>JAGSMX010000005.1:11200000-11657500 GCA_029286785.1 Meandrusa payeni | reverse complement strand
CACGGTGGGTAGACGCAGTTAAGATGCTCACAGCCCTGCCAATAACCAAAGCCAAGAAGTTCGTCGAGGGCAGGGACACGTGGAAGTTAATCGTTAAGCGAGTGATCAACACTTCGTGCTAGACACGACTTTCAGTAATGAAGGAAACGACTAAGAAGAAGTTCTTAAACAATTCCGAGGTCTTCATGTGTACAAGCTTTTGTAGCTCTTTTATTATGCGTTCCTATTCTTATTATTTTTTTTGAAATCACGTAATAAATTTTCATAACACTAATTGTGCGTCCATATCTATTATAATTCTGTAAACAAAAAAAATATAAGAGCTGAATTGGTAGCCGAAATGAAATGAAAAAAATGATTTCGTAGATATCTCTAAAGTTTCAAAATTACCATGATTGAAAGCTTATTAGAAAAAATTAAAACATGTAATTTTTTTTTATTTATCTCTCGTAGCACACGCAAATTGGAATCATACCGGAAGACTAATTGGACAAGGCTCGATACACACTTGACCGGCTTTTTTAATCAATCATAGAGAAGGCAATGGTAAATAATAATATTCGGACTGACCGCAAATTATTTTGTGGTTTGTGTTCTGTTGTAGGTCGAATCGGTACTGAGTCTTAACTCAGACTTAATTCCTTAGAATTATTTTAACTAGGATAACAAACATATTTTAACGGAGGGATGTGTGGGAATCGGTCTGGGCGCCCCTAAAACTAAACCTACCGCGAATGACATCAGCCGTTATAAGTGGAGTGCTCCGGATCTGTCAGCGACAGGGCATCCAACGACCAGTCTCAGCAAAGACCGGACTTCTTCCTCTAAAGGGTACTTCTCCGGCAATTAAACAGAAAAAAAACACCTCGGTGGGTATCACCCCAGACCAGAAATCGGCAACCTTTTCGTCCAAAAGAGCCAAATATAGATGACACAATATAGGTAAAAAATATAGCGTACACAATTAAAATTTATTCAAAGTACCACCTATTTAACTAAAGCAAAGCTTTTTTAAATAGGAACTAAATTACGATAAATGTACACTCTTGAGCTTGCCTTCGTCAATTAAGTCTTAGTTTAAATGTTGAAAAGAGTAAACAAAATTATTACTTGTCTCTAACATCACTCACAGGGCAATATATCTCTCATAAGTAACTTACTGTGCATGCACTAAGCAATTGGTAGAAGAGCCATTGGATAAAACTCAAAGAGCCGTGGGTTGCGATTGTATATAAACCACATTAATGACTTATTGAATAAGGAACAAGAGCACAGTGCAGAGGGGCTCCGGTGCATAACTATGGGGATCCCGGAACCCCTCACCATGAACCGAGGAAGGTTTTAGTGGGTAAAACCCCACATAACCTCGCCTTCCCCTACAAGGCGCCAATAAAGCCCAAGAGGAGCCATACAATGTGGAGGTAATTAAACCTTTTTTGAATAACATTTAAAAGATTTAGGACAACATTTTTTTTTATTATTATGTCGGTAAGATCGAAAAGTATAATTCATATTTCATATCATTATGTAATTTGTATCTAAATATTATTACCAAAAAACATAATTTACACCAAATGCCGTGCAAAGGTCATTCAGGTCCTATATTTGAAACGAACTGAATTCTACCTACGAATTTAAAGAAGGAAAGACAATAAATTGATATCACCAGCTGCGAGAGTAATTTAATCAGCGCGTGATTGGTGACTCTAAATAATGACCCTTCAATCAACATTAAAGGTGGCGTACTGGTTTCTGGGTTAAAGCAATTATCAGAGACGCGTGAGGTCGCACATCAAATTTTTCATTAATTGGTTCCGTATAATCATTTCTATAATTTGCAATACTTACAACAGGTAGGAATAATCTTCATATTTGTCATGTTGCAACGTACTGGTTTAATTTCCTCCAATCACACTGACCATGTTATATCGAGGGAATACTATCATGCTGCTGGCAAGACTTGGATGAGATTAGCCGAGGATCGTGTTCTACGTCTTCTGCGAACAAGTTATGTTGCAGAAGGAGGCTGCGGACAGGGAGCGGATAGATCCTCGAACCTGCCGACCCGCAGCCGAAGTGCAGGGCGACGGAGGAGAGCACATCTTGCTGTTCTCCATACCCCATAGCTGAGGCCTAGGCGGCGAACATCGCCTTTTACAAGGCCTCGAGGTGACACGCGCAGTGTTTCCGTTGCGCTCCTGCCAGACGTAGGGCCATGTGAGTGTGTTCCGTCTAAAGGCGCCTTTAGACGTGGATTTTTTTTTAAATAAAAAGGGTCGTGATCTGTAGCTTGCTCTTAGCTCTTGCCGCGCAGTGGACTGTTACAGTGAAATTATGATGACGATGAGTATTACTCAGTGCTTCTGAATACATGTACCTATATGTGTAAAGAAAAATATAATTTTGGTTAATTTTTGGTAACCTCTGTTTGTAGATTGGGATAAAACTTTGAGAACTGTGTTAAAACTTAAGTGAATTTACTTTGATTACTTCTTTACAAATCAAATAAAATATCGAAATAAAAACTTGTCAGGGGAGAGGCGAGTGAGTAAGTAGGTGGTAGTAAGAGTAAGTGTAAAAAGGTTTCATGTCTTTTTTCTCCTCTTTTGGGGAAGAAAGAGTTCGCAGTTCGCTTTTCATGAAGATTAGTTTTTATAGTTTTGTATCTATCCAAATGTCTTGAAGACAACGTCGATATGTAAAATTTATTATGACTGTGCAATAAAATCCATTCATTCCCATGCATTGGAGTCTTAATTTAAACAACTTTTACGTACCTAATTATAATCAAAGTTAGGAACGTTATCTTTTCACCTATCAAACTAATGTTACTGGTTTTTCGCGTGTGAAAATTCGTTAAATTGTATAATGTTTTATTAAAAATCCACGATTATGAATACAATGTCCTGGCTGAAAATAAACAGAATAAGTATTCAGCAAAGACGTTGTAATAAATTAAATGAAAAACCCCACCACCGTATTACTCTAATGGAGTGGGTCAGGCGTAATATACAGCAAAGTTCAGGTCGTTAACCTGACTATAAGCAATACGGCCTCCCTATATCAATCAACGGTGGCACTAGCCCTTCGTGACTATTCATCAAGATTGTCTTTCTGAGCCACGATGTTTCCTAATAATAATAATCATTGTCCCGATAGTCGTTTCTGCAAACGGTCTTAAAGCTTAAAGTGTAGATTAATATCTTAAGAGACTTTCGCTAAATGGCTGGGCCAAGGGTCAGATACAGAGGGAAGTACTCGAAGTACACGGCACGTGTCGCCCTAACCACCTGGGCCCTGCTTCGTTGCCGGTGGTACACACTAGGTTAGGTTTTTATAATGTCAAAAGGAAGGCGCTGGTCTCCTTCTGCGAGTCAGTAATGACCCAGAAGAGACCGCAGAACGGGATCGGGAGAGGGCCGATCCCGTTCGGAGATGGCGCAGGCGGGCTGGTGGCAGACCGGCCCGCAGCTCTGTTGTTCTGGGCTCTCAAGAATAAGACTACGGTATCCCCTGCCTGTCGTACAAGGCGACTAAAAGGGGCCTCGGGTTCACTGGGCGACAAGGGTGGGGGCCTGAGTCGTCCACCAAAGTGGACCCGGGAAGAAGGCGACATCGGCTGGCCCGTGTCGCCTTGCGCTGCGAGGGCACAGGGGGGAGGGAGTGCCCCGGGACGTGCTCTCCTTGAGCACAGTGCAGAGGGGCTCCGGTGCGTTCCACTGGAGATCCCGGAGCCCCTCGTCATGCACCGAGGAAAGGGCCACCGGGGAGGTTTTAGTGGGTAAAAACCCCACATAACCGCCGCCTTCCCCCCAGAAGGCGTTGTATCTTTTTGAAGATTTCCTCCCCGTAAACAAAAAAAAGAAAAAGGTTTTTATAATGTTTTTATATTTTGCATGATATTTTTGTTTATTTTACTTTTTATATAAATATTATTAGAACTTAACCTAAGGCTGCAAAATAACTTTATTTCAAGCTCAAATATTATGCTCGTAATTTTGTTACACAATAACTATGTTAGTGACAACACAATATATTAAGATATTCTCGTTCCTAAAATGCTACATACAATTATTCTCTGCCACCTGCAGCCTTAGGCAGTGATTGACAAACTTACAATCTAGTGTACACGCAATCATCTCCAGAATTAAATAAAACTAATCAGCCTAAGCAAACTTTCATCAAACTACTCTTGAAGTAAGTTCCAAAAAATGAATCATTGAAAACGGTAGGCGTGATATTAAGTTATTCGTCCATTTGTGGCGCACATACTTGATGTTTAAAACATATGATATGATCCCTTTGTCCGAATTGGACCACACGGAAATCACCAGCTGTCAAATAAAAAAAGAATCATCAAAATCGGTTCACCCTGTCGAAAGTTATTAAGTAACACACAAAAATAGAGCCGAATTGAGAACCTTCTCGTTTTGAAGTTAACGTTACTTGACAGCCCTAACTCGCACCACGATACTATATTAATCCCGTGCGCCGTCACGATCCCTAAAGCTTTTACTTTAAATTGTTAATTATAGCCAACCTGATGAGCTTCTTTTGTTACTGCGCAGTCGACTGCGCGAAGACGGCGGCCAGTTTAAAATTCAGACTTCGTAATAGAGTTCTTAATTAAAAAGCTTTAAAAAATTGTGACCTTTACGGTTACAATAAAAGCTTACATCAAGGCTTATAATCATATTAGAATGATCTTACTTTCTATCCGAATTCTTTTCTGACAGAAACTGAACTCATTGCACTAGAGAAATTCGTCATAGAGCCAGTATGGCATTATATGGCTTTGTGAAGTCGAGATAGATAGAGTAAGACAGACGCCTTCGAGATGTGATGTTAGCGGAGGCTGCTTCGTATACCGGTAACGTAACTTCGTATAGACGGTAAACGTACTACGTACCTACAAAATGGTCTCACGCTAATGTGAAGGTGGTAAGAGGCAGCATACCGCCCCTTAACTTTCCTCCGCCTCGCCTTATCACACTCTTCGTTCACGCCCTATCACGCATTCACCAGCTTAATCCCCAATTCAAGCGTGCGTAAAGAAGTTTACTTCAGTTAATTAATAAATAATCTAAATTAATATTATTAGGCGTGACCGTTTTGATTGGTTACTTGTTAAAGCATCGGTTACGTCTGTTATATTGGGTATTGAAACTTCTCTGTTAAAAGTGGATAGCGATATATATTTTAGTCTACCTATACCTATCAATAGGTTTAAAAATAAACAAGAGTTTTTGTACATTATCATTTACCACGCGCTCGGCGGTGAAAGAAAACATCGTGAGGAAAATTTTAAGACATGTGAAGTCTGCCAATCTGCAGTATGGCCATGTGGCGGACTATGCCCTTATATTCTCTTTACAGAGAAAGCGTGTGCCCAACAATGTGACATAAATATAAGATGTTTTTATACGCAATGAAAAAACAAAAAGGAGGTTTTATACGAAAAAAATATTTTTTTTTTACATTGACTTTTTAAACTTAACTTTGTATATTAACTTCAAACTTTTAAAATAGATAAGTCGCCCAAAATAAATTAAGTCAATGGAGGTTTTTCGTGGAACGTTACCGTTGAACGACGGCGCTATATTGTACAGCAAATGTTTGCATATCCAAATTTAACTGCCGGCCTAACCTTTGTGTGAACACTGTGCAAATTGACAATTTATTTCCAGTCGTAAGTAAGCAAGAGTATTTCTGTATGTTTGGTATTCGTTATGGTTAACGAGCAGTATTTCTATTTGTGGATATATAGCCGAGGCCAAACTTAATCGTTTTAAAATTCGATGTCGCTGTGTACATATTTGCCTTTGCCCTTTGAACCCAGTAGAACGGAAGCCGGAAAAGAACTACGACAGCTTTGGCAGTAAGTTTGGTAAGTAGGATACTAAGATACTAACATTACTTGGGTATCCGATGGGATGACATGGTTCTCGAGCATAAATTGGATGAGATGCATATGGGATGTTTATTTTGTGCAAAATTCTTATCAACAATGTACGTGTTATACAAAAGAAACAACATCATTTGTTCATTTATTAACAAACAAAACCGTTCAAAATGAATGTGACGGATTTTTATGTCTATTAATTTTCTTGTCTATATGTCTTGTTTTATCTTAATAACAATTTTACCATTTGTACCTTAAAAATTCCAATCGGTTTTAATTTGAACGACTTGCCTAACTACTACACTAGCTTATGGTGCGTGTATACCAATAAAATTTGCTACTAGATATATAAATTCGTCTCGTAAACGACAACCCAGGAAAGTCTCTCTGATCTGATGTGAATAATTGTGCATCGTTGACTTGATTTATTCGATATTTTGTTACTCACTGAATATATTTAAGTCTATTTAAAGAATGAGAATAATTCCTGTAGCTTTCAAATGCGAATAATACACGCAATCCCATTTCACGCAAATCATGAATTATTTGCTTGAAATAATTCAACGCTACTCGTAAATTGATCATTACTTTAGCGGATAGAAATTTCATTGTTGATTTCTTGTTGAAATAAATCCAGTAAATGGCTCTCTCTTTACTTTTTTTTTTATATGAAAAGTGGCAAACAAGCATACGGCTCACCTGATCTTAAGTGATCACCGTCGCCCATGAACATCCACAGCCCCAGAGGAGCTGTAGGTGCGATGCCTACCTTTGAGATAGGAATAGGCTCGTTTCTTGAAGGTCCCTAAATCGTAAACGTTCGGAAACACCGCTGGCGACAGTTGATTCCACAAGTTGACAGTGCGTGGGAGAAAGTTACGCGAAAAACGTACAGTCGTTGAACGCCAACCATCAAGATGGTGGCGGTGGAATTTGGATCTGTCGGTCTCTCATGTCTGAGGATCGTGGTCACCATCAGGGTTGCATCTAGAGCGGATGATTTGCCTCCACTGGTTTTATCCAGCTTATCTCCTCCATATTTTACCTGCAGTGTTCCCAACTACGATCAGTTTTTCGCATTGTGTGCCCGAAATACACTAGGATTCGTTGTAGGCATATGATAGACAAACGAGTCTTTATTTGTAATTGGCTTAGGCTTGATGCACTGGTGCGTTTCGTAGTTCAGGGTATCCTTAACATACGCTCCATCCAGCACCATCTCGATGCATCGATCCTTTCCAATGGGAATGTCCACGTTTCCACTCCAGGAAGATAGGGAATACAAAGGCACGTATCAATCTGATCTTGATTTTGATGCCAATTCCATTTTTCTTCCAGATGTTGTTTAAACGGGTCATAGCATCCATGTCTCTCTATTCCTCAGTAACAGTCAATAGACACTAAAAAGGGCATGGGGTACCGTCTGCGAAACATAATATAGTAGGTTTACCAACTAGTTCAGCCCTGTAGTTCTAGGCTCTCAAGAATGAGATTACGGTATCCCCTGCCTGTCGTATAAGGCGAGGGGCCTCGGGTTCACTGGGCGACAAGGGTGGGGGCCTTTGTCGTCCGCTAAGGTGGACCCGGGAAGTAGATGACATCGGCTGGCCCGTGTAACCTTGCACTGTGAGGGCACAGGGGAGGGAGTAACCCCCCGAGAGGTGCTCTCCTTGAGCACAGTGCAGAGGGGCTCCAGTGCGTTCCACTGGAGATCCCGGAGCCTCTCACCATGCACCGAGGAAGGGCCACCGGGGAGGTTTTAGTGGGTAAAAACCCCACATAATCGCCGCCTTCCCAGAAGATGGGGTATCTTTTTGAAGATTTCCTCCCCGTTAACAAAAAAAAAAGGTTTACCAACTAGTTAGCTATAGCTAACTAGTTGGTAAACCAACGTCTATAGACGTCACGTTTAATTCGATTTGTAGTTAGGTTTTGTTTTTACTCATGAATATGCTTGTACTTAAATAAGAAAACCCAAAATAAATATAAATAAATATAAGCGTAAATTGGACTGTTTAGTTTCATTCCGTATCATACAATGTCAATGCGGGGTCGTCGTAAAGCTGAATCATTGCATTGCATCAGGAATGCGGTCAACTTCTTTACATTATTAGCAAATAAAGTTGAATGTTGCCACAGCGAAAGTTGATCATATGCATTGAGACAGAGAATTTTTAACCTAAATATACGTCGATGAATAAAGATTCGAACTACACAGATTAGCTGAAGAGGATGACTCTTACTGCTTCACCGGATTAAGCTGCATAGTTCTTAGATCGCTTAGCCTGAACCTCTATTGTATTAACTCGACACAAGGGTCCCTTCTGAGAAATGTAACCTCGGTTTGGACGGTAACTATGTTACGAGTAAGCATTCCGTGAGACCCTTGAATCCCATTATGTTTCAAATACATCTTTAACGTGTTATAAAACTACTACTTTTAGGCGAATTATTAATTGCTTCGTTTTTTGGTCTTCTAACCGGGGAATTTGTTTTGCAACATCTAGTCCGTATAAGCTCATATACTGTGTTCTTCTCATGCCTGTCAGACTTTTAAACGAAATGTAAAACGATACGAAAGGAACATTTCGAAAACAATTGGGTCCCGTTTAATTAACGTGTTTCAGAAAACTCTAAGAAAAAATGTCTCGACGGCGAACTTAGATAAACGTTTTGCAACGTACAGTCTTGATTAAGCAGTAAATTGGACGCTTTAATTGTCCGTCCGTTTGCCAGTTACATTGAGATGCTCTTAATTATTCTTTTCAACGCGTGGTGTGTTTGATTAATTGACATAATAGTGATGACTTGATTCATTGATAACAACAAATTTAGGTGGGAATTCAACAAAAAAACCTCCCATGAATTTTAATTCTAGCGAGGTAGATAGAGACGATCGCTTTTCCCTTTGCACCAAATATATTGGCTCCATATGTGACAGGCCGTGAGCCTATCGCCATACACAACATATAAAACGACAATTCATTGGTACGCTGAGTGGTATACGAACTACCCGTCTGATATGATTTTGATCCGCTTAGCTACTAGTACAATGACGATTCAAAATGTGTCATCTTTGGGTTTGAATATCGTTTTCTTGAGCCAATAAATACTACACACATTTTAAAATAATTTCCCTTGAGCTTACTAAACCTTGTCTTTAGTATGTTACTAAGTTTTAAAAGCCATAACCAACTTCAAACCGAATCAAACGTTTAACGTGTATTACCGTAATATTACGAAATAGAATTAATGTGAACCTAAGTAACTTTAACTACCCTTGGACTAAATTTAAACGAGACCGCGACACGGGAAGCATAACGTTTCAAATAAAAACGAATCATCAAAACCGGTTCGTCCAGTCGAAAGTTATGCGGTAACAAACATTAAAAAAAATACAGACGACAGAGAACCTTCTCTTTTCTTGAAGTCGGTTGAAAAATAGTAAATAACAAAAACAATTACAGTTTACTTGCTTCATTTATGGACAACTAGGAGAAAAAACGAAACATATAGGTAGAGCAATAAACTTTTTGCTTTTTTTGGTTTTAAGATAGAAATGGGACGGTTCGTAAATGTTACAGGCGCTAATACAATTAGACTAAGCCACTTATTTTTATTACAAGGTAAAAAGACAAAGCAGTTACAGCTTAAAGCATAAAAGCGTCAGCGCGTTTTGGCAAAACCCAACTTTTCACAAAATGATACCTTTAAATTCCACATAAAATGGAAAGCCAGTGGTCAGAATATATGACGAAATTCTTGAATTCGAAATGATAGGCCCCAGGTTCGATTAGCAGTCGAGAGTGTCGATCACAATCACAATTACAGGTAAACCGGCGTCAATAGCCCAATGATTTTTGGTACGGTTTGTGAATCGTAAGGTCGTAGGTTCGAATCCACCGTTGAAGCGCTTTGCTTTGTCTTTCATCCGTCCTATTACAATGTGGGTATTTATATATATTATAGAAATAGGCATTAATTTAGTACCTTAAAATCCAGAACTGTATTTACACTAAACATCAGGTGGGATCATGGTCAAGAACTTGAATAGAAAATGGATTTTTTTTTTTACTATTAATGTAAACCATCTAGCTTGTGTTAAGCTTAGAATGGTTACCAGGAAGGTTACTAATATTGGTGAAAAAAAAATGTTAGCTTTCTTTAAAAAAAAATCTCTGACCTATCAAACGTTAAACGATGCTACAGCCATTCCTTTCGAATTATTTTGTTATACTTGTAACTAACACGCCTTTTCAGTTGTGACCAATAATGAATGAATATAATTTCTAACATATTATTTCCTCCTTTATAAATATCTTTATGACCCATGATTGTGACACACCGTCCGTCTGTGAAAATTCTGTTGTATTATTGAATGAAACCTAACACAATTGAATCATCAATCAAATAGTTTATTAAAACTCGTTGTAGCAATTACGCGCGATGTTGTATCGCTTCTCGGTCCTTCATTATTTTGATAACAACATATATTACATTCAACAGTTTAAAGACACATATATTGTCAAATATTTCGACGCGACGCGCTCGACGGTGAAGGAAAACATCGTGAGGAAACCTACATATCTTAGAAAAATTTTCTACGACATGTGAAGTCTGCCAATCCGCACTAGGGCCGCGTGGCGGACTATGCCCTTATACTCTCTTTACAGAGAAGGCCTGCGCCCAGCAGTGGGACATATATATTATATACATAAAGGCTGTAACTTTATAATAAAAATTTATAAAACAAGTATATTTATGAGCAAAAACAAAAACCGACTTCAAATCGAGTCAAACGTTAAACGCTATTATAATTAAAAAAATAAATTATAACGCGCGGCTGTCCTCTTTGTATTTCCGAATTATCGTAGGAATATTACGAAATAGATTTAATCAGAACCCAACCAAACTCTTATCAAAGTTCTCTTGAAGTGCAATATTTTCAATAAAAATGAATCATCGAAATCGGTAGGCGTTATATTGACTTTTTCGTCCATTTCTGGCGCACAACTTGCTGCAAATTTAAGACTTAAATGATTTTCTCATGGATGCCACTGTCAGAATTGGACCGAATTTAAATGGGACCACATGGGAAGCATCAGCTTTAAAATAAAAAAAAATGAGAACCTCCTCGTTTTGAGGTCGGTTGATAAACTCTCACATCCTTTCCAAATCTAGAGGCGTAAACAGAGACAGTTTCCGATGTCCGCTTTTCACCAAGCTTATTAGGGCTCATATGCTACAGGAGCCGAAACCATCACAAGACACCGACATTTAAATGTTTAGCACTATTTTTGTACATAAAATGTAACTGAAAAAACGGCATACCATTGGTACAAGGCGAACCTTCGAACTTGCGACTTGCGAATCGTAAGTGGAAACGTTGAGCCACTCGGCTGTCGCTGCTATAGAAAAAATAACAGTAATGAAATAAAATGAAATGAATCTCATTTACCTTGCAAGGATCTTCTTACGATTTCTTTAACATCATTTTTTAAAAACAAATTATAATATTTAAATAGTCTTTTGTTTATAAACACGTTTCATTTGAATGAGATTCTACGACTCAAATTGTTGATATATAAAGGACACGTCCGATCATGTCGAATGTTGACGCGCTACTGAACTGAAATTTAAACAGTTTCTTGCAAAACCTCTAGTATGTTAAATAAATTCTAATGTAAAGTTTAAAGTTTAATATATTCTGACTTCTCATATTTACTTGTCTATAACTCATTGAATAAAACTATTTTCACGGATTTTATGGATTGAATCCGTCAATAAATCATTTTTTCGTTTTAATCCTCTTCCTGTGAATATAAGCAGTGTAGTGTTCGAAACGTCGGGAATTCAAACATAATTTTAAAACGTGCGAAAATCCTTAAAAATTGTTCTATTCAATGTTTATTAATCAATTATTCTCTCGTTTTTATCCTATTATTGATTTCTAAATAATTTAAAAGATTTAAACATGAGTATGGTTAATAAATCAGTCATAAATTAAAAACGGGAATAAGGTTGTTTAGTTATTACTGTGTTATTTGGTTATCAATCAAGTATTTCAAACTTTGGACATAAAGTCCTGCCTTTCTGTTTAAGGGTGGTTTAGCTTTCGCAGTCCGTTTTTCACCATCTTATTAGGTCTTCATGTGACAAGTGCGGGAAGGGGAGGGGAGGCATTGCCATGGACCATGCACAAATTTTTGTGCATGTGAATATTGGTTCTTAAAAGACGGCAATTAATCAGTCATATGTCGCAGCCACTTACCTGATACATTGAAGGAGTCACGTCTTCAATAACAGAGGATTAGATACAAGTAACACTTTAGTAAGAAGAAGAGAACGAAAATAGTCACGATTTTTTAAAAAAGATGCCAGAATAATAATAATGTTTTAAATAAATAATATTATTGTATTTGTAAATTATTGCCGGACGTGTTTATTTACTATCAGATAAAATTTCGCAGAAACTAATGAATCTTCCTATAAAAGAGAATGTGTCTGTGTTTGATCCGTATAGGCTCCGAAACGGCAGGATCGATTTCAATGAAACTTTCAGGGAATCTTCAAATTGACCTGACGAGTGATCGTGTAAAGTTTGGTGACCATCGGAACACTCCTCTTTTTTAACTGTCAAATGCAGCTTTTATTTACTATGATACTACTACTATGGGTTCGACATTGTATTTACTGATATGTACATGGGTATAGGTAATGATCTTCACCCGCTCGAGAAGAGTATGAATACGGAGAGAAGTTAAATATTTAATGATGTAATTGTTTAAATAAAATAAAGCAAAATCTAGCCCGGCGAAGCGGGCTGGGTACACTAGTATAATATAAGAATACTCACAATAAAATGGGAATGTTTCCTTGAATATTTCCCGCGTCGTGTCGACGTTTCGGACGTTCGTGTCGGAACCGGAAATTGCGTCCACCCCCGACGAAGGTTAGGAGCGTACTGAAATATATCGGAACGACCTCATTGTTTACTACAGAGTTCCCGTTTAATTGAATAATCAGCTGAAACAAATGCCTTAAGTGTGCATTTTCGTATTACATTGCCATAAGCAAGTATGTTTTACGGCGATATTGAAAAGCGAATAGCGCTATACGCATGAAATAATTTTAAAGAATTTTAAATCTGTTTAATATTCGAGATTTTTCCTTTATTAAGTTATCGAGGGCGAAATTTTCAAAAGATACCACATAACCCGGCCTTCTGGGGAGAAGCTGACGGTTATGTGGTACATATTATATCAATTATATTCAAAATAACATTTATTACAACTTTAGTCTGTTTGTTTGTTTCGGCTAATCTCTGGAACGGCTGGACCGATATTGTCTCAGGCACGGCCGGAATTTTCACTTGCAGATAGCTAATATCGCAAGGAGTAATTTGGTCTAGTTTTAATTGACAATCAGCTAAGGTTAGTCGTAAAAAATAGAAATAATTAAGCTAGAATTGTA
This sequence comes from Meandrusa payeni, assembly GCA_029286785.1. NCBI lineage: Eukaryota > Metazoa > Arthropoda > Insecta > Lepidoptera > Papilionidae > Meandrusa > Meandrusa payeni. The sequence goes on along the minus strand of JAGSMX010000005.1, from coordinate 11,644,125 downwards.
GTAGTTTTACTAGCATCTACAAAGCTAGACAGTGATAATTGCGTAGTAATTATTTCTATGGTCGTAATTCGAACAAAAGTCAAAAGTAACATTGGAACTAGTGTTCAATATATCTGGCCGTTGATTTGTAGTAGACATTTGACATAAAAAAATTAAATAAAAAAAATAAAGCTACTCAAGTGACCCAGACAGACAGACAGTTTTCAATTTTCACGATCCTTGATGGATGTGTTTATTGGGTGTAAATTTAATTTAAAAAAATATTATCACACAAAGTTCTATCCCTTAGAAGGAAGCAAGCTTGAATGTGCGGTTTTGTTATATGAGCGTATTTCCTTTCCACCTTGAACTTCATGCTAGGGGTGTTCATGCCAAAAGTATATCGATTAATTTTTCTATATAATATATCATGAGGTTGTATCGATACTACGCGATATATTGTACAAATATATCGATATTTTTCATATATCGATTGTTTGTAATAAATTAGCGCTTAATATTAAATATTACAAAAATTTTGTACTAATAGAGTACTCGGCGCGTAACTGAGAGGTTCTCGCTTCGGATACCAGTCCAGACTATTTGATTAAATTTATACAACGAGTCGTGCCATCGTGAAGACTAGGAGTTTAGTAACATCCCCGGGAAGTGCTCTCCTTGAGCACAGTGCAGAGGGACACCGGTGCGTTCCACTGGAGATCCCGGAGTCCCTCACCATGCACCGAGGAGGGGCCACCGGGGAGGTTTTAGTGGGTAAAAACCCCCCATAACCGCCGCCTTCCCCCCAGAAGGCGGGGTATCTTTATGAAGATTTCCTCCTCGTTAACAAAAAAAAGGAGTGTAGGAACATACTACACTACACTCTTCATGATGGCAGCGCAAGTAAGGGTTTTATTTTATTCAAATTGTCAACCACAAATAAAATAAAGAATGGAATGCTTTTTATTTAATTTCTTACCATATTTCGTATATCAGATGAAAAATATCGATATTAGACGATTCGATAATATCGGATTGAAATGGTATATCGCGTCCATATATCGATATTTTTGTAATATCGATATATATCGTGCACTCCTACTTCATGCCGTGGCCACGAAGCGTGCAACTACGTGGCGTTTTATGTCCCACGAGTCATTGCTTTAAAACAATTTATTTACATGAAATTAACATTTTGCAATCTAACTAATAAAAAGCGGGAGATTTGTTTTACTTTTATTATCTTTTATTATTTTATTATACTATTTTTTTGTGAACCATCTATACAAATTAGCCAGTGAAACTGGTTTGTTCTGTTCACCGGATTTGAGAGGTGACAAAGCTTCTTAGGTTATTATCTCTACAAAATACAAATACAAATACTTTAATTGAAAAATTTCTTTTCAATTACACGAACTCCCTGACTCCTGAACTAGGAGTTAAACCTGTATCTCAGGAATCAGTGCCCTCTCCCACTGACATACATCAATTTCATTTACAAATTTAATTTAACAAAGATATAGAAGATAGTTTAGTTAAAAAATATATACATATATAAACAAATAATTGTGGACGTGTTGTAGTTTGAATGTGTGTGTATGTGTGTGTGTGTGATGAGTGTGGTATTTATATTATAAGTATTTCTGTAAACTTTATGTGAGAGTAACTCGACTCAAAGGTCCCCCCGGGAGGGTGAACTCGGCTTTGACGCTCTACAACACAGCTACAGCTACAATCCTGTAGTTCTGGGCTTGTAGAATAAGACTACGGTATCCCCTGCGTCTCGTAGAAGGCGACTAAAGGGCCTCGAGTTCACCTGGCGACAAGGGTCTTGTCGTCCGCCAAAGTGGTCCCGGGAAGAAGGCGATCGGCTGGCCTGTGTCGCCTTGCACTGCGAGTGCATAATGGGGGAGGGATTAACCTCCCCGCGGCTCACGTGCTCTCCGAAGAACACAGTGCAGAGGTGCTCCGGTGCGATTCTCTGGAGATTCCGGAGCCCCTCACCATGCATCGAGGAAGGGTGGTTCCCACATGACCCTGCCTTCCCCCCAGAAGGCCGGCTATCTAGTTCTAGGGCGGTCAAAAGGGCTGAATTACAACTCGAATAGTATTATTTCCACAGTTTTGGTACTATACAATTGAATTGCATTTGCATGCAAATACGCAGCGTAAAAATCCACCGCTGTCCTTCAATATGTGGTTATTTTAGAAAACAATTATCATGAATTTGTTGATTGTTGAGAGTTAATCCTGTATACACACATTAGTTATTACACAGCAAAATTTTCTTATCATACTCTACTATCAATACTAATAATAATATGATATTAAGCTTAACACATGCTTATCGGTTTGATAATTATTCTTTGTCGCAAAATGTTTTCCTTATTAAATGCAGATTATATCTAGTTCGTAGTCACGTAACCGTGCTTTGTTGTTACGTGAGTGGTGAGTTTATAGTTGCGTAGTTTTAGATCATAAAAACAGGTGTGTTAATTAAATAAAGAAGTCATTGTTAGGGTTGTCACAAATTACATTTGTCGTAAACTTTGTTTATTTATTTATTTGAGGTACTAAAACATTACGCCAGCCAGCCTGCTAACATCTAAGCCACCCCTTAGATGTTAGCAGCGTTGCTGGAGTTTCTTCTGTCACTTCTTCTTCCAGCGCCAACGCTTCTCGAAGTGGAACCCAAAGTTAGTTTAGCTTTTGAATGTCTCTTAGATTATCCGTGAAATAGCAACCGACCGAGTAGTGGTTCGGCCCTCTCGGGCGCCCTCGGATCGGAATGCTTACGCGTAACATAGTAAACGTCCAAGCCGAGGTTACCCCTCACCGAGTGGACCCTTGTGTCGAGTTACTAGCAATAGAGGTTCAGGCTAAGCGACCTAAGAGCTATGCCACCTCTCAATCCGGTGAAGCAGTCAAGGCCAGCTTCTCTGGCCAATCTGTGTAGTTCGTCATAAAAAAAATAGTACAAAGGACATTTAACTTATACGTATGACATAATGTTAGTATACTTTATACAATCAAGAAGTTACGACTTAAAACAACACACAGAAAAACGAAGATCAATTGACCATCCCGCAAATACCGGATAATCTCGTGTTTGAACTGTGCAACGCTATCGTGGATAAAATCGATTTTTTTTTAACTTTTACCATTTTGTTGTACCATGCCAACATGTTCTTACCAAGGGGGATTGTGGGCCCAGGTTTGTTTTGATCAGAGGAGTGTTATAGTCATAATATAAAATATATAATCGCTTTTTGAAGAGAAGAGCCGTGGTACCTCAGTGTCCGGGCGGTCGTCTCAAGTTGTATAGTACGCTAGCAACCTGAGTTCGATCCCTGGGGCCGGCACCAATAAATTTGCTGTAGCACTTTTATGTGCTGATTTACCATGCGCTCGGCGGTGAAGGAAAAACATCGTGAGGAAACCTACATGTCTTAGAATTTTTTTCTAAGACATGTGTGGTGGACTATGCCCTTATACTATCTTTACAGAGAAGGCCTGTGCCCAACAGTTGGACATACATAAAGGCTGTAACTTTAAATAGTTTAAAATTTTTGTGGTATTGGTGCTATGTCATTAACTCTGTCAGCAATTAATACTTAGTCTAATGATATTTTGATGGTTCGATTATAAAAAGATACACAAATGTACTTTTTAATTCGAGCGTGATAGATAGGCTTATCTTAAGTCCTGCATGTGACAGGCGTAAGCACGAACATTTAGACACTAGATTATCATGATTCGATCTATTTATTTATATTAAATTCATTTATATTTTATTACTGCATATACCTTGCTATATGTAGGTACATAGTTTGAATAAGCTATATGCTTGATAATGTATTTACGTTGTCATTTTATGTTAGGCCCATGGCCAATAAATACATCTTAACTTATTCGTTTATTCAATATGATGGTATATTTTAGTGACAGCCCTATTGGTTTCGTTAAGGAATACATGTTGTAAATATAAATTGCAGGTGGAGTTCCGTAGCTCAACTTGAGCTGTAATTGGCTAATCGATGATAAGGATCCCTAACGACCCATTGTCCGTACACATAGCAGATCCCTTTGTATTGTGTGTTAACTGTTCTAATAGAATATTGATAGGATTTATAGTTCGGTAGCGCGTATGTAATTTGCGGGAACCCGTACTTGATTTATTACGTAGAAAAAAAGTTATGTAATTCACAATGCTATCGCGTAAATGGAATTAGCATGTCGGTAATGCGAACCCATAAGATTTTTCTTACCAAAAATTGCTCAATGCCGCTAAAGAAGAATTAAATGCGAAAAGTAATGAATCCTTTGTATTTCCTACATTGGAATTAAATAACCAAGAACGAGCTGTCGTAGTTCAGTGTCCGTGCGGTTGCCTCAAGTTACATGGTACGCTAGCAACCCGAGTTCGATCCCCGGTGCCGGCACTAAGAAATTTATTGGTGCAATTTTATGTGCTGACTTACGACGCGCTCGGCGGTGAAGGAAAACATCGTGACGAAACCTATATGTCCTAGACTTTTTTTCTAAAACATATGAAGTCTGCCAATCCGTAGTAAGGCCGCGTGGCGGACTGCGCCCTAATACTCTCTTTACAGAGAAGGCCCAGCAGTGGGACTATAAAGGCTGTTACTTAAAAACAAAAACGTAGGGCCACTATAAATTACAGATCAATTACTTTGAAAATCGTACTGGGATGTTACGGAAGTCGTATCTAACTGTCTGCATGGAGAGTAAAGATAAATATGCGTTATGAACGGATCCGAAATCCTTTTTTGTGAGGGAAATATTTTACAATCGCATCATGTACACATTGACAGAAAGACGTGCATTAGTATGCGAGCTACGACCGCAGCTTAGCCACCCGTAGTCTTGGATTATGCATGACGAATCCCACGGGAATACTAATAGAAGTCATAAAAATTAACTAAACTCATTCAATAGTTCAGTGGTTACTTCAAGCTCGCCCTCGGATCGGAATGCTTACACGTAACAAAGTAACCGTCCAAGCCGAGGTTACTCCTCACCGGGGGACCCTTGTGTTAGGTTACTAGCGATAGAGGTTTAAGCTAAGCGACCTAAGAGCTATGCCACCTCTCAATACGGTGAAGCAGTCAAGGCCAGCTTCTCTGGCCAATCTGTGTAGATTGTCATAAAAAAACACGTTACTTCAAATTTCATTTTTGAGTGTTGTGACCTCGTCACGGCTTTAGCTACAAAAACCAATGGATCCACAGTCTTTATCTTTATCTTTAACATAATTAAAGTACAACTTCGATGTAGGTATTTTAAATAATTATCCACAATAAAGTAAATAACATTTTACTTGAATGATGTCAAGAGAACTACGATATACAACGACCTATTGACTTCTGATATATTCCTATCATCATCATATCTCACACTGAGAAACTACAAAGATGTTTGTGAACTTCCTACCTACCGCGTATTCTAGAGTTTTTACCATCACAATTTCAGCTTACAATAAATGACAAGGCAGGGATGCAACAAATCATAGCTGTTCTTTTAACGTAACTGCGGACCTGTTACATTTACACTGCCCAAGAATCGCATTACACCGCCATGATTCCACACAGAATGGATCTCGTTTTTTTTTATGGCGAACTACATAGAGTGGTCAGAGAAGCGTGTCTTGGCTGCTTCACCGGATCGAAAGTTCGCATAGCATGAACCTCTATTCTTTTCTCTTGACAGAAAGGTGAGGGATAACCTCGGTTTTTTTTTTTTTTTGGACGAACTATCACAGTTGGCACAGAGAAGCTGGCCTTTACTGCTTCACCGGATTTGAGAGGTGGCACAGCTCTTAGATCGCTTAGCCTGAACCTCTATTAGATGGTAACTCGACACAAGGGTCCCCCCGGTGAGGGGTAACCTCGGCTTGGACGGTTACCATGGATAACCTCGGCATGGACAGTTAGTATGTAACGCGTAAGCATTCCGATCCGAGGACGGTCGAGAGGCCCGAATCAAGTCGGTTGCTATTTCACGGATAATCTAAGAGACATTCAAAAGCTTCAAAAGCACCAAAGTCAATATTGTTGGTATAGACATAGGTATAAACATTTATTGATATCATATACAATCACATTACAAACAAAATACGACACACATTAAAAAATAAAGAAAAAACAAATACATTTGAAGAAAGAAAATACCAAAGTGAAGACAAGTACGACACGATGCCAACAACGAATATCGTATCAGCATGTGCTGTCGCAAGGCTGCCAGACCGCTAATTTTCAGCGGTGACCAGGCCTACCCAATCTCGTACGCATGCATTTAAATCTGTTACAGTAAAATCAGTTAGGTTTTTAGTGTTGCCATCTTACGGCCTTAGCTTCAAAAGCCAATGGATGCACAGTTGCTAAAGGGACCCGTTTTCAGCCCTGTAGTTCTGGGCTCTTAAGAATAAGACTACAGTGCAGATGGGCTCCGGTGCGTTCCACGTTGAGATCTCGGAGCCCCTCGTCATGCACTGGGAGGTTTTAGTGGGTAAGAACCCCACATAACCACCGCCTTCCCCAGAAGGCGGGGTATCTTTCTGAATATTTTCTCCCCGTCAACACAACAGAAAAAAGGGACCCTCTTACGTATGTTCATAAATAAACAAAAAAAAACAATTAAAACGAATAAAAGGTGTTGTATATCATAGCAAAAAGACCAGAGGATTCCAAAAGGGTCTTATTTATGAAAAAAAAACCAATCTACATTACTAGAAAATAAGATACCACAGTGAAAAGATATATTTGATCTAAAAGTGCCTGCATATAACATAAGGTCTATTTCCCTCTTTCGGTTTTTTATAACACTACATCATAATAAATCACGTTGAGAAAATCACTCCAAATTACATATTGAATTATGTATCTAACTTATTCTCGCGATTTCAAATACCGGGTAGGCTCTGAAAGTCTTTGAACGACGGATATACGTTTAACATCGACGCGTGACTCCGCACGCTAGGAAGCGGGACTTCATTATTCAGAGGCGTGAATGTTCAAAGCCAGGCACGTCCTCGTGCGATTCATTTCCTTTAAATTTCACAACACTATGTGAACCGTACAAGTTTAACATTGAATTACAAAAAACGTGTACAGCCGTATATAAAGTAACAAATTGACATCACTTTGACATTCATTTAAGAAGAAGATTTTGTGTTACATTTTTTCCTTTTATTTTGTCTCTACTATCAAGAAATAGATAAATTTGAAAGACGTTTTAATGATTTGAGCGATGAAAAATGTACAAAACGTTAGCTCGAAAGCTTGTGTCAAGATTTCGGGTATGGTCAAAAAACCACATTCAAACCCGCCATTGACTTTTAACCTCAATCATCTCGTTTCTTTTTTGATAGGTTATACATACCTTAAAGGTTATACAGGTTCATTTAAGGTGGCCCAGCCCTGTAGTTCTGGGCTCGTAGAATAAACCAACGGTTTCCCTGTCAGTCTTAGAAGGCGACCAAAAGGGGCCTCGGGTTCACTGGGGGACAAGGGCCCCACCTTTTGTCATCCGCTAAAGTGGACCCGGGAAGTAGGCGACATCAGCTGGCCTTGTACTGCGACGACACAGGGTGGGAAGGATTAACCTAACTAACCCCCGGGACGTGCTCTCAGAGAGCACAGTGCAGAGGGGCTCCGGTGCGTTCCACTGTAGATTCCGGAGCTCCACACTATGCACCGAGGTATCTTGTTGAAGATTTCTCCCCCGTAACCAAAAACAGGTTCATTTAGGGTTGGCAACATCGGGAAAGTATTACGACTTCGCTAAATACATGCGTGGAGGTATATTATATCTCATACGGGTAACTTTTTCATAATTAGACATCACTAGAGATGTACCGGTTCCTATCAACGATTAATTTTTTTTTGTGACGAACTTTTTGAAGCAAATTAGAACTTTATTACTAAAAAAGGAAGGTAGATAAAACAATGATACAATATTTAAATAAAAATATATTCTGTATATTTATTTTAAGTGCACCATTTACAGATCAAGTTTAAATATCTATTTTTAAGTAATTTAAATCCAACCATAATATAACAGGTATATGTCGTTTATTAATAATATATAATATACCATTTATATTATTGCCTAAGTAACAGTCACTGTCGTATTATTACTATACATCTATGGTATCTCTTATTTCTACTTTATTTAGTTGAATTATTATAATCTTATAGGCTGTTCGATTTTGATATACTTATATCTACTTTACATTAAAGTAACGGTCAACAAGTATTTTGTACGTATCAACTCAAGCAGACATTCGGTATTCCTATAGTATATCGAGTTGTTATCTGCTCTCGTCTGCCACGTTTAGCGTTTCGAATATGTGCTTGTACCAAAATCCAACAGTTTTTCCCCAAGCGCCGAGTGTGGAATCGTCCAGCTTTAGAACTTCGACGAACATCTTCACAATAACGTCTTTCAGCTCCTATAGAGAATACAAAAGTAAAAGTATTTGTAATGACTAGTGTTCGCCTTACAGTTGAAATTCAACAATAACCCGGAAATGAATCATTGAAATCACACAATTAGCTTATAACTAATTCGGTGAATCTGTCAGTAATTATTTATCATTACGTATTTAACCGTTGCCAAGCAACCGTATAATACCCGCATCGTATAATTGATACACTTAAACGCACGGTAGTGTGTGTAATTTTTTTATTGATTTCAAGCATTTTGTACTTTTTCTCTATATAACCTATAAGTTTGGAAAGTCACGAACTCCACCATCCGCACAGTTTTCGGAGAAAGGGTTAAAAAGTTTTTGTTTCACGTATTAATACAATGATTGTATATAGACAGACTTTATTGAGAAACAAAACGAAAAAATAGAAACTTGTGAACATTCATCAAACCCGAACAAAGCGCTTTGCTTCGTCTTTCTTATAGCTTGCCCGCGTCTCTCTTTCCTTCCGATTACAATGTGGGTTTTTTCAAAAGTAGACTGAATAGGCGTTTATTAAGCTAGAGCGCCTTACGGCCCAGGACTGCATTTCCACTTAATATCAGGCGGGATCGTAGTCGAGCACTTGCTTAGAAAGTATTAAAAACGAGCCAACAGAAATTCTTATGACAGTAAGGCGGATTTTTTTTATAGAATACCAATTTGTTAGTGATATAGCTGCTGAAAGTCGTCTTATCTAAATGCATTCCATAGTCGATGCCAGGTGCAGATGTGTTTAGCATTTAATTGAAGGAAATAATCCTACGATAAAAAACTTACGTGAAAATTCTGTTCCCGAATTTTCCTCTTCCGATGGGACTCCCCTAGCTTGTTCATCATAACTGCGACCACTTCTGGTTGGTTGAGGTTTGTGACAGCCTGGTTAAGTGCCGCCATTAAATTGATGACGTGTGCCTTGAACTGAAAATTTTGTCCGTATTCTTCCTCGGGCAGCTTTTTTATCATTTTGAAGAAATCTTTAGAATGCGGGTATGCACGGAAGAACCTAGGCAAATAGTTATTTCTATTATTTTAAATGGTAGATATACTTCGAACAATTGTTAAATTTAGTTATTGTTTCCTATTCATTGATTTTTTTTTATTTTCTAAGCAAGTGCTTGACTACGATCCCACCTGATGTTAAGTGGAAATGCAGTCCTGGATGGTAAGGCGCACTAGCTTAGTAAATGCCTATTCACTCTACTCTTGAAAATACCCACATTGTAATCGGAAGGAAAGACAGATGCGGGCAAACTGTTCCAGTCCTTTGCTGTACGAAGAATGAAAGACGAAGCAAATCGCTGCGTTCGTATACAAATAACTCTTTAAAGTTATTTAAGATTTAAGACTGGACTTTGTAAACAATTTGACGGCGTAAAGTTTCCTAAAATATCCTATACATCTTTTTAAATAGTTTATTCTCTTTCAAATTTTTGAACATATAAAAGCATAAACAGATTTGAACTTCATTTAATTTTATGTACGTCAGAAATATCATTCACAATGGAGCTAAATTGAATTCGATCGTTCGTATTGTGTGGCTCTCATAAAGTCACTCAATTGGAGTTTCGAGTGTTGAAATAGCCTGCTATAAACGTAATGCAGTAAGATGAATGAGCACTTGAAGTATACATCACTTTAGAATAGAATAGAAAGAATAGAATAGAGATTTGTTTCATCGCACATTAACAAATGGAAAACAAAGATTATACGAAGAAACAAAACAATCAAATAAGAAAGCAAAACAAATAAATAATACAGTATGACGCAAACAAAGCGAACGGCGCTCAGAGAGAACTCTCCGCAATCTCTAGATCTGATAGCGCCAGGACACTTAATCCTGCATATACATCGATGATTACTAAATAAAATAATACTATTCTAAATGTTTTTTTACAAGTTCAGAGTACTTTCACCGAGCTTATTAGTTGTAGAGTAACCTCCCCCCCGGGACGTGCTCGACGAGCACAGTGCAGAGGGACTCCGGTGTGTTCCACTGGAGATCCCGGAGTTCCTCGTCATGCACCGGGAAAAGGGCCACCGGGGAGGTTTTAGTGGGTAAAAACCTCAAATAACCGCCGCCTTCCCCCCAGAAGGCGGGGTATCTTTTGAAGATTTCCTCCACGTTAACAAAAAAAGAAAGATAAGTTAATTGCCAACCTCTTAAGGAGTTCGGTGCCGGTGGCTACTGAATTTTTGTACACTGGCGCCCACGAGCTCTGAACGGCGTATACTTCCCTCCTAGAGAGACCGGAAACTGGATTCATCTCGTCTGGGTCGCCTCCCCACCATATGTAGCTAAGCCAACCACCCATTATAACTGCAACAAGAATACTATACATACTAATAGACGACTAATATACAGAGATATTTTACGTCATCCACACCAGTACATTTCACGTAATTTTAACGGTGACAGTGATCGCGAGCGAACTGATGCTCTTACCCAAGCTCTGAAATTGATATCACCGTTCCCACATATCGCGGTTCCCCGACTCTCGGTGGAATTAGATCTACGAGATGGAAGGGGCCAGAGGGACAAGAAATGTTAGCAGACCAATCAAACGGGGGACTGATGACGTTACCGAAGCAGTAGGCTAAGAGTTGATGAGCATAGGTAGGGACAGAACTGCCTGGAAAAAGAGAGGAAGAAGAGGGGATCTTCAAAAAGGGGTACCATATCTGCACCAGTGCAACTAACACTACTAATATATAATGTATGTTAAATCCTAACAATACCAAACAACATTTCGGATTTTTTGTTTTACTTTGATTTGTAGATATGGTGAAATAAAATGGATTTATTATTATTCTTATATTATTATCATCCTTTTAGATACTTATTTATTTACAAAATAATTACTAGATATTACCTAATTCGTTTGTTTACTTAAAGAGATACGTAACGTAGGTTATCTCGCCGTGAGAGTTTTTACTCTGCTCTACTCTACTAACTCTCAGTTTTTATATTTATAAAAACTGTGCTGTGATTGTAAAACGATGTTTACTTTTCATAAAGTAATGATTATTGTTTATAAACGGAAAAAATAGTAAATGAAATGGCCAGATCTTGACGTAATGTTAGATGTTCTGAGATGTTGATGAGAATCTTCTTTTGTTAAATTAGTTACACACCTCTTGGCTACAAATAGCGTACCAAGCTGGTAGCGCGAAATATATCTGTGGAATGCCAAGCGTCCAGATGATAGCGTTCTATCGCGACCATCGCGACAGTTAAATATCGGAATAGGTTAACAAACTTGTGAAAAAGAGATAATAAACCACACACGTGAGCAAAAATAAACGGTCGGTTAAGACAGTTTGAATATCTCGGAAGATAAAGACGCTAGCTAACTGAAATAAATTGTGAGTGATAGACAATTAAATATCATCATCATCATCATCAGCCTGTCACAGTCCACTGCTGGACATAGGCCTCTCCAAAGGCATGCCACCGTCCACGATCCTACCTCCAATTGCAAGACAATTAAATATACTTAATATAAAATAAAATATTTCTATTATTTTTTATATTTCTTTAAAAAAAAGTAAACTTAAACGATAAAGTCTACGTAAGATATTAATATACATATATATAAGATATTAATATCTTACGTAAACTTGGATAGTACAGTATTTTTCATTAAATCTTATGTTCCAAGATATTGAAACTTTCTTAATTGAACCATTATTTTTGCTCACAAGTGTATATAAACATATACATTTAGATGGAACTAAAGAAATTTTACTACAGTCGTATTATTTATAGCACAATATTTTTCTTCAATATAAAATTAACAAAGTTAACCCATCTATACTTAAATATTGACACAAACACGCGACTCCGTATCTATTGTCACTAACATTCAATAAGGTCAAATATTATTATTTATCGCAATGACTGGGCAGTTTTGTGATATCTGTTATTACGTATTTTCTTTGATTAAATGAACACATACACTTCTTGTGCCCAAGAAACGCGCTCACTAATTATCACCTCACTGCCTTAGGTATACATAATTTTGCCGCCCCCGTAATCCGAAGCGGGGCCAGGATGGGTACCTGGCCCCAGCATGCTTCAGCGTCGTCGGGACTTCTCTGAGTGCCGGAGAAGTCCCCTTTGAGGTTAAAGTCCGGTCTTTGCCGGGACCGGCCGGTCGTTGGGGTGTCCTGTCGCTGACAGATCCGGGGCACACCGCTCATAACGGCCGATGGCATTCGCGGAAGGTTTAGTGGGTAGGGGCTGCCCAGGGTCGAGTCCCACACATTCCTCTGCGCCCACCCAGGGTACCGGAGGATGGTCTATAAAAAGATTCCCCCTCGTGAACAAAAAAAAAGGTATACAAAATTTAATTTAAAAAATCAGTAATAAAATTACCAATCAATACTAAATTGTTCTCTATAAGTATTCAAACAAAACTAATGCTTGTGCTTGAGAGTTCACGATAAAAGACGAATGACGATGCGACCTACGACCTCAAGTGTCTGTACTCCGAGCAATAAGGCTATCGGCATGTTATACATTACGTTTAACACACCGACTACTTCATTCATAAAAAAATATAAAATGACTTTAATCAATCGGTTTGATTTGATTAAAAAACAACATTTCCGTGTCAAATAATTCTTAAGTTTCTCAGGTTTCGAACACTTTAAATACATACATTTTAAATATAATGTCTAATGTATACCTTTGCAGAATGAGCATATTAACTTAACTATATCATTTTTTAATTTAAGTTACCAATCACAATAAATAAATAACCAATCACGCCTTCGACCGAGGAGTAGTTTTTTTATACTTTCAAGTAAGTGCTTGACTACGATCCCGCCTGATGTTAAGTGGAATTGCAGTCCTGGATGGTAAGGCGCACTAACTTAGTAAATGCCTATCCACTCTACTCTTAAAAATACCCACATTGTAATCGGAGGGAAAGACAGACGCAGGCAAGCTATTCCAGCGCTTTGCCGTACGAATAATGAAAGACGAAGCAAAGCGCTTAGACATTACGGATTTCCATTTTTACAATCCTGGCAGACCTTGTGTAGCTTCTTCTACATCCGGGACGAGTAATGTTGGTGACTCCATTCGAATGTCACCAATTCTATCTGCTTTTTACTTCATTATTTTTTTCATTCTTCCATTCCTCTTTCTGCACGCCCAAATCTTCGAAGAATAGTTTCTACTCTACTCTGGTCACAGCAGTCCCTTTCTAGCCACACTTGTCTCTTGTTGTGAGATAGAATCTAAGACCGTTTATCTATTATTTTTATTTAAAGTGGTTTTCGTAAAAATGTAATAAGACGATTTGAATTGATTGTAAAATACCAGGTGTTGCCGCAATAAGCTTGGTATAACGTAACTATCTAACAATCGCAAATTAAATATTTGAAGACCAATGTGTATGTAACTCAGAACGGTGTACAGTGTGTTGCACTAATATTGACATTAACTGATAGATCCACAATTTTAGTTGCGTCTAAAGTTTGATTATATTTTTGTTAACTAAAGCGAAAGCGGAATACAAGTTATGTTGCAGAAAATGCTTATACTAAAACAATATCAATTGATATAAACTTATCTAAACTAATAAATGAGAGACGCCTTTTTGTCAGCTTCTGCGAAAAGTACAGGCGTACTATAAATAGTGTAAGTATTATATTTATGTACTCGTAATACTAATACACGTAATGTAGTGAATTCGTAGAAAGTTTTAGTATGTCGTATAATGTTGATAACGGAGCTGAAACGTAAATAAAATTACTTATGTATATACTAGTACTAAATATATTTTATAATTTTGTATTGTGGTTAATCTTTTAAATGTGGTAAAATGTATATTTTTTGCAATGGAATTGAGAACATGTAATTCTATTGTTAATTATTCAATCTGACAGTTGGCTTATCAATAGTAAAGTAAAATATTAAGCCGAAATGAAACGAGAGAGGTTATCTAGTAATAACTAATTAATCCGATCCTCGAATCCTAGATGCCACAATGACAAAACCAAACCAGACACCAAGACTTGCTTCAATGGGATTATTAACCCTTATTGTGGCAAGAGTGTATTTTAAAGAAAAGTAAAAAAATCGTGAATTGAATAGACGTATTTTGGAAAACCAAGATGTACACTATTGTATAGTTCTACACGTACAATGAGTATTGCATTTTAGGAATGTATATAATGAAGTCCACATAGTCTTCCATGTAATATGAATTCCATACATGAAATGAAAACTGCGTTTCTGTAGAATATTTAGAGAAACAACATTTAATGTTCTTATTCCAACTCTATCTCTTTTAAATAAATGTCATAACACTGACAATTGTGACATTATACATTTGAATAATTATTATAAAACATAAATTTAAGTAAAGAGACTGTATGTCTTTACCTTACATGCATATTATGCTATACATTGCTATGTTTAGGGTTAAGTCGATCTCTACTTTTAGATATTGCCAGTTCGAAATATATATTGAAAGACTTCGCTAATGACCAATTTATCCCGAATCGACATTCGAGTACATAAAGCATGTACAAATAAGAAAGATTTTTTAGATGTCACAGCTACATAAGACTGGTGCTTACTCTAGCGTTAGTGCTTGAATGTCTGTACATTGGTCCCCTGGACAGTTTTAACCTGGCTCATTTAAACAGGGTAATAGAGAGAATTTGTTTGACCTGGCAAAATGCGTGCAATGGACTGTTTAATCTCTAAATATACATTATTTCTTTCAACGTAGCAGTGCTAAATATTAACAAAATTAAATAGAATAATCTCGTTGAATTAACATGTAGGTCTTATTCTATTTTTCTTTTTACTAGACTAATAATTTAGAATAAATATATTAGTTATAACATATATATATACGTAGGTCATTTATAGAAATAATTTAGATGGGAATTTACAAAAGAATTGCTATAATATACGCAGTCCAATCCTATTTGACGATTGCAAAGCATGTTATAATTGTTAGTTCAAGAAAAAAATTAAACACTGATTACGAATATCTTAGAATAAAATGACCTTCGCATTTATTTATTCTACACACAGTGAGCTTGTTAAACTAGATACAATTTAAGATATTTTAAAAAAAGAAACAAGTTTTTTTTTTAAAACAAAATATGACAAAAAATTTAAAATGATTTGCACAGTTCGTAATAAAACAGTTGTTTGTATAATTTTGAATTAATTTGTAAACCGAATCAGTTTATTAAATACCGTATTATCTTAAACAATATATAAATTAAATACCTACCTATTAAGTTGATAGTGCTAAGTTTACTGTTCTTCCGAATGTAATTTTTGAAACAAAACTTCGTCGTCAAATCCGATTACTATTTTATGCGATGGAAAAAAAAAATCGATATTTTTCCGAGTAATTTAAAAAATATTATTTAGTACACAATTACTGACTGGTAAGAAAATTATTAGAAAAAACCCGAATGTATTCGTTTGTAGAGCACGCGCGGTACGATCCGTGTGAAGTGTCGTACTGAGATGGCAGCTTGTTTTCAGATGAGAACTTCCCGGCCGTTTCCTTTAAATACGTATCCCTCAATAGCAACAATGACATGGCAATTTATTTATATACTGTATAAGAAATACAATGCAATAATTGGTTACTTTATACGATCTTAATATAGACTGACGTCATTAAGACACTCGATGAATTTTGTTTTTGAGTCGGTTCAGAGAGCAATAAAATAAAAGTGGTTTTAAATATTTTATCAATATCAATTTTTTTAAAGAATACTAGCAATATTTCTTTTTTTTCAGTTAACCATTCCAACTAAGCTTAAGCATGTGCTAGGAGATGGTTCACGTCAATAGTCCAATATTTGATTCGAACCTACGATGTTACGATTCGCAGTACTCTAAACCATTAGGCTATTATTTTAGATTTCTGATATTTCGGACACTTTACATGTGTGACATACTGTTGACATACCGACATACAGTCTGTGTGTCTGTTTGTCGAACCGGTGTTATAGTTGTTTGCAGGCTACAGTCTGATTTTTACTGTTAATTTTTCTTTTTTACCTCTTATAGTGGTAGTTGCATAAGTACACGTCTTACAGCTTTAGAAAACAAATGTACACCGCTGATTTTGTATAATATTACACACATACGTTACAAATTACATTTGCCTGAAGTTAGAAGGTCTGGTAAGAGTTTTATATTTAAAGGAATTTCTTCTACCCACTGGAGAGCTGATAGTAACCAGCATTCTCTACTCTCTTTTATTTGGACCAGGTGCCAGGAATTTTAATCCTGTAACTGGAGAGCTCGGCGGACTAAAAAACGAACTTAGGTTGAAATAACACAAATCTTCGTCAATTTTTTACCACATTCTTCAAAGTTATTAAAGTTAAAGATACAGATGATAAAGATATAATATTGGATAGGTACACATACCTAAAAGATTTTTATTAGGGTCCTAAACAAATCATTATTCCATACAATGATATTTAACCAGTATCAATATCAACCGGTGGAAAATATAATTTACCAACAGGCGGTAGAAAATTTCATACGACGATTCTAATTTACAATTAAAATTAGTATATAAAGTATGGGCATTTAATGAGGTCATCATTAACCTTCCGGAATCGAAATACATACGAAGATTATTACCAAGTCACTTAGACATACTAAATAATACTTTTGTTTTCAAATATATTGATCTCTTAAAGACTACAAAAATTGACGATTTAAGAGGATAAGACGTTGGTTTAATGGTTCTCTTCAAAAAAATATTAACACAAAAGGGAAGTTGTATGTATTAGGCTGGGCGCTGCATGTTTTATGCCACATCGTTGTCGCTGTGGCGAAATGGTCGACCAGCTGGGACACCACGGGCTATCATGCCAGCGTAGTGCGTCGGGCTCTTACCACCGCTAATGTTCCATCAACTTTGGAGCCAAATGGACTATTGCGTAGTGATGGTAAGAGACCAGACGGTATGACTCTTATACCCTGGAAGATGGGACGGCCTTTATGGGATGCCAATGCGTCGATACTTTGGCGCCGTCACATCTTCCAGAATCTTCTGTTGAGGCTGGAGCGGCCGCTGCAACTGCAGAAAACCTCAAGCGGCGCAAATATAGTAACCTCGATACGGGTTTCATATTTGAGCCGTTTGGGTGCAAATCACCTTTTTAATGTGTTAGCTAAGAAGTTGGTCGACACATCTGGTGACCAGAGGGCTGGCTTATACCTTGCACAGAGGCTAAGCATTGCCATACAACGTGGCAGTGCTACCAGCCTTCTGGGCACGCTGCCAGGCGATGAGGGTTTGGCACAGTTATATTTTTTGCACTTATATTTTTCACAGTAAAATATTTTGTAATATCTTTTAAATTGTAAATATTTCTTTATTAGTTAGTATATATTATATTTAAATTAAGATAAATAAATAAACGTACTAAATATACTAAAAAAAAGGGAAGTTAAAAGCTATTTTTAAGTCATAATTAATTTGACCTTGTAAATGCATAGGTTACGGTTAAAAGAGTATAAATCAATTTCGCCGGTATTTCCTTTTCCGTTGAGTATAAATATTCATATATGGTAATAAGGATAATCGAGGATCGCCGCCGAAGTTGATATAACGATAATTATATTTATGCCATTGATAATCTCATATTTCCTATCTGTGAATATGGAGCCGAATGACGGTTGGTTGCTACCCAATTTGATTAATTATTCCTACTGGTGTACTGCATATAATACAAATAGATAACCCTTTAATTTCCTGTACTAAGAAATATAGTTAATATTTTACAAGAACCCCTGTTAAACGGTCTAAGACATCATCCAAAGAGTTCTATTCATATACAGTGCTCAGCTAATTGTTTTTACTTCGTCTACGATCTCCTTGTCTGGATTGCTAACCTTTCACAGAGTCCAAGAGTTATCCACAATACCCCTTCTATTGTTACAATTGATTTTATTTTTTCCCCTGAATCCCAATAGCAAAGATAACTGAAATTAATCTTGGGATACTGCTTGTTTGGAATCAAAGATTGTGTGGGCAGCTTTTAATGCTTAATGAAGCCTAAGTTTGGTCGTATGTAATACTGTTGTCACATTTGGGCAGCCGTTTTCAAAGATCATCTCGAAGCTTTGTACTCGGTGGAAAGGCGGGCTAAGAGGCTAATTTGTGACAGAGCTGAAACCAATCTGCTCAGTCTTAAGCACAGGCGTAAGGTAGGGAAGTTCATGCCAAAAATATATCGATATATTTTTCGATATTATATATAGTGAGGTTGTATCGATACTACGCGATATAATGTACAAATATATTAGATATTTATATAAATCGAAATTTGTTTATAATTAATTAGCGCTTAATATTAAATATTAGAAAAGTTTGTAGTAATAGAGTACTCGGCGCGTAACTGAGAGCACTCTTCGTGATGGCAGCGCAAGTAAGGGTTTTATTTTATTCAAGTTGTCAACCACAAATAAAAGAGAGAATGGAATGCTTTTTTATTTAATTTCTTACGATATTTCGTATATCGGATGAAATATATCGAAATAAATATCGATATTAGATGATTCGATAATATCGGATCGAAGCGATATATCGCGTCCATATATCTATATTTTATGTAATATCGGTATCTATCGTGCACTCCTAGCGTTATGTGGGTAGCCCTATGCTGTTCTACAGAATGCATTTTAAAGAGTGTGGTCAGGAACTGCGTGATCTAATTCCCCCATTCCCATTATGTTATCAGACTTCAAAACGCACTGCTGGACTTGTTCAATTTTATCCTTTGTAAATGTGAACATCTTTCCAAGCCGAACGAAGTTCTTTGCTTCGTCTTTCATTAAAAGTTGGTAATTAAGTCGAAACTTGTGGCTCCAAGACAGCCAGCCAAAGTTTCGTGGCCCCAATCTCTATCGTAGAGATTGAGGAAAAGCAGTCCTTTTCTACCCATATACAGCTTTATCTGTCTGTATTTTAATTCGTTAGCTTTGTTCGTGTATACTTATAACATTTTTGAACTCTGTCACTAAGGAAAATATTTTTGCTGTATCATTTATCAACAACGCCATGTGAAATGATAACTATTTCAAGCGTGTTGTCTTAAACAGTGACGGCCGGGTGAGCGTTTTGTCAGACTTGTAATTTAGTCTTCGAATTTCTGCAGTCTTAATAAGGATTTGTATAGCGGAATTTTATTATGATATTATTTTAAATCAAGTCGCATCACAAGCGTGATTTATTCTCAATGGTAGGCAATTACTTTTACCTTGAACACTTATTAATGTAACGGCCTACATATGTGTTACTGCTGGGCACAGGCCTTTAAAAGATTTTTCTAGTATCGAATGAAGAGGACCCTACTATAAACTTTTCTACTCTTAATAAAAAAAATTCATTACATTATTTTGTGTACATAGCTCTTTTTCTTAACATTTAGCCGGTGCCATGTTTGCATTCCGTCTTAAATATAAACAATCATAAATACATATAATAATATACCTTAACAGGTTGGTTGGTGTTGTGAGCTTCCTTGCTCAACATCGTACACAACATATTTTAAGTATTATATTTGATCATATTATTGACGGATTTTAGCAAAACTGACTTTGACTAGATGACTTTGTTTCAAGGGTTCAGTTGTAAATGGCTTTTCCTTCAGCAAAACTAATTTATTGTAAACTGTGCGCTGATTGTCTACAGAGAGACTCCTCTCTTTTTTATCCTAAATTTCTAGTATATGCATCTCTTTCAAAATCGGAAGCGGAAACGGACTTGGTTGCTGACGACCGATACAAGTACTTTAGTTGACAAAACTAAAGTACTTTTATATGAGTAAATCCAGTATTCAATTCAAAAGTATATTTTACAGATTATAATATTTATTTATGCATTAAAACTAAATTAGCATTTACTAGGATTAACTATCGCTAACAGTCCAAAATATTGTTGTTATAAATGTAATCTCCCAGGACCTTGCTTATTATTGTTGATGTGTATAACCGCTAGTTTCTGTAGGACGCTGATGTTTGTTTGTGCGTAAAATTTTTCACAACATCTTATTAATTTTTTTGCTACTACCCCCGTTGTATCTACCACAATGGGAGTAATGTTGCGTGTGTCTTTTGATTAATAATTCAGATCTGTTTGAAAAAGTATAATAATTATAATAATATAACACAATCGTAGTACTCCTTCACAGTAGCTTCCAGTACTCCGTTTTTCATCTGGAAATAAGGAACGCTTTTAAATGTAGGTTCATGAATTTTCGGCATGATATGCAGTTTAAACGAAAAACCCGTCATCTGTATTCTACTTGGGGACGTTCAAGTTGTGTCACGTTTTATTTCAACATAGAAAAACCAATTTTTAACGGGCGCATGTTAATTTATATGTTAAATTGTTTGCTTTTTTGATGTCGTGTTAAGTGATTGCTAATACGCTAGCTATGACCCGCTATGACAGGCAAAAATCAATGAAAATGATTCGATATTTTTAATGTTAAATCTATTTTCACGGCTCTTTCTACGCTTTCACACATTCATATGTACCTTTAACTTAGCGCGTGTTTAAGATATATACTAAGCTCGTGAAATTAAAAAGTTAAAATAAAGTTACAGCCTATATGTCCGAGCGTTAAGCTTTCTCTGTAAAGAGAGTTTAAGGACATAGTCCGCCACGGAGCTCTAGTGCGGATTGGCAGACTTCATGTGTCTTAGAACTCTTTTTAAGACATGTACATTTCCTTATTATATTTTCTTTCACCGCCGCGCGTGTGGTGATTGCAGTTAAAATTGAAACAAAATGGCCGATCGGAGACTAGATTTTTTCATTTTAAATTATCTGCTTAAATCGGTTTAAACTGATATGTGTTTTCTACTAATAGAGCAGAGGAAAATGTGCTAGCGGTTACCTTACTAGATCACCACCTATTCTCATCTCTTAGATGAAAGTACGTTATCGTCTTTTTATAAAGAATCAGGCACTTCACTCACTGCCTGTACTCTGCGAAGCTATGGAATGCCGTACCATTCATTCAGAAGCAGAAGCCATTCCGGTAAACTTATTACTGTCAAAAAAAAGTTATGATTTATTGTCATTTACAAAATTTACATACAAAAAATAATCTCTTAGTAGGGAATCTATAGTTGTCTATAGTCTTTGACAGATGACTTGCGAATCAAATATGTTTGTAGATAAAAAGGCGACCGGCGATTGTTTTTTTGTTTTCTCAATACTAAATCATTACATGCCAAAAGAGTAGTAAGTGACGAACAAAGTAAACGATTGAATGTATGAATTTGAATGATTGGTACGGACCAAAGAGAATAAAAAGGATCTTTATTATTTAAATTTACGACTCTATGACGTGACCTACGACGAAGTTTTTCACGACTCCATTTTGGTTTTTAAATGCATAATATTCAAATGCATTGAAATAGGAACTTTAAGACAAAGCGCTTTGCTTCGTCTTTCATTCTTCGTACAGCAAAGGACTGGAATAGTTTGCCCGCGTCTGTCTTTCCTTCCGATTGCAATGTGGGTATTTTCAAGAGTAGAGTGAATAGGCATTTACTAAGCTAGTGTGCCTTACCATCCAAGACTGCATTTCCACTTAATATCAGGTGGGATCATAGTCAAGAACTTGTTTAGAAAGTGTAATAAAATAAAATAAGCCCTACATTGTAATACCTTATAATACAGAAATATTAAAGGTAAAACAAAAAATTGTAATTATCAAAGCTATCATCACGATAATTTAGTATTTATTGTATATGTTGTAAATTATTAATCTGTAATAGTGTTCACTCGTAGGTTGGTTGGTACCGGGAAAATAATACAGCAGATTCCGAAATGAAGAGAGAGTTTATTTCGAGCTTGGGCAGTACACACAATTTTATAATAGACAAACCTTACCGTCTTCTTGAATACTACTAACGCCATCTAACGCCCACTTGTACGCAATAAGTATAACATAAAAAGTAAATGTAAAAATAAAAAAATCTATGCCTATATTGGACATATAGTGTCACATATAATTAAATATTACGCAAGTTGCCATTTAAGTCCTGTCGATAACAAACATCCTGCAATTATTAAAAAATTCATCGTGGTCAATGTTCCAGAACATCCGAAAAAGCTGTTGACGTTTACAAACCGGCCGTTTGGCAGCCCCGTGTTAGAAGTGGAAATGTTTTAATAGCTGGCTCGGACGTATGCAAAAGTGTTTTAAATATCGCAGAGAATTCATTGAAAAGCAATACATGGTTATAGATTGTTTATAATTATTAAAAACGCTACTAAAGCGCAGTCATCGGATTAATCTGTCTTGTTTACTGCCGATGATATGTATAAATAAATAAATAATAATAAAATTATTGCATCAGTCAAAATTATTGACGTATTATTTTCCATAGAGCATTAATATTCCCAATCTTTCTGTATGGAGTCGAGACGTGGACAATTCGAGCAAGAGAAAGACAGAGAATAGATGAATTCGAGATGTGGTGCGAATGCTACGAATACCGTGAACTGCCAAGCGCACAAATGTATCTATTCTCTCCCAGCTCGCCATAAAGACCAGATTGTCCACTACGTGTCTACAGCGCGTACTGTCATATTTCGGGCATATAATGCGTAGAGGGGATGGCAACCTTGAAAAGCTGGTCATCGTTGGCAATACAGAAGGCAAGAGAACAAGAGGCCGGTCGCCAACGTGATGGTCTAACCAAGTAAAAGGTGCCATCTCCTCTCCTAATCTCTACCAGCTGCCTCGTGAGGGCTGCCTCGGACCGAAACCGATGGAGGCAGATTGTTCATTTGAGGGGCTCTAGTGACCACGATCCTCAGAAATGAGGGAACGACAAAGAAGGAAGATTATTTTCCCTACATGATATTACAGTTTTAAATAAACAAAATGTTATTGCTTTCAAATTGTTACTATTGTAAAATATAAATTGTCAGGCGTGCGATATAAACTGGTTTCCTACGGATGAAAAAAAAATTGTTAAAATTTATGCCCGGCGTATGGAGGTGGTGTCACCAACTCACATATGCGATCTAATTGGTGAAAAGCGATTGATGTCTCTGTCTATAGACTATATATTCTTATAATTTATTGTAGTTACATTTACTACTTATTTTGTGCCACTCTTTGTTATAATAAGTTCTTATCACACATCGACACCATCTTGATGGTTAGCGTTCCACGACTGTACGTTTTTCGCGTAACTTTCTTCCACACACTGTCAACCCGTGGAATCAACTGTCACTAACTGTGTTTCCGAACCTTTACGATTTGGGTACCCTCAAAAAATGAGCATTATCCTTTCTCAAATGGACGGACAGGATGTTTATGGGCGCCGGTGAATACTTAGGATCAGATGAGCCGTAAGCTCCTTTGCCCCTTTTTATAGAAAAAAATAATACCACTGTACTGATATATACATAAACATTGTTTCTTACCAATAAATAAAAAAACATCAAAACCAATGTTTCGCAATAAAAAAGTTGCTTTACATAATACGTTTAGCAACAAATGTGGCACAAATGTCGTGGAGCTTTATTAAATTCCATTAGAGAAGTCGAAAATAGCAACGTACGTGAGTTAACGGTGTCAGGTTACTTCGATCGCATTTCGTTGAAACGCCGCGAGTCTGGATTTCATTTTCCGTTCAATTTTCTACAATTCTTATTATAGATTTTAGCAATAGACACGCCAACTCTAAACTCTTGAATTCTATTTCTACGAATTCTTCTACCGTCTTCTAATGTAGTAATTATAAAACTAGTGCCACCCGAATTATATTTTATACACAACACGAGTCGAAGCAGTCAACAGATCGTTTGTTGTGAGTGCAGGAGAAGGAGAAGGTGAAGGTGAAGGCGGGGTTATGCGGGATTTTCATCTACTAAAACTCCCCGGTGGCCCTTCCTCGGTGCATGGTGATGGGCTCCAGGATCTCCAGAGAAACGCACCGGAGCTGCACTGTGCTCTTCGGAGAGCATGTCCCGGGGGTTTGATCCTTCCCCTCCGTGCCCTCGCAGTGCATGAGGACGCGATCCAGCCGATGTTGCCTTCTTCCTAGGGACAAAGGCCCCACCCTTGTAGCTTAGTTAACCCGAGGGCCCTTTTAGTCGCCTTCTACGATAGGCGGGGGATACCGTAGTCTTATTCTAAGAGCCCAGAAGTACAGGGCTGACGACTTAAAAATCTGTTTCATGACGGCATCCGGCATGTCGGTCAAACATAGGCCATCGTGAGCCATTACGTAGAATGGGTGTCCTCCACACAATGTTTAGTGACTAAGATATGCTGTCGATCTCTCGTTCTGCTTATAAAGCACATATAAAGTCACTGCTTTATATCAATAATAGCGAATAGTGTTGTTTATTTCTCTATATATCATTTATTTTTGGTATCCCGCCCAAGTTACCACGATGCTGTACTGTAATAATGATTTTCGAAAAAAAAATTGTTCTCAGTGAGACAACTCGAAGGAAGCATTTGTATGTAGTGTTAAAAGGATATTGTTAAAAGGATATACATACACAGCAAAACATAACATATTCAATAAGAATGAAAAGGAAACTTCACTATGACCTTTGTTTATGGTGATTTATGATGTACTCGGCGATGATGGTAAACGTGGTAGGGATTCCCACATGTCTCAGAAAAATTTCTAAAACAAGAGAAATCCGTCAATCAACACTAGGGCCGCGTGGCGATCTTGGCCCCAGTACTCTCTTAACAGGGAAGGTGCCCAGCCGTAAGACAAATGTAGGTCATCACTTGAAATAAGTGTTCAAGGTAGAAGTAATTGTCTACCGTTGAGAATTAAAATGCATTAAAATGGACAAACATGACGTCACACTTTTGATGCGACTTGATTTCAAACGATATTATTACAAAACTCCGCTCTGCAAATTATTATTGGTACAAAATTGCAGAAATTCGGCCCTCACTGCTTTGGAATACTGCCTCGAAATAGTTATTATCATTTCACACGGCGTTATTGAAAAATGATACAGCAAAAATGTTTTCCTTAGTGACGGACTTCAAAAATGTAATGAGCGTCAATTTTATAATATTTGAATGTGCTATTAGCGTCCATGTGATTTATGATTGTACATTTAAAAGTGTTATCGTCATGTTGATTTTGTTTTAATTATTTTAAAGTTCTATAAACGTTATTGTGAGACAACATAGAGACAATTGTTCTCTTGAGCACAGGCATAAGGTAGCCTTTCGGTTTTCTACAGATTTTGGAGAGTGTTCACAGAAATTACATGATTTAATTCGCCCCACCCCCATTCCACTGTTAGACTTCAAGACACAATGCTGGGTTTCATCCTGTAGTTGTACACATCCCTCAAGCACGAACGAAGCGCTCAACTTCAAGGACTGGAATAGTTTGCCCGTGTCTGTTTTTCCCTTCCATTACAATATGCGTGTTTTCAAGAGGAAAGTGATAGGACATTTATTGAGCTTTTGCGCCTTACATTCCAGGACTGTATTTACCCTTAACATCAGGGCGGACAGTGGTAATGCACTAGTTTAGAAATAATATAGAAAAAGATATACCTAATTAAATGGCTATAATCCCCTAAACCTTCACTTTAACAAACATCACAATTAAGGTGAGATGGTCCCGATCGAATTAATAAACACAATGCTGGCTCGTGGTGCCCACGCGTTCGATTTATGGTCTGATGTTCGGAGATTCGAATTCCTGGTGCCTTGTATCTGTTAGCAATCCATTTCAAGTTAAGTATTAAGAATTATTAAGTATGAAAAGAAATGACTTTTTCCTTTGAATGGCGATTGGTTCACCCCGTGTCATATGTGAGACTTAATAACAGATTTTTTCCCGGTTGGCGATTTTTATAACGTAATGTGACATATTAATAGTAAAGTGTAAACCTTCAATCATTGCTACAACTGCTAATTATTACCAAATAAACGCTTAAGTAGTGTTGATTGCTGTCATTGTTTGACCAACAATGATCTCACTCTTGTGAGACGTCTTGATTTTTAAAATTATAATGAATCTCGATTTGTATACATAGTACACTGAAGTAGTTTTGATTGCCGTTTTTTTATAACCCTGAAGTTAAACTTGTAATGTGAAATAAAATAATATTTTGTACAAATACAAATACAAGAATTCTAGTGTTTGTGTTAAGGTTATCGGTACCTTCACAGACTGATAAGGCTTTTTAGTGTCTTCAAAGGTCTGCCAATAGACGATTGCTTAAAGACTATGAAAAACGAAGAATGGACCTAACAATGGAAGTGTCTATCGTCAGATCTATTTCGATAAAGCTAGAAGTTCATCACTATAATTTCAGCACTAAGATATCAGCCCTCTTGGACTAAAACTCTTCCGACGGTTTCCAAGATAACTTGTTATCTATATCGTCATCCTTCTGAAACTACGACTTAAGCTTGGGGTTATTCAGTCTATTTATAGACAATTGTTTGACGACTGTGAAAGACGAAGAATGTGGGCCAACAATCGATGATTTGATAATTAGATCAAGTTCGATTATGGTGGAAGTACATAATAATAACAGCCGTGATGCATCCACTGTTCGACATAGTCTTTCCCAACTATTTCCAAAAGGATTGATTGTAATGCGGCGTGCGTCTTTCTGCTGAAATTACGACTTAAACTTGCTTCGATAAGAATTTCATCTCGAAGGAATGTTGCCAACCTAAGAGGCCACCACAATAAACTTTGTAAAATTGATGGTGATGTAACCATAGACAAAATAGAGTCACCAAACCCGCGGGAAGATATCCCAATAAAAACAAAATAAATTAAAAAAAATATTTATTTTATAATTGAATACATGAAGTAATTCTCTCTATTTCAAATAATAAAGGTAAAATAAATTCAAAATAATACTTTTAACATATCATAATTGTCAACGAATTATTCGGAAGTTACAACTTGCATTATTATCACATTATTATCGTATCTAATTTATTTAAGAACTTAAATATTCGTGGGAAAGCTATATCAAGGGTCCCTAATATTTATTTAATTACATATCTACAAATTGAAATCATTTAAAAAACATAAACAAAACACAAAAAGCAGATAAAAACATAGGAGGATATCAATATAGGAAAAATAAAAAAAAAAAACAACTTAAATTAAAGTCGTCTCTGTACATAATGCAATTGGGATTTTGAAAAAAGTTTTATGTATTTTTAAAGTTTATCATTAGCTATGTTGCTTGATATTCAATGCGAAAATCTTCAAAAATATTTTTATAAAAATTGTAAACAAAAATAAAACATAAATGTAGAGCAAAATCACATTATTACGAATACGCCTGGGTTGGTCGCCATATTTGTGACGTCATAATGTTAAAACAATTTCAGGACAGCACAGCGTTCACGGCTGATCAAAAGTCAATATACTGTATTATTTCTGTATCCTGCAATCAGTGAAAACCATAATTATGACGTCACAAACAATCCCGCACGGTTTGTTCGGGAGAAAAGATGTATTTTTCATTTAATATGACTTTTTAATTATTGCAAAAAAAAAAACAAAAAATAACTTTGTTATAAAATTTATACATCATCTTTCCATGTATGAACTAAAAATGTTATTCCCAATTACAATTATTGCCACATTATTGTCGCTCTATTTAACACAACAATAATAATAAAAGTTTAACTTGAAATATTGCTGTGTTGGAACTGTACTGGAACTCGAATGAAACACACAAACAGACAATCAATTGATTTGAATATAAAGTAATATATGTACAGTAACATATGGAAATACATTTTTAAATTATTTGTCATTTAATACTTCGAAGATATGCTTATATATGAAAGTCACAAACTTCGCCCACGAACTGACAACATCGTCCGATAAATGTAGATCCTTCTGTAGAATGCCCACAAGAACTTCTTTTACTTGCTGGAATAAAAAATAATTTTAATTTCTTGAGAAAGAAATGGTTAATTTTATCTCTTTTTATTTTCTTAACATGGAGTGTCATTCACTAAACTGGACTCCAAATTACGTAAACGTGATGGTATTTTTTTACTTTTAACGTCCATTTTGAACCGATTCATAAAGTTTCTTAATTCGGTTGTATTTTTTAAAGCTTAAGCCCTAAAAACAAGTCCGTCATTTATTTAATAAACTGATTTTGTTTTTTTTTGTCTGAATTAATGCTTTCAATTGGCATGTCAATTTTATGGGCAAAGGACCATTGGAGAAAAAGAGGGCGTCCGACCGTAATAGCCTTTTTATTCGACACTAAAATGTTTAAACGTATATTTCTCTCAAAATATATTTTTCTTTTTGGTTAATTTCTATCACGTATATGTAAATTATGTTTGCGTAGATTTAATTTGAAGTCGGTTTTCGTTTTTGTCAAGTGATGAGACTCAGTCTTCTTGATTGACTTATATTATTTTGATCTTGTTCGTAAGCGGTGTGATCACTTAGCATAAGGTAACCACTCCAGCTCTGTATTTCAGGGCTCGTAGAATAAGGTTACGGTATCCCCTGCCTGTCGTAGCAGGCGACTAAAAGGGACCTAGGGTTCACGGGGTGACAAGGGTTTTTCGTCCACAAAAGTGGATCAGGGAAGAAGGACACCCCCGAAGGGATTAACCTCCCCGGGACGTGCTCTCCGATCATAGTGCAGAGGGGCTCCGGTGCGTTCCATTGGATATCCCTGAGCCCCTCACCATGCACCGAGGAAGAGCCACCGGGGGCGATTGAATGGGTTAGAACCCAACGTAAGCCCGCCTTCCGAAGGCGAGGTATCTTATTCTTAAAGATTTCCCCCCCGTTAACAAAAAAGGAAAGCACTTAATTATTGAATCAAATCTGAATTAATAAAGCAAACATTAACTAGTTGGATACATACATCGAAGTGCAGTTGCTCGACCCGCCGTTTTCTGTGTGTCTCCCCTAATTTGTTCATCAACGCTATCACGACTTCAGGCTGGTTTAGATTTGTAACTGCAGTGTTGATCGATGACATCAAATTTATGGCGTGGGCTTTGAATTGGAAACTATTCGACAGCTGCTCCTCGCTCATGTCTTTGATTGTTTTGAAGTATGTTTTTGTGATTGGATTCAAGCGGAATAGTCTACAAGAAATTTAAACCATAGATAACCATAGTTAGGGAATGGTTGTTTATTTTTTTATTTTTAAAGAATGCTACCTGCTGGAAATATTAACCATTGTAGGAAATTAGCTTAGGCTACAGAGGTTTCACGTCAATCACGTCAAATGGTCGATTTGAACCTATGATTTTATATTTTAGACCAGTACAATAGACCATAGAGCCGTGGCAGTTCAGTGTCCGGGCTGTTGCCTTAAGTAGTACGCTAGTAACCCGAGTTCGATCACAAATAAATTTGCTGTTGCAATTTTATGTGCTGATTTACCACGCGCTCGGCGGTGAAGAAAAATATCGTGCGGAAACCTGCATGTCCTAAAAAAATTCTAAGACTGAAGTCTGCACTTACACTCTCTATGCAGAGCAGGCCTGTGCCCAGCAGTGGGACATATATAAAGGCTGTAACAACTAACTAAGAACAAACCAAAACCCTAAGCCAATAGGGTATTGTCGCTTAATAACTTAACAATAAAATTCGTAAATTTTGTCCCTCCGTAATAAGGTAACACTTTACAAAGCAGTTATACGTCCCGTTATGACGTACGCGAGCCCGGTCTTCGCGCATGCCGCCCATAAACATATCCATAGGTTACAAGTAATTCAGAATCGTTTTCTGCGACGAGCCACGGGTGCGCCGTGGTTCGTACGTAATCGCGAGCTCCACGTTGATACAGGGTTACCGACAATAGCCCAATTCTTTAAGCAGGCATCTCGACGGTTTTCGAGACTGCCACCAAACATTCTAACAAACTTCTTGTAAGTGCCGCCACTTATAAGCCTTCCTATAATAAATTCCGTCGCGTCGCCCGGAGGCCGAAACACGTTCTTGACGATCCGGACGACGCGATTACCATTGCACAGGCTAGATCTCTACAAATCCACAAAGCGTCCATTCGCGACCGTCGGAGGTTGCGAATAATCCTTGCGCGTTACCGCTATTTTATGGGCAGGCCCCACCCCTTAGATGTTAGGAGCGTTGCTGGAGTTTCTTCGGCCACTTCTTCTCCCAGCGCCAACGCTTCCCGAAGTGGCACTCAAAGTTAGTTTAGCTTTTGAATGTCTCTTAGATTATCCGTGAAATAGCAACCGACCAAGTCGTGGTTCGGCCCTCTCGGGCGCCCTCGGATCGGAATGCTTACGCGTAACATAGTAACCGTCCAAGCCGAGGTTACCCCTCACCGGGGGGACCCTTGTGTCGAGTTACTAGCAATAGAGGTTCAGGCTAAGCGACCTAAGAGCTATGCCACCTCTCAATCCGGTGAAGCAGTCAAGGCCAGCTTCTCTGGCCAATCTGTGTAATTCGTCAAAAAAAAAAAAAAAATTCGTAAAATTAATTTTATTTAAACCAATATCTCACCTTATAAACAGCTGGAGTCCGTATTTCCCAGCTTCCGCGTAAATAACGGTCCAAGATTTTTGTACTACGTAGACATCTCGCGGAGAGAGACCTGTTATTAGATTTGGTTTGTCGGGATCACCGCCCCACCATAACCGGTTAAAAATGCCTCCCATCCCTGAAAATAAGATTATTAAGTAAAAAAATACATACGAAGCATTGTCGCAATATGTAAATGACTATTCACTCTACTCTTGAAAACACCACAATAATCGGAGTGAAAGACAGATGCGGGGAAAATATTCCAATCATTCACTAATAATGGAAGCTGAAGTGGAACTGTTTACTGGATCACTTAAAATTTATTTCAACCAGGTTCGGTTATAATATTAAATAACTTATAATATTTTGCAAGACATGTTTGGTAGAGTCATGATTCTAGCTGTAGCTCGAATAAGTCCTAGCGTAGAAGTGAAAACATATTATGATATGGAAATGAAAACGTCATAAATGCGTTAACTTCACTTTGTGTTATACTAACATTAGCTTACGACTGCACTAAACATTAATTGGAATGCGAATAATGTACCAAAGGTAATGAAAAACTGTACATGAAATAATGATTATTATGCATTGTTCCAGTGTACATAGCGTGAGAAGATTTTGGCTATAAAAATGACATACATTATTTTTCTATCAAAACAAAAGACGAACAGTCTTGTTTGATTTAATAATTTCAGTGTGTTTCCGGTAATAATAATAGTTTCCGAAGTTATAGATAGTTTATTATTCATTCTTTATGGTCAATGGTCTTGGACGAAAATGGCTAAATTATTATTATACTAAATTACAATTCATTTTAAAAATATAATCTTGAAATAAATGTTATAATTACAAATAAGTGAATGATGAGATTATTTTCCTTTACACTGTAAACTGTTTGTACTACAAATAAAAGAAGAAAAGACTGAAATTAAGTGCTGTACGTTCTACTCGAACAGTATATGATTTTTGCCATGGCAACACACACGTGGATGTGTGTATTCACAAGGAATTCTGAACCTCTTTGGACGTTATGCTGAACTGTTGCCAGGGCAGTCAATGGTATTTATAAGTAAGACAAAATGAGTAGTTAAACTAGAACTAGCTTTGAACGATAACCACAGACAAGTAAACCGGAGGGCATATGGATGAGATTTTCATCAAATGACTTATGAATCTTTAAGAGGGCAATGACAGCGCAAAATTATCTTTAGTATTTTTTGCGTATTGTTTTTATTTGATTCATAATTTTTTACTTATTATATGGTATAATGATCACATATATATAGTATTTATTTCCTTCAACAATAAGACTAAAAACAACGCTTGGTTTTGAGTTCACTGGTTACTGCGCGTCTTAGGTTCGATTCTTAAATCAATTTATGAGGTTGGTTGAGGTTCTTTTAAGTGTCAGACCTGTAGTTCTGGGCTCTCAAGAATAAGACTACGGTATCCCCTGCCTGTCGTACAAGGCGACTAAAAGGAGCCTCGTGTTCACTGGGCGACAAGGGTGGGGGCCTGCGTCGTCCACCAAAGTGAACCCGGGAAGAAGGCGACATCGGCTGGCCCGTGTCGCCTTGCGCTGCGAGGGCACAGGGGGGAGGAGGGATTAACCTGCCCCCCGGGACGTGCTCTCCTTGAGCACAGTGCAGACGGGGCTCCGGTGCGTTCCACTGGAGATCCCGGAGCCCCTCGTCATGCACCGAGGAAAGGGCCACCGGGGAGGCTTTAGTGGGTAAAAAACCCCACATAACCGCCGCCTTCTCCCCAGAAGGCGGGGTATCTTTCTGAAGATTTCCTCCCCGTAACCAAAAAAAAAGGTTCTTTTAAGTGTACCAGGAAGTAGTCGGACCGGGAAGGTGTAATTTCATTTACGTATCGGATATAATAAAATATTTATGCAAGTGGATTTTAAGATATCACAATAGACACCAGTGATAGCCTAGTGGCTTGTACCGATGAATACGTTTTTAGATTTTTAGTACAAAAAATCACACGCAAAAAATGTATGACAATAATCTTGGTGAAAACCGGACAGTGAAAGTTGTATTTGTCTACTCCCCTTAGTGATAAAAGACAGAAATTATATAACACTTTTAATTATTATGTATATTATATGCTTTCCTTCTTTTCAACCCGAGCGGGGGCAGAGTGAAGTAATCACAGTATATCTCATTAAGTCCACCGTTCGGCTTTCACCCACACAAGCCCAAATTTTAATATATGAATGGTATAAACCGATTGGGGTTCAGACCATCAACCGTCACATGGTAAGACTAACTTTAACCACTAACCTAACATTGATGTTAAATACACTTATCTAATTATATTATCAATAATATATTTTATAATAATTTTCCTTCATTTTTAAAATGAGAAAACTTTTTTTTAAATGATAAATGTAGTACATTCTTATAAATACGGAAATAATTTTGAAATAATAATGACAAATTAACTTTTTTATAGTTGTTATTAAATATATTATTATATAAACAAGAAGTAATTAAAAACTACATACCGTTTATATAATTTAAATACCCCAGAAGTCTATGAAAATATAGCGGGAAACTGGAACAGATCAAAAATATTTTTGTATTTAAAATTTTACGCGCCAACAGATATGTAACGTACGACCGATAGCGATAAACTAAAGTAATTGTGCGATGGTCATTTTATTTTCCATCTTGTCATTCAGTGTCGAAGCGGCTTTTGCACACGAAGCCAAAATAAATATCAATTCCATGATGTCGTAATTTTTTACCACGTAATTTATTTAGCCATTACCTCTGTTACAATGAAACAGCAACTTTATTTCTTGTAAGCTTATTGATAGAAGTATAAAAAAAATTGTATGATTTTAAATTGTGCCCGTTAAACTAATAATAGACATGTCCATATTTTTTAAAACCAACGAAGGTATATAATGAATGTTAAATAATTCAGTAATCAAATAGCAAATATTTGTTTTCGTGCCTGAATAGAATATCTACTTCAGTTAATAAGAATACAGTTGTCAGTATTGTTGAAATAAAGTAGGTAAGATGATGATGTCAATTTCGATCAAGGCGAAGTCTTTGCTTTACTATCAGATTTTAGTCTATGCGAAAAGTGCAATAAGAGTACCAATATATTTGAATAATTGAGTTTAGTATAATAATTACTAAACTTTTGTAAAAGGTGTGTATTAAGATTGATTTTCTATAGAGACACTTTTTTTTATTACCGTTAACAAAATGTCACCGGCACGCACATTCCGGAGCCGGCGACGGGGTAGTGTCAGACTCCAACCGATTAAAAATCTTCACACGGTATTCCATCACGTACAGTATGCACAGGATAACATCGAGCAGTACGTCCGCAATTCTCGATCGGCACCCTGATCGCAGGGGCCCCTCGGAGAGGATGTCAAGCACCCTTCCCAAAAGAAAACATGTGGGGTTAACGAAACTCATGTAAATTAAAAAAAATGATTACACATATAAAATGAGAGCTTAATCTAGGCCTAAATAAACTGTAATATTAAATTTAGCTTAAGCGAGGAGATTGTCTTTTGTTTATCATAAAAATCAATAAAAGTGCCCCATGCCTCTAAATTTGTTGTGTTTTCTGGAAATCTAGAAGAAATGTTTTTACATTATCAACATCAACCATTTACAACTAAATTACGTGTAATGGTTACCGATGTCGTATTATTTTTTAGTTTTATCTTATTTTCTCCAAATAATAAGAAAAAAATGGAGATTATCAAAACACTTAATGCATTTTCCTTTGCTTCGCCACAAAGCTAAAAAAGGTTATTATGTAATTGTCAATTGAAAGTAGGGACGTTCATGCCAAAAATATATCGATTAATTGTGATCCACAAATAAAAGAAAGAATGGAATGCTTTTAATTTAAATTCTTACCATATTTCATTATCGATATTAGATGATTCGATAATATCGGAATGAAGCGATATATCGCGTCCATTTATCAATATTTTATGTAATATCGATATATATCGTGCACTCCTAATTGAAAGTGACGTTTGATTGACACTAGACACAGGAATATTTGGCATTTGGTTTACCATACCAGTATTTACATGTAACACGTTGTTAGTACACCGGATTTTAATTTATTTTACGAAGGTAAAATGGTCAATGTTAGTGAGTCGGGTATCAAAAACATCGGGAAAGTTTTAAATGATCCAGCAAGGCCGATGAAGGAGCGTTTCAGAGCACTTTTCACTTTGCGGAATTTGGGTGGTTTAACCGCAATAGGATGTATTACTGAGTGTTTTAAAGATGATTCTGTGTTATTAAAACACGAATTGGCCTATTGTTTAGGTCAAATGCAAGATAAGAGAGCCATTCCAGTGTTAAGACATGTGTTGGAAGATAAAGATCAAGATCCCATAGTTCGCCATGAAGCAGGTAAGCACTATTGTTATCAGTGTGAATTCTTCACGTACGCGATAATATGTGATAACACGTCTTCATTTCTATAATAACTAAGCCTATCCACTGAACAGATTGTCTATTATTATTGATTTATATTTTTCTTACATGATTTACGTCTATGAATCAGCACATAATGATTTAATCTTAGGACTCTTATTCTAGTCAGGGTTGATAGAAAACACAGTTATTACAGAACAGAACAACATTTTAATTTATTTTGATTTATTTTAAGAGCAAAGTATAGATATTTGAAGTATAGAAACACTCCACCATGTGTAGTAAAGTAAAAGACGATGAAAGTTGCGTAAAGTTATGTCCATTCAGGCTTGTCTTCACACCCTCATTATATTTGGTGGAAAATATTGATTCTCTTGTAATTTATTATTTATATAAAAGTATAGTTTGTAAATTGTAGTCCTAGTTGTCCTAGATTTGGTGGAGCCAAAACTTTCTCTTGCTCCATAGTGAAATCACTAGTTATATTGAGTTACTATTTAATTAAATATGTGTGTAAAAACATTGATATTAAAGCAATATTTATATACATATTCCAGGAGAAGCACTTGGGGCAATCGGAGATCCAAATCTCCTTGAAATTCTTGAAAAATATGAACATGACCCAGCCGTAGAAGTTGCTGAAACTTGCCAAATTGCTCTACAAAGGCTCAATTGGATTGGTAATCAAAGTGGTGAAGATGTCAATTTATCAAAGAGTCCATACTCATCAATAGACCCAGCACCACCAAGTAATGAATCAGATGTTGATTCCTTAAAAATGACCCTCATGGATGAAACTAAGTCTTTGTTTGAAAGATATAGAGCAATGTTCAGTTTGAGAAACCTGAGTACATCAGAGAGTATTAATGCTTTGGGCGAAGGTAACTTTTTTGTTGGGAATTTTTTATTTTTATTAATTGAATTACGAAATATTAATACATAGAATGTATTCACTATTTATAATTTTTTTGTTAATGGGGGGGATATCTTCAACAAGATACCCATAGTTCGCCATGAAGCAGGTAAGCACTATTGTTATCAGTGTGAATTCTTCACGTACGCGATAATATGTGATAACGCTTCTTCATTTTATAATAAGTAAGCCTATCCACTGAACAGATTGTCTATTATTATTGATTTATATTTTTCTTACATGATTTACGTCTATGAATCAGCACATAATGATTTAATCTTAGGACTCTTCTTCTAGTCAGGGTTGATAGAAAACAGAGTTATTACAGAACAGAACAACATTTTAATTTATTTTACGAAGGTAAAATGGTAAATGTTAGTGAGACGGTTATCAAAAACATCGGGAAAGTTTTAAATGATCCAGCAAGGCCGATGAAGGAGCGTTTCAGAGCACTTTTCAGTTTGCGGAATTTGGGTGGTTTAACCGCAATAGAATGTATTAGCGAGTGTTTTAAAGATGATTCTGTGTTATTAAAACACGAATTGGCCTATTGTTTAGGTCAAATGCAAGATAAGAGAGCCATTCCAGTGTTAAGACATGTGTTGGAAGATAAAGATCAAGATCCCATAGTTCGCCATGAAGCAGGTAAGCACTATTGTTATCAGTGTGAATTCTTCACGTACGCGATAATATGTGATAACGCTTCTTCATTTTTATAATAAGTAAGCCTATCCACTGAACAGATTGTCTATTATTATTGACTCTAACTTGATTTATATTTTTCTTACATGATTTACGTCTATGAATCAGCACATAATGATTTAATCTTAGGACTCTTCTTCTAGTCAGGGTTGATAGAAAACAGAGTTATTACAGAACAGAACAACATTTTAATTTATTTTACGAAGGTAAAATGGTAAATGTTAGTGAGACGGTTATCAAAAACATCGGGAAAGTTTTAAATGATCCAGCAAGGCCGATGAAGGAGCGTTTCAGAGCACTTTTCAGTTTGCGGAATTTGGGTGGTTTAACCGCAATAGAATGTATTAGCGAGTGTTTTAAAGATGATTCTGTGTTATTAAAACACGAATTGGCCTATTGTTTAGGTCAAATGCAAGATAAGAGAGCCATTCCAGTGTTAAGACATGTGTTGGAAGATAAAGATCAAGATCCCATAGTTCGCCATGAAGTGGCCTTTGTATTTGGTCAGATGCAAGATGAACGCAGTGTTCCTTACTTAATGCAGACTTTAGAGGATACAAATGAACATGAGATGGTGAGGCATGAAGCCGCTGAAGCCCTTGGATCAATAGCCACCGATCAATGCACTGAAGTTCTAAAGCGGTATGTATTTTTTATAGAAAATATGACAAAAACTTGAGATTTGGAGGGACAATAATAAAATGACAAAGGCGGGCAGCACACTGCAATTCCTTTGATAAATGGTTGCAGACACTTAACATAATGTGAGCCACATGTTTATTTAGAGCTTCCTGAATGATAAATACAGTTGGGGCAAGTGGATTATGTTCTCTTTGAATAAGGCTACGGTATCCCCTGCCGGTCGTAGAAGGTGACTAAAAGAAGCCTCAAGTTCACTGGGCGACAAGGGTGGGGGCCTTTGTCGTCACAGGGGCTGTGCCCTCGCAATGCAAGGCGGATTATGTTATTCAAAAATATCTGTATTTTATTCTATTTATTGGAATTGATTGTAGAGTGCATTGACCACAGTTCAATGTTGTTCCATATGTGTGTATATGACAGGTAGTGAGTTCATCAATATACTTTTTTTAATAATAAAACCTTTATGAGTTGTGAGGAATCAGAGTGGTTATACCCATTGTCGATTTTGCTATATATTTGTTTATAGCCAAAGCTAATCTCTAGTTCCCATGGCTTGGACTGTCAAGGTTATTCCTTTTAATCAATATACTTGGGACATATTATTTAGGAAGTTTTTTGGTATGTAAAAAACATTTTTAGTATGAGTCTGCAGGGATTGAAACACATAAAATAGTAAATTGGAACAATGAGACATTTGGATATCTTTGCTAGACCGAAAAGAATGCGTGTTCTAATGCCCTACAGCACTTGGGCCTTGCTCCATATGTTAACATCCACTTTTATTGATTATATAGTTTTGACAATGTTTTTAATTTTCAGG
The DNA here is from genome assembly GCA_029286785.1 of Meandrusa payeni. Classification (NCBI taxonomy): domain Eukaryota; kingdom Metazoa; phylum Arthropoda; class Insecta; order Lepidoptera; family Papilionidae; genus Meandrusa; species Meandrusa payeni. The sequence goes on along the minus strand of JAGSMX010000005.1, from coordinate 11,605,593 downwards.
TACCTTAATGACCCACGACGTGTAGTCCGGGAGAGCTGTGAGGTGGCTTTGGACATGTCAGAATATGAAAACAGTCCAGAGTTTCAGTATGCGAATACCTTGCTCACAGTTAACGCTTAAAATTAATCAGTCAGTGAAAAAAGATGGGAAATTGGCAAAAGCTACTACATATTTGTATTTCAGTATTTTTGTAAATAAAAGTATTTTGAAAGTGTCTTTATTATTCTTCCTACTCTATGATTTCACTTTCAGAATTATGCTAGATTTATTCTACGTGAAATAGCTTAGTAGTAGTGCTAAGTATTTTTCTGTCACATACGCTGATTTGCTCAGGTTCATAAATCATTTGTTTTTTTTTTATATGGAGCACAAATTAATTAGTAAATAGCTTTATTGTCAATAAGTTAGTATACAATTTATTTAAAAATGATTACATTTTTTTCACATATATTATGAACATTCTTGTTAACCATTTTTTTTGACGAACTACACGGGTTGGCCAGAGAAGCTGGCGTTAACTGCTTCACCGGATTGGGAGGTGGCATAGCTCTTAGGTCGCTTAGCCTGAACCTCTATTAGTTAGTAACTCGACACAAAGGTCCCTGCGTTGAGGGGTAACCTCAGCTTGGACGGTTACTAAGTTAATCGTAAGCATTCTGATACGAGGGCGCCCGAGAAGGTCGAACCACGACTCGGTCGGTTGCTATTTCACGGATAATCGGGAAGCGTTTGCGCTGGGAGAAAAAGTGACCGAAGAAACTCCAGCAACGCTCCTAATATCTAAGGGGTGGGACCTACCCATAAAATAGCGGTAACGCGCGAGGATTATTCGCAACCTTCGACGGTCGCGAATGGACGCTTTTCGAATTTGTAAAGATCTAGCCTGTGCAATTCTAACCTTGTCAACCGTTTCAACTACGTTTAAGCTAATAAAGCGTAAGCTAGAAGACGGTTCACGTCAATAGTCGAATAGTGGATTCGAACTTACGACCACGCGTATCGCACTTTTCTACTGGGATATCGGCGCTTCATTGCCTCGAATTTTTCGAATAGCTGTAATTTCGTTGATTTTATTAAAAGGCGAAAGATTTGTACCTTTTGAAGGGAGACCAGAGTGAGACCGAAACCGGCCCTTTTGTCGAGGTACTAGCGATAGAGGTTCAGGCTAAACGACCTAAGAGCTATACCACCTCTCAATCCGGTGAAGCAGTCGAGGCCAGCGTCTCTGGCTAATCTGTGTAGTTCGATATAAAAAAATGATTTTATTTGTTTTAATTTGTTTTTTAAAAACATGTCAGAGATTTACAGGTTTTGAGAACATGCTATATGTTGCATATAATAATAAAAAGAGAAATAAAATGTTTAATATCCGAACGAAACGAAATGAAGTTCCAATGTTACATTTCTGTAAATTGTTAGTGAAGCATAAAATGAAGTCGTATTGGATGGAATACGTTATTTTTTGTTATTGTAATAAAAGCTGGCGTGAGTGATTTAATTTTAATTTAATTCTGAAATAAAATAATTTTTACGGATTTTAAGCCGAGTTAACTATTTTAAATCCCTTTTTATGGCGAACTACACAGATTGGCCAGAGAGGCTGACCTTGACTGCTTCACCGGATTGAGAGGTGGCACAGCTCTTAGGTCGCTTAGCCTGAACCTCTATTAGTTAGTAACTCGACACAAAGGTCCCTCCGTTGAGGGGTAACCTCGGCTTGGACGGTTACTAAGTTAATCGTAAGCATTCTGATACGAGGGCGCCCGAGAGGGTCAAACCACGACTCGGTCGGTTGCTATTTCACGGATAATCGGGAAGTGTTGGCGCTGGGAGAAAAAGTGACCGAAGAAACTCCAGCAACGCACCTAATATCTAAGGGGTGGGGCCTACCCATAAAATAGCGGTAACGCGCGAGGATTATTCGCAACCTCCGACGGTCGCGAATGGACGCTTTATGAATTTGTAAAGATCTAGCCTGTGCAATTCTAACCTTGTCAACCGTTTCAACTACGTTTAAGCTAATAAAGCGTAAGCTAGAAGACGGTTCACGTCAATAGTAGAATAGTGGATTCGAACTTACGACCACGCGTATCGCAAACAAGACCCTAATCTACTGGGATATCGGCGCTTCACTGCCTCGAATTTTTCGAATAGCTGTAATTTCGTTGATTTTATTAAAAGGCGAAAGATTTGTACCTTTTGAAGGGAGACCAGAGTGAGACCGAAACCGGCCCCTGTGTCGAGTTACTAGCGATAGAGGTTCAGGCTAAACGACCTAAGAGCTATGCCACCTCTTAATTCGGTGAAGCAGTCGAGGCCAGCGTCTCTGGCTAATCTGTGTAGTTCGATATAAAAAAATGATTTTATTTCTTTAAATTTGTTTTTTAAAAACATGTCAGAGATTTACAGGTTTTGTGAACATGCTATATGCTGCATATAATAATAAAAAGAGAAATAAAATGTTTAATATCCGAACGAAACGAAATGAAGTTCCAATGTTACATTTCTGTAAATTGTTAGTGAAGCATAAAATGAAGTCGTATTGGATGGAATACGTTATTTTTTTTGTTATTGTAATAAAAGCTGGCGTGAGTGATTTAATTTTAATTTAATTCTGAAATAAAATAATTTTTACGGATTTTAAGCCGAGTTAACTATTTTAAATCCCTTTTTTTTATGGCGAACTACACAGATTGGCCAGAGAGGCTGACCTTGACTGCTTCACCGGATTGAGAGGTGGCACAGCTCTTAGGTCGCTTAGCCTGAACCTCTATTGCTAGTAACTCGACACAAGGGTCCCCCCGGTGAGGTGACCTCGGCTTGGACGGTTACTATGTTACGCGTAAGCATGCCGATCCGAGGGCGCCCGAGAGGGCCGAACCACGACTCGGCCGGTTGCTATTTCACGGATAATCTAAGAGACATTCAAAAGCTAAACTAACTTTGAGTACCACTTCGGGAAGCGTTGGCGGTTTTAAATCCCTGACATTTTGACCAAGAATGTAATCATGTCATGTAACCTGCGTTTTATTTCAATGAGTGACGTTGGCGTAAATATAAGAATCATTAAGGGAAATTTTGATATAATAAATATCGTACAGGAACTTAAGTACTTTTATAAAATATAAGCACGCGTAATTAATCGGTTAATTTTTGTATTATCTATTTCTTACCCTTTAGTGTTCCAAAGAATTGTTCGTAATCAACCCTGCTTCCAATTTCATCACGGCAGAATTCCAAATTTCTTCGACACCATCGTGATGGTTAGTGTTCACAATTGTACGTTTTTCTCGTAATTTTCTTCTACGCACTATAAAGTTGCAGAATTACTAGTCACTGGCGGTATTTCTGAACGTATATGATTCGGGACCTTTAAGAAGAGGAGACTTAATCTTCTATATATAAATGCGTATATATAAAAATTTGGTAATAATTAAATTCTGCTTTCAGTCGACGCAACTGCTTGAAAATGAGCGCAATACATTTTTCGGTTTGACGCATGAGATACCAATAAGCAGGACCACAATGGAATTGGTGGAACAACTCCATACAGCTGTGTGGCAACATGCTCAGGGAGACCGTAGGGTACGGCGCTACTTCGAATCCTACTCCACCCCATTCGTTGGACAGGGTAGACGGAAAATGACCTAAAATCTTTGTTACTAGTTAACTTGAATATCCTGGATATTTAAGTTAACAAATCAATAACGTTCGATATTTAAATTTGTATTTACAATAAATAGCATTATTACTTATTTAGGACTTTAAAAATGGAACATTAAAAATATAATTGTTGTTCTTTATTACCATAATATACTAGCTTTTTTTCTTTCTTCAGTGCTAAAAACTTTTATCTTACGGGTCTTGGTCATCTCAATAATATTGTAGCATTCGATCCGGTCCTCGTGTTTTCTTCTCCAGGTGGTAAAGTTTCCTATAGCCCTGAAATCCTCTTCAATGCTATCGCATCGTTTCACCATCGGCTTCCTTCTAGGCTATTTACACAGCCTTGGTTAAATAAAAACAAACAATCAGCGTAGGTCATACAAAAAACTTGATAAAAATGTAATTTTCCTATACATAAACTCTCGAATTAAATCATCATCATCATCAGCCTGTGTCTATCCACTGCTGGAAATAGGCCTTCCCCAATGTCTTCCACCACATACGATCCTCCGCTTTCCGCATCCAGCCACTTCCGGCTATCCTTGCAAGGTCGTCGGTCCATCTGGAGGAAGGGCGCCCTACGCTTCCCCGACCCATGCGCGGCCTCCATTCCAAGACGTTCCTCCCCTATCTGCCGTCACTGACTCGACAGATGTGGCCGGCCCACTGAATAAATAGTACCGGCGAACTAAATAGTACAATGTAATTGTATATATTAATAATAATTTATTTAATTATTCCCAATATGTCGGGAACAAATTATAACTTGTGATTTTATATAGTGGGAACGTAATCTAAGCTAGCTCGTACGAATGATTTTATGAGAACATTTCTGTTTTCTTGGACCATATATATACAATAAAATTAATACAATAATAAATTTTAGGGGCAAAAGCTTATAAAAAACCAAGCATGGAACTTTAAAGTGCTTTAAATACGGAACGATTTTTTTTTTATGACGAACTACACAGATTGGCCAGAGAAGCTGGCCTTGAATGCTTCACCGGATTGAGAGGTGGCATAGCTCTTAGGTCGCTTAGCCTGAACCTCTATTGCTAGTAACTCGACACAAGGGTCCCCCCCCGGTGAGGTGACCTCGGCTTGGACGGTTACGCGTAAGCATGCCGATCCGAGGGCGCCCGAGAGGGCCGAACCACGACTCGGTCGGTTGCTATTTCACGGGTAATCTAAGAGACATTCAAAAGCTAAACTAACTTTGAGTGCCACTTCGGATACGGAACGATGAAGGTTGTGAGAATATGTTAAAAGTGGTGAAACAAGCACTTTCACATTCACTGACACCCACACAAACAAATTCCATTTAATATGTCAAAAATTAAAACATATTTAGTACATGTTTAAATAGTCAAGGGATGAAGGACTGCCACCTATCGCATAGGAAATTCCTAGTTTAAGTGGCAGCGAAACATAAATTGTATTAATACTCACAGCATATAAAAAAAGTGTTTCTGTTGTTCTGATTTAAAATTTAAAGAAAATTTCGTTTTCGTACAAAAAATGACTAAAATTTGTGCCCCTCGACGATGAGCGTACTGGGCACATGAAAACTAAAATTATCATCGGACATGGGCCAGTTACGTCGTGTTCGATCTAGAAGAGACTCGTTAAGAACGCCTGTTGAAAATAAAATTGATATTTCTTTCATCGCGTCTAGAGCTTAAAAGACGTATATAATATATTTTTATAGTGATATTTAAATTAGTATTATCAACACATACATTGCCTTAGCTTTGTTAAAATTATTTTTCTTCTTCCACGAGATTATTACGTATCAAAAGCCTGAACGAAAATGATTACGACATTTAAGCTCCTTACAAGCCATTGTGATATTGTGTGCCAGGCGCGTATAGACTTATTCAGCCTTTCATCACCTTAGCTTTACAACGGCTGGAAACCGATATCGACTACAAACCATTGTATAAGAGATTACGCTTTGTATCGTAGTTGAAAGTAAATGGACAAATCATTTTATACATTTCGTGAAAACATTTTTCAATTTATTATTTAGCCCACCTTACCTTTACTTTAAATCATGATAAAGGTAAGCATTAACAACCATGAACGGGCCCAGAGTCTGCTAAACCAATTGTGTTCAAAATGATAATGCCTCCGGGCGACGCGACGGAATTTAGTATACTTTGGTTTACCGATGGCGTATCACAGGTAAGTCAATCAGTGTGTGGTGCCTCTAGGGTTACGAAAGATCATTAGCAAATAGCAGACTAGGGGCCCAGTTATCGGGAGCGAGATTAAAAATGATTAAAATAGTAAAATTACTATTAAAAACAGGGGTTAGTGATAGAGGTGTGAACATTTAGGATTGTATCTATTTTTAATGCCACATTTAAAAAAGTAAATACAGAAAATTTGCCAAAAATATTTTTTAGAGGTGGACAACCCTTGTCACTTAGGGATGTGAAAAATAGATAGTATTCGATTCTCAGACCTACTGAATATGCATGTAAAATTTTATAAAAATATGGTAGTTAACATTGTGCCACGAGAATTTTATAAATAAGATATACGTGATTTTTTAAAGCCTTCTATTATATTTTTTTTATGCCTGTAACCTAGCGCTTGACCATGATACCACCTGGTGTTAAGTGGTGATATAGTCGAAAGATGGCACGCGCTAGTTTAGTATGTGCCTATTCACTCTACTCTTTAAAGCTCCCACGTCGTACTTGGACGGACGACTGACGCCGGCAACTTATTCCATTCCTTTGCTGTACGCACGATGAACGATAACTCAAATCGCTTCGTTCGGACGCGCGGAACATCGACTATAAAAGGGTGGAGACCGCCGAGTGTCTAAAGGTCCGAAGGTAGAATGGGGATGGGGGAATTAACTCGTGTAATTCCTGTGCACACTCTCCAAAGTGTAATCTGTAAAACACCGAAAGGCTGGCCACCTTGCGCCTGTGCTCAAGACTATCTTGGTGTTAATGTACTAATGCTCGTAATATTTCCGAAACAGTTTCTTTTTGAAATTCTATCAGCACACGCTGTCAGCGTGTAACGTTCTATGGTGATAATAATATCAAACATAGTAATTGTAGAGTAACATATCGAGATAAGTTTAACTGTATTTTAGATATAAGCCTAATTACCTCACTATCTTTACTAATTTGTAACTTTAACTCGTGTATTTTAGGTTCAGTCACCGGCTAATGATCGTGGTTTTGAAATGAATTGAAACATAACACTACGTTATTTAAATTAATTTAGAAAATGCTGGGGTAATGTATTTTTTAATCCATTTTTATCAGTCAAGTTATTAAAATATGTATATAATACATATGCAGCTTTCTCTCTCTTTTAGTTTTAAATTCTCAATTCGTCTATAGCTTTTTTTTGTGTTTGTTACCTTATTACTTTCGATTGGATGACCAGGTTTTGATGATTCTTTTTCTATATCAAAATAGTAAAATAGTACTTTCCGTGTGGTCCCATTTCAATTTGAACAATGGCATCCATGAGAAAACCATATGTCTTAAATTTGCATTAAATATACCCGCGGCAAATAGGCGAATAACTCAATGTTATGCCTTGGATAAATAACTTTTATAAAGAATATATTCCAAGAATATTTGGATGAGAGTTTGGTTACGTTCTGTTTCGTAAAACTCCAACGATAATTTGGAAATACAAAGACGGGTTCTACGCGTAATGGAGTCTGACGTTTCATTCGATTTGAGGTCGGTTTTTGTTTTTACTCGTAGATATACTTGTTGACTTATGGACACATTAATGTATATAAATTTCAGCTGTCACCTTAAGGATACGTGCATGAAACCAAGCACTGGGGCTGCCTTTCAAAATATACTTTCTACTTTTCAATATTTGGTGGCCTCAAGCTGTCTTATTACCGACGAGTGGGCTCCGAGTGCAGACATCAAAGGTTAATCAAAATATTTTTATTACTTATAACAATTAAAACGTTTTGTATTTGCAATATTATTCTACAGTAAATGTCTGCTTTAGTTACAATTTCACGTCAATATTAATTATTAAAAGGGATCACCGTGCCGCCGCCCCTCCGCGCCCCGGCGCTAGTTGACCTGAGTATCAGCTGTTTTTGACTTTGTGTTTCATTGCTGTTTTTTTTAAACATATGATTTTTTAAACCGGTTCGATTTTTTTCCAGCATCAAATGTGTCATTAGCACTATCGACGGTCTTCGTTTTCGGAAGCAGTCTCCTAATACCCTGTATTTGTAAAGATGACGTAAAGCAAAAATTAAATAATAAAATTAACAGATAAATAGTTAAAATTTGTGAGACTTGTTAATAAGTCATTAGTTTGATGAAGGCTTGAGAATTTATTTTTTCGGAAATCTTGTATTAACAGCATAACACACATCTCTAAGGGATAGAATCCGAAACGAAGAAATTCGACGGAGAACAAAGGTAGTCGACATAGCTTTTCTTGGGAAGAAAGGGTTTTTTTTTATGTCACAAAGGCTATGAATTATGATTATTATTATCTACTGAATTATGATCAATTTCAGAGCTGTAAAACCCTTTTTCTTTTCTCTACGTGAGCCGATGTGCCATACTCTAGCTCCCCCAACGTGGGTGGTTAGGGATTTTCTAACACTCTCATTCCTCTCTTGTTATTTGTTAGTTATACAAAAAATTTTACAGTTTTTTATATTTACTTTTACATTACATTATACATACTAATTTTACTTTAAGTTACTCTACATTTACTTTTTTACTTACTCTACATTTTTACTGGGGCGCAAGGCTTTGGGCGGCCTGCCTGTGCGTTGCAGAAACGTAGGGCGCTCTCCCTCCTGATGTACCACCAATTAAGGAAGCGGCTGATGCGGAAAGCCGAGGATCGCACATGTTGAATGCCTTTTCCCAGCAGTGGATAGACACAGGCTGATGATGATGAATATACACATATTAGAATATTTCTTTTTGTGGTATCGTGTTTGAATTATAGTATATTACCCAATATATACGAGTATACCATTTTATATATATACCCAAAAGACATGTATGTTGTTTCAGATGGTGACATGTTTGATTTCATAATTGTCGGCGCAGGATCTGCCGGTTGTGTAGTAGCTAATAGGTTAACAGAAATTAAATCGTGGAATGTGTTACTTATAGAAGCCGGTGGTGATCCACCCATCGAATCATACGTAAGTGAATCCCGCTAATTTGGTTAAGATAAATATGTTGCAATATCTAAGTGATAGCTTAATTTACGATCTAATCGTCAATGGTTCGAATTTCAGTCTGCTTGTACCAATGAGTTTCCGTATTTAAGAGTAAAAAAAATGTTAAAATTTGTGACAGGGCTCACAACCTATCTCACATTTAGAGCCTAATGAGCAGGTTTGAAAGCTAGTAGTTTTTTTCCAAAGCTTTTAGTGCTACCAGTCGTAGCTTAGCATACTAAAATAATAAATGTATTTATTTAGAAATTTATTTTTAGATCCCACATATGTTTGGTAATACATTAAACTCTGAATTCGATTGGAAATACAAGACTGTTGCAACAGGAAGAACTAATCGGGCATGCGTCGGTGAAACAGTGGAATGGCCTCGAGGGAAAGGACTCGGTGGGAGTAGCGGAATGAACGCCATGATATATTGTCGTGGTCACAACCAGGATTATGAGGAATGGTACAAAAATGGCAACCCGGAGTGGAGTCCAGACATTCTTAGTTACTTTAGTAGGAAATCTGAAAGTATTCAAGATCAACACTTGTTACAAAATCCTTTCGTAAGAAATATGTATGGTCTAAATGGGCCACAAGTTATCAATACGTTTAATAGCACATATAGAAAATTAACCAAAAAGGTTCTAAAGTCATACAATGAGATGGGATTTAAAACACAAGAAGACTTACAAATAGCAAACCTTCTAGGATCGGGAATTTCTAGAGTTACCGCTTACAACGGTAGAAGAGCTAGTACAGCTTCTACGTACTTGAACCAAATACAAAATAGAAACAATTTTAAGTTGATTAAACATGCCTTTGTCGTAGAAGTTTTGATTGATAATCTCTCTAAAGCTTTTGGAGTGATAATTAAACATAAAGGTAGAAGAATTAAATTATTTGCATCACTTGAAGTTATTTTGAGTGCTGGAGCTATTAATTCACCACAGTTATTGATGCTCTCTGGTGTTGGAGAGAAAGAGCATTTAGAATCAAAAAGAATTCGTTGTAAAGTTGATTTACCTGGGGTAGGTAAAAATTTACAGGATCATATTAAAATATATATGCCAATTTTTGGTGACGAGCCTGGATACGAAAATAAAGCACAAACTTATTTAGATAATGCACTGTACTATTTTAACCGAACTGGTTATTTAGCTCAAGTTAGTATGGCGGATATATTAGCATTTTATTCTAGTAAAAATAATGCTACATATCCAGAATTTCAAAGCCATTTGAAGATTACGCCGAAAAATTCAACAGAAGCCAAATTTTTATTTTATAATTTAAAGGAACCAATTGTTGACACTTTTGCTAAAGTAATAGAAAACTATGGTCTATACCTTTTTATTTTTAGCTTATTGCATCCCTATTCTCGCGGAACCATTTATTTAAATACAAAAAATCCTTTCGATCATCCCTTAATATACGCAAATTATTTTGATGACCCGCGAGATCTAGAAGCTACTATACGAGGTATGAACATGTTATCAAATATTGTTGATACAGATTACTTTAAAAGCATAAATGCATTTCATGGTAGATACAATTGGCCTGAATGTAATTCATATACTTTGAATAGTTATGATTATTGGAAGTGTATTTGTCCCAATATTGTAACTACCACCTATCATCCCGTCGGTACATGTTCTATGGGTCCTAATCCTAGATCAGATGTCGTGGACAGCCGTCTACGAGTGCACCACGTGACAGGATTGCGTGTAATTGACGCTAGTATTATGCCCAATATAACAAGTTGCAATACTAATGGCCCAACGATAACTATAGCTGAGCGAGGTTCAGATTTAATTAAAGAAGACTATGGGTTTAAGGAAGAATATACAACCTGAATCGTGTCATTATTGATAATAACAAAATGTAGTTCGCAAAGTTCGCAAAGGCCTGAGTAGCTTAAGTATATCATCTCGAATATTATTCATTGAACAAAAACTGTTTTTACGGATTTCATCGTATCATCCTAGTACCAGGTTGATCGATGAGATATTTTTTTGGTAAATAATTGTATTACAATAATAATAATAAATCGCAAATAGACTTCAGGAAGTGTCATATTTTTTCAATTTATGTTTATCGATAAATAGTTATTGATTTGACTTTTATCTTTTTTTTATACTAACCTAACTAATTAAACTAGTGCTTGACAATATTTAAACAACGTCGGTTTCTTTAAGTAACAGCCTTCACATATGTCCCACTGCTGGGCACAAGTCTTCTCTGTAAAGAGAGTATTAGGACATATTCCGCCACGCGCCCCTAGAGCGGATTGGCAGACTTCACATGTCTTAGAATAATTTTCTAGGATAGGTTTCCGCACGATGTTTTCCCACACCGCCGAGCAAGTGGTAAATCAGCATATAAAAGGTTTTTTTTCTAATGTGCACGGTAATTTTTCGTGTTTTTTATTAAATATACTTAGATGCAAATTCTATGCGTTGAACTTTTTTCAATTGCATTAAAAAGACGTTTTCTCATAGAATAAGGACTCTAAAAAAGGGAAAGAAATAGTCGGACTGGAATCGGATTGACCGACTTCACATGTCTTAGAAATTGTTTTAAGATTTTCTAACGACATTTTAAGACTTTTTAGTATCAGCATAAATGTCAGCAAAAAATTTCATCGGCTCTTGCTATGCTAATTTGCTAACAAATATTTAATATGCTATAAATAATAATCTAATTCGTTTCCTTCTTTGTCTTATTCGTCTCACTCTTGTCAGAGTAGTCGTGGTCATCATGATCTGGTGGATTGAGTAGTTAGACTCCTGCTACGTGACGTCTCGCCAACTCCGCTGTCATAGTCCGCACTGATCCGTCGATCGCATTGGGGGTCTGCCTCATGATCTAGTGTCTTCCGCTTTGCCCAGGACGACAAGATGCACTAAAGAGTTATTTCAACGATGTTTCATACAAAGAGGTGTATGTATGCATTCACGTTCGATGCTTAAGTCTACAGATTGTACTCGAAGTTCCGTGACAATTATAAAAAAAACTAAGCTTCTGTAAATTCAAATAACAACCATTTGTAAGTAAAATTATTTACATTTCTATTGCACTGATATTGTTGCTTATTCTGTTTAGTCAATTGTTTGTTTATACTTTTTGTAATTTATTGTGTATATCGAATAAAGTCTGAACTATGTCGTATGCCATTTTTTTCGGAGATGGTTCTCTTTTTTAACTTTACGTTTTATAGATCGTCCCTTAACTATTGCGCTATTGACACTTATGTATTATATTTTAAAATTATACTAGTGTTAATTATTTTCTTCTTCTTCTTGCTCGCCTAACGCTTGTCAGAGTGGACATGGCCATTATGATCTGGTGGGTTAGGCAGCAGACAGCAACCGCCGAAAGACGTCTCGCCACCGCTGGCCGTCAATCAAGCACATTCGTGGAGGGAGCATCTACCATACTCCGCAACTGATCCGTCCAACGCATTGGCGTTCTGCTTCGTTATTGTAGTTGCCTTAATTACCGAGCGAATGATGATGAATAATGTGTGGCGAAATTTCCCCTGGAAACAGTGCGTCCGTCCATATCCATAGATTCGTGACCAAACACAATAAAGACCTGTTTTTTGCTGAGACTAATTAAAATAATAATAATAATAATATCTTTATTGTTCACACATACAGCTATGTCACTAAATATATTGTCGTCCTGTCTCCTGAACTAGGAAAACCTGTGTCTTAGGAAACAGTACCCACCCATTATGTTGCAATTGTGCACATATTACAAATATACATTTGTTTAACATAATAATTATATAAATTATAGTGTGTGTGTGTGCGTGTGTGTGTGTGTGTGTGTGTGTGTGTGTGTGGGTGTGGGTGGGTGTGTGTGTGTGTGTGTGTGTACCATAAATCATAATATTAATTTTCCACACTTTTCATAGTCAAATTCCTTCCAACCAGTTGCCTAACATATCTTTTAATTTGTATGAGTTTAAACTTGTTATTTTTGTTTTTTTGTTCATAATATTATAAAGGCGAGGTGCCCGACAGTAGTACTGCCTTCTGGCAAAATAGCAGAGTAACATTTTTAAAATGTAGGTATACATTTTAATAATGTTACATTGCTGCATCAAAAAGAAATGCATTATCTTTTATAACAACATTTATGGTCGGACAAAGTGTATAGTATAAGAAAGTTGCACCCATTAACAGTCCGTATCCATGCTAATAATTCCAATTTGCCTTTATATTTTTTGTAAGAATGTATATCAATATTGTCATTTATTTTGTTAAAGATAAGTCGAAGAATTGTGCGAAAAACTGGTTTTAAAACAAGAAAGTAAATACTAAACGTTGATAAATTAAACAAATACATTAATTTTGTAATGAAATTCTTATGCCTCATTACTTTAATTACTAACGAGTTAAATTAGAATAACACAAGACCACATTTGCAGTCGAGTAAATGAGAGCGTTAGTTGATTATATTTAAACTGTGTTATCAAAAACTATACTAAAATGTTGTGGTAATAATCTTTTTGATATGAATTTTGGATAGAATTTACTTCGAAAGCACCATAAACTAGCTCACGCACCTGACTTACCTTGTTATGAATTTAAAATTCGTATATTTTCTGCGCTCAGTTTTTTTATGCTTCGTAAAAAAAAATGTGGATTTTGTATTATATATCTACATGAATAAAACCACCGCTATTAAATATAGTAATTTATATAAGCCATTTTAATATAGCCATTAAATATATTAAAAGCCCAAGGAAAAAGTTTCCAAATACGAAAAAATCTCTATGTTGTGATACCCTATGTTTTGGGTTTGTTTGTATTTTGTGAAACATAAGTCACCTCATTTAACTATTGGCGTTAATCATTTACAATCATATTTTGGAATAGGTAATGTTAATTATAATAAATATTTGTATACATACATAATATGTTAATAATAATTTGTCTCTTCGTTCATACATTCGAAATTGTTAATATGGTTACTTTGGATAAACACGACTTACACGCTCTGGTAGACTTTTTTAGTACGTAAAAATATTTATTTTGACATTTGCACTAGTATGATGTTAAGACAATGATAATGCAATAATGGCAAAATGGAGATGCAAGGCAAAAAAGATGGCAGGGCAAGACTTGAGGATCAAAGGTGGACTAGCAGGCTAACAAAGTGGGAAGGTCCATACGGCAAGCGCCTCAGAGGTCGACCCCACATGAGATGGGAGGACGATTTAACTAAATTAGCTGGCCTCTGCTGGCTACAGTTGGCACGGGACAGAGGAAAATGGAGCTCTTTAGAGGAGGCCTTCACCTTCGCCTAAGGAAGGGTTCTTGCAAAAATCTAAAACGACTAAATCCAATCGAATCCAAAAATCTAAATAATAAAAAAGAGTATTTTATTATTTAGATATTCTTATAATATCATCATCATATTCTTTTTTTTATTATTATTTTTTAAATATTTTTTCAAGTAAATGTAAATTTGTAAATTTTTTTTCAAGAAATAAAAGGCTTTATTATAAATGCAATGCAATATCAAGTTCATATAAATTTCAGCAATCAACTGCATGATACGTGCCACAATCCGAGTACTGGGGCGGCTTTTCGAAATATCCTGTCAGCTTTCAACTACATGGTAGCATCCACTTGTCTTATAGCTGATGAGTGGCAGCCGAGTGCGGATATCAAAGGTACATTAATTAACAATACTGGCATATTAAAAACTCCTTCATCTACGAACTACTTCGAAAAAGGAGGAGATTTTAATTCGTCCATGTATATATTTTTTAATGTTTGTGCACTCGCAGTTTCGTCATTTGTGTACTTGGTTTTATTTGGTTTGAAGAGGTGTTCCTTCAATTAAGTCACATATTGTTTACTGAACTCCTAAAAATGGTAAGAAAGAGTTATTGATTTCTTTATTAATTTTTCGGAAACACCACTTTCACGAATGTGGTAGGAAAGCGTACAGTAACGCGAACTATCATGATTGCATGTAATATGGAATGCTGTCGTAAAGTTTGGTAATGAAAATCGGGAGCTAGGATGATTCTGAATAATTCCTCAGGACACAATTCAAAAAACAATAGAGAAGGCAAAGAGCCGAAAACCAAGAAAAGGATTGTCAAATTGGCTTTGAATTACATTAGCATCCCCCGTATAGGTACTGCCAATAATTCATACGCTGTGTTCATAACGATGCAGCTCAAATGAACAACTGTGCCAGCATCTGTGAGACCAAGGATACCAGAATCTTTATGTGCAAAACGCAAAATCGAAGCTAGCGCAACGAAATGTTGTCGTTGTAACTATTCCGTAGTAGCCTTTTTTTCTATATTTTAGAGGAAAAAATACTTCCATTCCATTCGCAAGGAAATAATTTATTATAAAAATATAACAGATCATTTACGCAAACTAATTTTGCTTGATGCTTCTATCCTCTTTGAAAGAAATAGAAGCGAAAAAAATATATAAACTATTTGTGCGCCGTATAAAACGGGATTGGGATCCCGAGGCACAAGCCCCCTGATACTGCGTGTCGCAATAATGAAAATGATGACTTACCACCTCGATGTCCTGGTCTCCGCTTGCAGGCTCCCGGTTCACTCTGTCAAGTCTAAGTCGAGTCAGTAAGTCAATATCTGTAAGCAGTTTCAAATGGAAGCAAATTATGACGTCGTTAATGACGCGCCGCGAACCGAATTAACAGCGTCCCTGTACGCTTAATTAATTACCGAACGGTTCTTCAACTGCTGGACGATTGGGGAGAGCGTGACCTCTCCACGGACGGCCTGCGCTGCGTCCGAAAGCGAGGGTTTACCATTTACCCCCACGTGTCCGGAGAAAACCAAAATAAAAATATCGCCGCACCGTCAACCATGCGTCGAATATGTTGCCGCGAAATATGAACTACTCGTATACCGAACACTATAACATAGAATTTATGTTCCAGATTGTGATACATTTGATTTTATTATCATCGGGGCAGGATCAGCAGGTTGTGTGGTAGCCAATCGGTTAACTGAGATAGACAGATGGAATGTATTATTGATTGAAGCGGGAGGTATCCAACCTATCGAATCTTACGTAAGTGCCACAAAATTTCCGAAGTAATAATAATAATCTTTAATGATACACATATTTATAGAGCATAAAGTTAAAGTTACAGCCTTTATAATATATGTCCCACTGCTGGGCCCAGGCCTTCTCTGTAATGACAGTACAAGGACATAGTTTGCCACGCGGCCCTAGCGCGGATTGGCAGACTTCACATGCCTTAGAAAATTTTTCTAAGACATGTAGGTTTCCCCACAATGTTTTCCTTCACCGCCGAGCGTGTGGTGAATCAGCGAATAAAATTGCAACAACAACTTTTATTGGTACCGGCACCGGGGATTGAACTCGGCTTGCTAGCGTACTATGCAACTTGAGCCAACCGCCCGGATACTGAGCTACCACGGCTCAACATATTATCATTTATAGCGCATAATTTACATTAATATTTTACAAAAGAAGTCTATGACCTAGGCTTAGAATTTTATATCTGAGCCTGAGCTAGATAAATAATTAATTATCTGTATTTCTTATGAAAAATTGCTATATTAATTAGTAGAATGTATATGATATGCAAATGAGAATATTGCAAAAAATAACAATTGAAACTCTTTAAATAATCTAGTATCACTTTAGAGTATACGATAAAGCAGTTTCCCGCTGTCTATCTGTGTGTCTGTCTGTTCGCGATAAATTCAAAAACAACTACACTGATTTTCATGCTGGGTCACCAATGGATAGAGTGGTTCTCGAGGAAGGTCTTAGTGTGAAATTTGTTAAGTTTTCTTGTACATTGCCTAAAATATAACGATACTTGTTGGAAGTGTCGGAAAAATACAAGCCGTCTGGGTTTTCAACGAAAACGCTGCGAAAACCTTTGAGATATAAAAAAATAATGTACGATGGATTTTATATAGGTCTACAGAAAGGTCCGCGATGGCATATGTTTATCTCTTAAGGATATCATACTAAATCCATATTAATAATTTAAAACTGAGCAATTATCAAGCGGTAATTAGAAAGCTATTTACACAAATAAGATATTATTCCTTATTGTTTTAAAACGTTAATTGGCTTATGCATTTTATGAATCTTATTTTTTCCCTTTACATCATGCAAATTTAATACCTAAAAATAAATTTCAACCTTAATAGATATAGCAAATTTAAAATAATGCACAGTGACATAAATTTCGTGTGGCGAAAGTTTACTAGGACGCGATATAATGCATAAAAGAAAAAAAAAAACAAATAAATTAAATAACTTTTTAAATTCCACGCGGACGAAGTTGCGGGTGTTAGAATCAGGAGCAGTTAATAATATACTTATTATCAGTATTATCGTTTTATTTAACTTTGATACTTTCATATTCATTGTAACACAAACATCAGATATATTTTAGTAAATATATAACATATTAACAACATCACCATAAATATAGGTATATTACCTTACTCATAGTACATGTATAATATAGACAAGGTAAATAACACTAGTACTTAACTTATATACAGAGGCACTACCGACGAATAACATTAACAACACTAAGCGACGCCACCGAAGAACAACTCTAAGAGACTCTTTGAACTGTACCGTTGCTCTTATACTATGTGGAGTCAACAACATGACTTCTCACAATGCTTTACATATTTAATACTGGTTATAATAGCACATACATTAATAACTAATAATTCGTATTTTAACACATATATACTACATGTGTCGAGTGAAATGAAACTGTTATAAACAAAGAGTAACTGGCAACTGCATTTGACATACATATAATCTAAACATTGGAAACGAATCATTCGATAGTCAAAGGAGCAACTATACTACAATTATCTCACACGGGCATGGCTAGTTAAGTAAAAAATGCTTAATCGGGGAAGACAAATTAGTAAAATGATCAGCATGCGTCATTATTTTACAACTGACAATGGCTTTAAGAGTTTCTTTCTCAACCAACGTTATAAGGAGAAGGTTTTGAATTCGACAGTATTTAAGTCCAAAATTTGCATCAAGTATATGCGCCGAAATCGACTTGTAACTCAATATCACGCCAACCGATGTCGAAGATACATTTTTTATTATAAAAGTACTTCAAGACTAGTTTGATGAGAATTTGGTTAAGGTCTAATTAATTATATTTCGTAATATTCTTACGATAATTCGTAAATACAAAGAGGACGACCAAGTATAATAAATAGCGGTTAACTTTGATTCGATTGAAAGTAACCGATTTCCAATGATTCGTATTGTTTCTTTGTTACCTGCACTAGAACCTTTTGTTTTTGTTAACGAGGAGGAAAACCTCCCCGGTGGCCCTTCCTCGGTGCATGGTGAGGGTTCAGGATCTCCAGTGGAACGCACCGGAGCCCCTCTGCACTGTGCTCATAGAGAGCACTTCCCGGGGAGGTTACTCCCTCCCCTGTGCCCTCGCAGTGCAAGGCGACACGGGCCAGCCGATGTCGCCTTCTTCCCGGGTCCACCTTGGCGGACGACAAAGGCCCCCACCCTTGTCGCCCAATGAACCTGAGGCCCCTTTTAGTCGCCTTCTACGACAGGCAGGGGATACCGTAGTCTTATTCTTGAGAGCCCAGAACTACAGGGTTGACCTGCACTAGAAGCTACTCTCTAAAATTATATTTACGAGCAAAAAACAAATCAACCGAAGACAAGTGTTCTAATAAGTATACAATAAATACACATCAAATAGTATATAAATTATATTCTCTATTAACAGAATAAATATATTTTTATTAAGTTACACTGTTTGATCACCAATGCAATTTTGCCTACACTTACTTGGGAATAGCTTTTAATTAAAATACGACTAATGTAAAATAACAAAGAAAAATATTATTATATTAACCTTTTGAGGGAATATTGTAAGTTCGTTACGACCTCTACTTTTTAACGTATTATTAAAAAGGTATTGAGCACCATTATGGTGGGGTTTTTATACATACTCGTACATATTTTGCGGGCGTAGTTTTAAAAACATCTTGCACTTTGTGACTACAAGTCAAATGTTAGCTGGCAACACATGACACCCAGCGATTGTTATGCATAATAACTACTTCCAATGATATCTTAGTGATTTACCTGAACCTTTTTGTATCTTGATCGTCACATGAACTTGGCATTGTAAACAATAGCTTAACCTTATTAGTTCGTAATCTGACTTCTAATTAATTTTGTATAAAGATTGTAAGGACGCGCAGTTGTGAAGGTATTCATTATAAATAATTCTTTGTACAACGTTACGCTGTCTCAATAAAGCGAGTGTATCAGTTGTTGGACTGTTTTATTCTACGAGACCTACAAATTATAACACAAAATTAAAAAAATATTCTTTACTTGTTTTTTTTTAATTTTTAGATACCACACCTTCATAAAGAGTTGCTTAACACCACATATGATTGGCAGTACAGGACTGTTGCAACAGGAAAAACTAACTTGGCAAATATGGGTGAAGCAATAGATTGGCCTCGAGGTAAAGGTCTCGGTGGGTCTAGCTTAATTAACGGAATGATTTACTTCGAAGCTTTGACCTATGATTACCAAAAATGGTATGACTATGGTAATCCGGAATGGCATCCAGATATTCTTTGTAAGTTCAGTAAAAAATCTCAAAACCTTCAAGATCAAAAATTGTTACGAAATCCTTACATAAGGAAGAAATATGGTGTAAATGGACCACAGATAATTAACACTACCAATAACACACAACAACAAGAAGAGTTAATAAATAAGGTCCTGGAGTCTTATAGCGAGATGGGCTTTAAAGTACAAGAAGATTTACGAACGGCAAATCTTTTGGGATCTGGAATATCTAGAGCTACTGCTGCCAATGGGAAAAGAGCTAGTACAGCTTCAACGTATTTAAACCACATACAAAGTAGAAAAAATTTCAAGTTAATCACAAATGCCTTTGTGATAAAATTACTGATTAATAATTGCTCTGAAGCATACGGAGTAATAGTGAAATACAAAAATTTGGAAATAAAATTATTAGCATCACTTGAAGTTATCTTGAGCGCTGGTGTTATCAATTCACCACAATTATTAATGTTGTCTGGTATAGGCGAGAGAAAACATTTGGAATCTAAAAATATACAATGCAAAGTGGATTTGCCTGGAGTAGGAAAAAATTTACAGGATCATTTAAACATAAATCTGCCAGTTTTTGGTAATGAGCCTCGAGATGAAGATATGGCGAAAAAATTTTTGGATATTGCACTCTACTCATTTAATCGAACTGGTTATCTAGCACAACCTAGTATTCCACACGTGCTATTGTTTTATGCAAGGGATAGAAATGCTACAAGTCCCGAATTTCAAATCCATTTGGATTTGTTGCCAAGAAACTCCACAGAAGCCAAACAATTTTTTTCAATCTATAAAGAATCAATTTCCAAATCTTTTGGAGAGTTAACTGAACGTTATGGTACTTTTGTTTTTCATTTCAATTTGCTTCATCCATATTCACGAGGGAATATTTCACTAAATACAAATAATCCATTCGATCACCCGTTAATATATGCGAACTATTTTGATGATCCCAGAGATCTTGAAATTACTATAGAAGGCATTCGTATATTTGAGAGTATTACTGACACGGATTTTTTTAAAAAAAATTAAAGGCTTTTTTGCCAGATATAATTGGGCAAAATGTAAGTCATATAAAATTAATAGTGATGACTATTGGAGATGTCTCGCTCCAGATATTGTGACAACAATTTATCATCCAGTCGGTACCTGCGCAATGGGGCCTGATTCAAGATTTGACGTTGTGGATAGCCGTCTGAGAGTGCATCTCGTAAAAGGATTACGAGTCATTGACGCTAGTATAATGCCGAATATTACAAGTTGCAATACTAATGGCGCAACAATAACAATAGCTGAGCGAGGTTCAGATTTAATTAAAGAAGACTATGGAATTAAGGAAAAACTAGAATTTGAATCGTGTCCTTAATGATAGTCTTGCATTGTATTTTGAACACAATTTTTTACAACAAAACAAAACTACACAAAAATAGGACCACATGGGAAGCACCAGCTATCAAATGAAAAAAAGATCATGAAAATAGGTTCACCAAGTCAAAAGCTTTGAGGTACGAGTAACAAATATAAAAAAAGGATACAGACGAATAGAGAATTTCTTTATTGAAGTCGGTTGATAATCGATAAAAATTTATTGTAAAAATAACATAAACAAGATAGTAATGCTTTCTCGCATCTTGAAAGAAATTCCAGCTCGTTATATTTTCCATTTCAAATTGTTGTATTTTCTATTAAACGTGTTGTATTTGTGCCCGGTCAGGGCTCCAATTTCAATTAAACGTTCAATCGTTTTACGGCCGTGTCGTTGTTTTCTTTTGTCCTTCAAAGGAAATAATAAATGTATTTCCTGCAATGTGTTACTTTTCCACTACGGACTTCCACTAAGGATTACGTTATATAAGGAAAAGGTATATATATGAAATAATGGCAACAGGACATACATAGGGATAATATCTTAAACGAAGTAAGATTTTAGACATTAGATGTCGTCTTTTTCTGTTCCCTCTGGCTTGTTCGATTCGGCCGATGTGCCTTTTTACACATACCCGGTTATCGTAGTCAATCTTTATTTACACAATCTTAACTTATTTTTTTAAACTGATTTAATACAGCTCCCTCCATCAATTGAGTATAGAATAGTAACTCAACATATGAGTCAGTGTAAATAATACAATGGTAATTATTACTATTCATGCTTTGTAGTATGAATAGTAATAATTACCAATGCTATGTAAACACTCATTTCAAGCTAACACATGTATAACTATTTTAGGGTCTTCACTGCTTTTTCTCGAATCGTAATCGATCATATCGAATGTATGTGTAGTTCGTCATTAAAAAAAAAAAATCGAATGTATGAATCCTTTATCTCTCTCTGGCCGAGATTGTCCACATCTCTACTCCATGCAGCAAGAAATACCAAGGCTGGTCCTATTCATTTAAATTCACTTGTTTATAGCCAAAATTGAAATTGAACTATAATAATAGTAACAGTCTTTATATATGTCCCACTGCTGGGCACAAGCCTTCTGTGTGAAGAGAGTCATCGACAGACTTCACATGTCTTCGTGGTAAATCAGCACATACACTTGCTACAACAAATTTATTGATACCGGCACCGGGGATCGAAAACTTGTTAGCGTACCATGCAACTTGAGGCGACAACCAGGACACTGAGCTACCACGGCTTATACTACAATAATAACTAGAACTATAATGATACAAGTATATTTGATATTGAGCAAAAACAAAAACCGACTTCAAATCAAATCAAACGTTTAACAACAATACACGTGGGGTGTCCACTCTCACTCTGTATTTACGAATTATCGTAGGAATATTATGTATATATCACATCTTGAAGTACATCCTTTCCAATAAAAATGAATCATCTAAACCGGTTGGTGTGATATTGAGTTATTCGTCCATGTGGGGCGCACATGGGCCGAAAAGTTCTCGAATGAAGACCACGGACCGGCAAGCGTAGGACGTCCACCTGCAAGGTTGTCTGACGACCTGGATGCAATGCTGGATAAAATGCCGCTTACAACCTGTCCTTTTGGCAATCATTGGGGGAGGCCTATGTGCCTATCTTTGCCGGCCTATCTTTCTGAAGATTTCCTCCCCGTCAACAAAAAAAAAAAGGCCTATGTGGAAGTTTTACGGCTGAAACGATGATGATTATGATACTTGAAGCAAATTTAAGACTTATATGATTTTCTCATGGATGCCAATACCAGAATTGGACCAAATTAGAAATTTTAAAAGGCACCAGCTTCCAAATGAAAGCAAGAATCATCAGAATCGGTTCATCCAGTCGTAAGTTATGAGGTAACATACATAAAAAAACATTCGAACGAATTGAGAACCTATCTTCTTTTTTGAAGTCGGTTGAAAAGATAAAGTACTACTGGCCATAGGCTCTCTCTCTCTTATAGATTATCAAGGCGTAGTCCGCTACTGTTCATTATAATAGTGACATATTTATTTTCTTTATTGGGAACAGAAAGGACAGTAAATAGACGGTTGTTTGTTGGATTCTAGCTGGTTCGTTGTAATGAATTTCTGATATTCGCATCTATACGAAAATAAGTAAGGGACGCCATAAAAAGTTATTTATCGATTTGTCGACGTACTTAACAATATCGTAAGAATATTTCATCTGTCATCTTTAGTACAAGAAGTCTTCAAGGGTTTTTTTCTTCTATACGATCATTCCACGAACTTATCACATTCGTAGTCCGTATTATAACATTTTATTATCTTATTCATTGTAAATTTCATTAAGGTATATATTTTGAGTCCGAAAACAACGTCTGTTGACGATTTTAACAATACTTATTTAATTAATTTTAAAAGTTGCGTTGGCTGTAAAAGTTTGAGTCAACATTTAACTTATAATTTAAGCTAAGCAGTATCAAGTTATTAAAGTTTAAATTCTATTTAAATTGTTAGGGGCTTATTTAAACAACATTTTTATAGTTTTTAACCGACTTCAAAGACAGAGGAGGTTCGTTTTCGTTCGTAATTCGTTCTGTATTTCTTGTTATGTTGTCTCAGAGCTTTCGTCTGGGTGTACCGTTTATGATGATTCGCATGGTCACATATCAATTTGGTCCAGTTCTGATAATGGCAACCATGAGAAAATTTATGAGAAAACCATTATTACCAACCAACTGCCATATCGATATATTTAAAAGAGAAAGTGTGTGGGTATATCCCATATAGGCTCCCACGGCTGAACTCATCTCAGTGAAACTTTCAGGGAATCTTCAGATTGACCTTGCGAGTAATCCTGTAAATTTTGGTGACGATCGGAGCTAGTTAGAAGATCGGAGAGAGAAAAGGAGAGCCCTTTAGGAACTGTCAAATACAGCTATTTACTATGATAATATTCCAATGTTTTATAACCCAAATTTGTATCGACACATGCGTTATACAAGCATATTGAACTAAAATGGAATATATTGACGTATAATAAAGTATACTGAAGTATGTAAAAGATAATAATTAAGGATTTTTAAGTATTCAAGTATAGTCATTATAATTATCTTCACCTGCTCGAGAAGAGAATGAATATGGAGAGAAATGAATAATATAATATATTCTGAGAGTTATATTTATTATTTGATGATGTAAGTTGATTGTTTCAATAAAATAAAGCAAAATCTAGCCCGGCGAAGCGGGCTGGGTATCCATAAATTTAAGATTTATATGACCGCGACAAATGGGCAAACAATACCACGTCAACTGTTTTTGATGATTATTTCTTTTGGGACGTATGTACTTCAAGAGTAGTTTAACTAGAGTTCTGTGTCTCAAGTATATCTCAAATTATATTTCGTAAAATTTGTAGGATAATTCAGAAATACAAAAATGGCGTCCGCACGTATTTTGTTATAATTCGTAAATATACATGGTACTTGGTCTTTTTATGTAATAATTTATTACACTATTTACTTTATTCTCTTTTTTCTCTTAACTTACAATTTGACCTTTGTCTTTGCACTGTGTCTAATCAAACACAATCCTTATAATATCCTTATATATGAGGTTGATCAAATCCTTAGACTTCGTACTAAAGGCTTATAGACTATCTGCGGATTGTCTTTAAGGGTGCGCCTTAATTTACATGGTAAACTAAGATCCTTCGATTTAATGCCATAATATATATTTAGTCTTTACATTTACCTAAATTAGTTTAGGGATATACTTAAATTTAATTTAATTGTATATCCTGTTTAAACAAATGTTACTCTGTCTTAGCACGCCGGGTATTATACTAAATATCAAGAAGTTCTGATCCAAGGTGGCTTGTATTTTTTTTGTGACTGAACTAAGCAGATTAGCTAGAGAAGCTGACTTGTACTATTTTACTGGATTGTGAGTTAGCATAGCTCTTAGATCTCACAGCCCTGTAGTTCTGGGCTCTCAAGAATAAAACTACGGTATCCCCTGCCTGTCGTAGAAGGCGACTAAAAGGGGCCTCGGGTGCACTGGGCAATAAGGGTGGGGGCCTTTTTCGTCCGCTATGGTGGACCCGGGAAGAAGGCGACATCGGCTGGTCGCCTTGCACTGTGAGGGCGCAGGGGGGAGGGAGTAACCTCCCCCCGGGACGTGCTCTCTTTGAGCACAGTGCAGAGAGGCTCCGGTGCGTTCCTCTGGAGATCCCGGAGCCCCTCGTCATGCACCGAGGAAAGGACCACCCAGGACAAAGGTTTTAGTGGGTAAAAACCCCACATAACCGCCGCCTTCCCCCCAAAAGGCGGGGTATTTTTTCGAAGATTAAGCCTTTATCAAGAAATTTTAATTTTATTAAGAAATTACGCCAAACAAAGGTTTGACTTAAGATACAAGATCTTAAACCAATGAAATGCCGGTTTTTAAGTACAAGAAATAAGTTGTTAAAAATCCGTGCCCGGTAACTCCAATTGTGGCACAAATTGCGTTAACCACTTGTCGCATTTGGGACTTCAGTATAGTGAAAAAGGAATTATGGAAAAACGATGTATATTATACAATAAGACATTTGAAAATTGGACATCGAAAATTATTTAAGTGACTTTTTTATTTTACTCTACCCACGTTACTTTTGAAAGTCATGTCCATTAAAGCTCGTAAAGGTTAGTAATTAAACCATAACTGCCAATAAAAAGCTTTTAAAGCCCATTTACGAACTGATTTTTACGCAGTGTGCTTGAAAAGGGTTGCGTGTACAAATAGGACATTATCGCTCGTTTTAAAACGGGTGCAATATGCTATACATCTACTTGTATAGTACATTATATAGTATGCTTGTTGTTACGTTTAATGTTTAAGGACGCAATTAATGAAATCGTTATCGTTTGGGCAAAAAATATTGCATGAAGTAAGTACCAACCATCTAAATTGTATAGGTGAAATTTTGTATATATACTTTGGGACCTGTAAATAATTAAAGGTGTAAAAACTCATTTTTTATCATAACACCATAAACAAAGGTTCACAAAAGCGTTCATCCCGTAGTCCTGGCCTTACAGAATTAGGCTATGGTATCCCTGCTCGTAAAAAGGGACTAAAGGGGGCCTCGTTCCCAAAGTTCCCGGGCAACAAAGGTGGGCGCCATTGTCGTCCGCTACAGTGGAGCTGGGAGGTAGGCGACACGGTGTGGCCCGTATCGCCTTAGCAATGCGAGGGTGCTGAGGGAGGGAGTTACCTCCCCCGGGCCGTGCTTCACGGCACAGTGCAGAGAGGCGCCGGTGCGTTCCTCGGGAGATCACGAGGTCACTGCCTATGCAAAGACGTTAGCCATTTTTTGTAAGTAAAAATCAACATAACGCATAACCGTCGCCTTCCCCACGAAGGCAGGGTATCTTGTAGAAGATCCCCCCCCTCGTCAGCAGAAAAAGAGTTCACAAAGTAGGACTTAATGCTTTACTGGCATTATCTATCAGTCTACCCTGGCTGAGAGAAAGATAAGTGACGTAAGGAAATATTAACACACATACATGCACAACATATATACTTAAACACAAGTGAAAATATACAGGATCTGAGTGACTGAACGTGAATCGATATTGTTTTTTGTAAATCATGTTTTCTGGCATGATACGAAATGGACAGATACGAATGAAATAATGATGAAATATGAATAATATTTTTCGATCTTACCGACATAATAATAAAAAAATGCTTGCGGAAATGTTGTAAACGTAGTTCAAAATGCGCTATGTCTTTTTTTGACGTGGATGTCGACTACTTTACGATTCATCACTAAGCAACCATATGACACACGTCTATATATATATAAAAGAGAAAGTGTGTGGGTATGTTCCAAATAGGCACCGAAACGTCTGGACCGATTTCAATGAAACTTTCAGGGAATCTTCAGATTACCCTGGCGAGTAATCCTGTAAAGTTTGGTGACGATCGGAGGACTCCTCTTTTTGAACTGTCAAACAAGCCATACGTCGTACTTTTATTTCTGACATTAATTTGAACTCGATATGTTTTTGTATAAATGATAAGAATGATATAGTATTTACTGTTATGTACTTGGGTGTAGGCTATGTTCACCCGCTCGAGAAGAGAATAGAAGAGATTGAATACAGAAAGAAATGAATTATAATATACTGTGAGAGATAAATTAAATATTTTATAATGTAAGTTTATTGTTTAAATAAAGAAAAGTCTAGCCCGGCGAAGCGGCTGGGTACACTAGTATTTTATATAATGGCTGAAATTGAATTTCTTGGTCTAACGTCAAATTCATTGACTTACTGTTTGTTGCTTAGCAACGCCATCTATTGAAGTATACTTCGTATACCCTATACCTGGATAAAACGAAATATTCGCTCGAGCCGTTTCCGAAATTCGGATCATATGTATATGTATACATACAAGAATTGTTCGCTTGAAGATATTAGATATATATATATATATATATATATATATATATATATAAATTAAGAATATCTAAGTTTGAAATTTTCATTTCTCTAAGGACTTTTGTATTTTTCAATGAGACAAATGCGGCGAAAAATGCGAAATATCGTTACGAAGTTGTAAATAGGGAAAGATTTATAAGGTCAGGCCGAGTTTTCTAGGATAATTGAATTAAGATGAACCCTTTGAAGGAAAAAGGATTAATTTTATATTTTCTCTAAGGGAATAATTTTATTTCAGTTTAGAGAAAAATTCCAAAAAAATGTCGAAATAACATTTGTTGAAAAATATAATTGTCATGATTCGATTAGCAATACCCAATAACGTAGAGATTTTTTAATGTTTAGGGTTGCTAGCTTTAACTACGGGTTGCGAAACATAAGGAGTAGGTTCGTATCATTCGATTATTGATGCGAAAACATTTCTAGATTGTTCTGGAATGGTAAAAAAGGTTAAAATATATCAATAATATCTAGTAATCTGATTTAAACAACTAACGGAGCTGTGTTCTCTCACCCTTGAGCTATAATGACATCGCATCTAGAGTTACGTCCCAAGCCGAGATTCTCTTTAGGAAAAAACCTTCTCTACGAGGAAATAGGGCTTCACTCCGACCACTCTTGGATCCCGGGAAGCTAGCAATATCACTATTTTTTTTCTGAAATATTATTAACATTCTTGATAACAACTAAGCTTATGCTTGTGCTAGGAAATGGTTCACGTCAATAGTAGAATGGTAGATTCGAACCTTCGATCATACGATTTGCAAACCAGACAGACGGTTCAATAGCCAAAATCTTCAATCCAATTGAAAATTTTCTACGACATGTGAAGTCTGGCAACAATGGGACATATATAGGCTGTAACTTGTAAGTGATCAAACGAGAGTTATTCTTGCATAAGTTTCATAGTTAAAAAGGGGGACAATTAATTTAAGCTACAGCGCTACATTCACTTAAGCTTTAATAAGCATGGCCCGCAGCTATTCTGTTTTCCAACACTTGAGAACTTTATTCAGCAGCTGCTACAGAAGTTTTGCCAGAAGTTAAAGTTGTTGGTGCTTACATTTCATGAGTTCCTCATTCACATCTTTGATTTTGTTAAATAAGAATACACTAACGAGCTTTAATGAACACTTCACTTAGTGTCGGAGATAGCTTATGTCGTCTGAAATCATTTAGATGTTTTTTGACATACAAATATAACATAAGGTGCTTTGATGATCAAAAATACTTTAGTTAGTTTGCTTTTGTTTATGTTAGCTCTTTCCCTATCTTCCTGTATGGAGTGGAAACGTGGACAATCCCAGCCAGAGAGAGGCAAAGGATCGATGTATTCGAGATGTGGTGCTGGAGGCGTATGTTAAGGATACTCTGGACTGCGAAACGCACCAATGCATCTATCCTAAGCCAATTACAAAATAAGATTCGAATCCTGGCGTATTTCGGACATACAATGCGCAGAGGCGACGAAAGTCTAGATAAACTGATCGTAGTTGTGAACATCGCAGGAAAAAGATCTCGCGGCCGTTCACCGACAAGGTGGTCCGACCAGGTAAAAGACTCTTCGTCCTCCAAATTTTACAGTGCTGTAAGAGACGCGCTGGACAGAAGCCGGTGGAGGCAAATCATCCGCTCCAGGTGCAACCCTGATGGTGACCACGATCCTCAGACATGAGGGACCGACACTAGAGAGATGTTAGCTTTTGTACCAAAGTAGGACATAGATTAGCAATTAAAAACTACACACTTATATGTTAATTATTATAAATATATATACATATAAATTAAGTAGATATTAGGTCCGTACTTTCATATGAAATTGGCGTTTCGTCGTACTGGCCACTTTGATATCAAATATCTCCGTTGGGAATTCCAATTTCAAACTTATACAGCTATTTACTCATGCATTTGCTTCTTTTTTTTTGCTAACGGGGAGGAAATCTTCAAAAACATACCCTTCTGGGGGGAATGCGGCGGTTATGTGGGGTTTGACCCACTAAAACCTCTCCGGTGGCCCTTCCTCGGTTCATGACGAGGGTCTCCGGGATCTCCAGTGGAACGCACCGGAGTTCTTCTGCACGGTTACTCCCTCCTCCCCCCCCCTGTGCCATCGCGGTGCAAGGCGACACGGGCCAGCCGATGTCGCCTTCTTCCCGGGTCCACCTTGGCGGGCAACAGAGGCCCCCAACCTTGTCGCTCAGTGAACCCGAGGCCCCTTTTAGTCGCCTTCTACGACAGGCAGGGGACACCGTAGTCTTATTCTTGAGAGCCTAGAACTACAGGGCTGTTTTCAAATTATCTAGTCTATTATTTATCTATTTCAGATATAAATGTTAAATGTAAATACAAAAATGTTATAAATTAATAAATAAATTTTTACTGCGTTTTTTCCTTTATTTTCATAAACTAACTCTATTTAAACAGTTAAAGTTGATCAATTAATACGAGTACTTCGCAATTTCTTCTACATTCATTTGCTGTAAACTAATTTAAAAGTTTCTCTATAAGTTGGTCAACGTTTTCACTCGGAAGTTTTTGCTGTATTTCTAAATTATATGCAAAGGTAACTTTCGTAACGCTTCATGATAAACGTTCGCACGATCTGTAGAAATTACAATTAACGTAAAAGATATTATTTATTGACCGGGACAAAACGTTATCATTTCGCAATAAAGCATAATTTATTTTTTTGGTTGGCATTCTACGATTTACATTTCTTCCACGCACTATTAACTTGTCGTATCAACTGTCACCAACGGTGTTTCCGGACAAACACGATTTGTCTTGGTTTGTTGATTTGGGGACCTTTAATAAATGAGTCTCTCATTTTGAAAGGCCTGCAATGCATCTCCTGCTCCTCAGGTGTTGGTGATGTTCATGGGCGACGTTGATCACTTAAGATCAAGTGAGCCGTAACCTCTTTGGCCCTTTTCATATAAGCTTTATAATTTTAACTGTAAATAAATAAAATCTATAATCTTATTTAATATTACTTTACAAAGTTCGCATATTTTTCCTCTAAAATCAGGTGTACATTAAGTCTCTTGAAGAACGTAAACATTCATTAGAAACGTCAATAGATTTGATTCATAAAATAAACTGCAAATTAACGTTAACTTTCAATAAATTCAGACTTCGTAAGCTTAATAGTTTTCAAATCAAGTCAAGGGGTGGCGAGAGCGAAAAATTGCACTTCTTTGTAGAAAAATATAGAAAAACTCAAGTAAATACATTTCTGAGTGCAACTTACCAATTAGTAAAAGTATTTCTTTCTGTGTATTTATATTAACTTATTTGATGTTAACGTGCTTGATATATTCGATTATTGTTATAATCAGCTTGATCATATCCATCATACCATCTCACTGCACATAGATATATTTTTTTGCTCTCAGTCGGACTTTATCGAAGCTGCTTACAAATACGTGGATGTAGGGATGTGCATGCTAAAAGATATCGATATATTTTTCGATATAATATATCGTGAGGTTGTATCGATACTACATATCGATATTTTTCGTATAACGAAATTTGTTAATAATTAATTAGCGCTTAATAATAAATATTAGAAAAGTTTTGCACTAATAGAGTACTCTGCGCGTAACTGAGAGGTTCTCGCTTCGGATACCAGTACAGACTACATGCTTAGTATATAAAATTTATACAAAGATGGCAGGACGCCATCGTGACGACTAGGAGTAGTACACTCTTCGGGGCTTTATTTTATTCAAGTTGTCAACCACAAATAAAAGAAAGAATGGAATGCTTTTTTATTTAACTTCTTACGATATTTCGTATATCGGATGAAATATATTGATATAAATTTCGATATTAGATGATTCGATAATATCGGATTGAAGCGATATATCGCGTCCATATATCGATATTTTATGTATTATCGATTTATATCGTGCACTCCTGCGTGGAAGGTGTTCGACTCTAATTTATATATTTGTTGTCAGTGCATCAAGCTGCTTTTTATTTGTTTTAATTTTAGTAATAAATATTTAACTTAGTATATATAACATTAATTTATATAACATCAAATTGAATCATTTGTAACGGTGTTATAATTGTTGTTGATTTAAATAAATAAATATGTGGTCATAATTCTGTTTAATATTTGTTACCGACTTTAGAAATGTATGTGAATATCAACCAAGCTACTGATTTCCATTACCATACATCTCGGCAGAATTCCAAATTCCACCGCCACCATCTTGACGGTTGGCGTTCCACGACTACGTTTCTCGCGTAACTTTCTTCCACGCACTGTCAACCTGTGAAATCAACTGTCACCAGCGGTGTTTCCCAACGTTTACGATTTATGGACCTTCAAGAAACGAGCCTACTACTATCTCAAAGGCCGGCAAAGCACCTGCAGCTCCTCTGATGCTGTAAATGTTCATGGGCGACGGTGATCAATTAAGATCAGTTTGCCACTTTTTATTTTTAAAAAATATACATAGATAACGACATCGAGCACAAATGTAAAAGAAGAAAGAAAATATAGGGTATTATGTATTGTTGTTACACTTAAAAATATATTTCCTTCATTTATAATTTTCCGTAATCTACTCGTATATATATATAAAAGAGAAAGTGTGTGGTTTTGTTCTATATAGGCTCCGAAACGGCTGGACGGATTTCAATGAAACTTTCAGGGAATCTTCAAATTGACCTGACGAGTAATCCGATCCGAGTAAAGTTTGGTGGCGATCGGAGCACTCCTCTTTTTGAACTGTTAAATACAGCTTTTATGACTATGATGATATTCTATTGTTTTATAACCCAAATTTGTATTGATTGCCTTGTATATATTTATGTCATTATAAACCATATTGAAGTACAATGGAGTATATTGAAGTATATATTTTTTTTTATACTTTCTAAATATTTAATGAGGTAAGTTTATTGCTTAAATATAATAATTTAAAAAATTATACGGGCGAAGCAGGCTGGGTACGCTAGAATGTTATATTTAGGACACATTAAAGATTTTAATTATGAATTGCCCGTTTACATGATAGTGTAGCCCATGGCTCCCATCCCGAGTGAACGCTTGCATTATTCACGGAGAAAAAACAAACACAAATGAACGTTGAAATCGATGTGAGCTCCATTGTTACATTTCGGCTGAAAGTAATCACAATACAAGAGGGGAAGCAATTTGAAACATCCTTGTCTATCCTATACAAAGGAAAATGCAAATAAATTCCACTTCGGTTTGATTTCTGTTTGTTGATCTTATGCGAACAAACTTGGTTTGTTTTCGCTTATGAATTTATTAACTTTATAAATAAATCAATAAGTGGGAACAAACAAAATTTGCTAGCAGTCGACGCCACAGGAAGACTGGTAACAAGAGCAACAGCTGCATGAGAAGAGAAAATATTAGACTACAACCTAAAATGGCCATGAGAAACAGGGACGCAGCGGTCGCGGAGAAACTTATAACAATGCAATCTTCGAAGGACATCTGGCAGGGAGTGGGTGAGAGTGGCCTAGGATCGCATTTACTAGCATGCTTTAGATCTAATTACAGGTTTAGCTAGTTAGTTTAGTTTTTTAGCTAGAGCTGTTGCAGGCTGATGATGATAATGATGACGTATTACTATACAAAATGTTTCTTCTACACAAACAATATATTTATAAATATATCTGAATAATCTAAATAAACATGACTATGAGATACCTATACAGAGAATGCCGAAGACCAGACAAAGTGTATTAGATTATTAGGAAAGCGAACCCTGGTAGTTAAATTGCTAGGCAGAAAGGGAAAGTGCATCGTGCGTACAGCAAAGGATTGGAACAAGTTGCCGGCGTAAGTCTTCCCGTCCAAGTACGACGTGAGAGCCTTCAAGAGTAGAGTGAATAGGCACTTACTAAACTAGCGCGTAGCTACTTTTATCACCACTTAACATCAGGTGGGTTCGTGGTCAAGAGAACAATCTATACGTACCCGCAAAATGAATATTCTCCACCTTCCAAAATCGGGCATTAAAAAAAATGTAGTAACTGTAGAGGTAGCACTCTTGTTAACAAAACAAAGTAATCGATTAAAGTACATTAGAAAAGAACACGGATACAAGTCTTTGGCTGCGCTTTATTAGAAAAAAAAAACTTTGCTTGCAAAACATCGTTGTCTATTTCCAAAGCTTATGTTTAAAATAATTTTACGTTCATACAACACAGTCCGCAGTAGACTATCTACTTATCTAAGTGTGTGGACTTATGTGTGTGTGTTTCTTCAAAAGGATAATTATATATATATATATATTATATATGTATATAAAAGGCTGCATATGCGTTAGAGCTCGGGCACTTTTTAATTAACAATTCTATTAATGAGAACAAAGGACACCCGATTTCCAATTACAGAATATTGAACTCCACATTCGCTGAATTGATTCTCTTATTATGTGTCACTTATGTGAATAAATGTGATTGCATAGTTTTTCAGTGATTAAAAAAAATAAGAACGCCATTTTTAATGTTAATAATTATCGTGGAATTTTCTTAAGTACGTAATAAAGACGAAAATACATAAAAATGGTTTGACTTCGGTTTATGTTTTACACGTAAATTTTTATTTTATGTAAATCTTTTGAAATATGAATTCACGTTCTTGTCGTATTAATGAACGTGACGCCATGTTTCCGGCATATGAAACAAAAACACGGAAATACCAGCAACTTATTGTGCACGTCTCGTACATTCTGTAAGGAAAATGTGCAGTAAAATTTCATCTTTGTCATGTTATTGTAAATATTTACGTTACCCTTTCAACCGACTTCAAAAAGTAGAGAATTCGTCTATATGTTTTTGTTTGTGACCTCATAACTTTGGACTGGGTGAACCGATTTCCACGCTAACGACTATGCTCAGAGCAAATTGACACAGGGTTAAAAACTCTGATATTAATATAATTCAGTAGTAGTTATAGCCATGTTACATTTACCGTGTTTACCATTACCATTATCATTACCATTTAGCTATGTCACATTTAAACAAAAAAAATAGATTTTCATGATTTTTTTTATTTGAAGGCTGTCTCCTTGTGTCATCCTGAATGAATTCTGACAATGGCATCCATGAGAAAACCATATATGTCAAATTTAGTAAGTAAATATACTTGTAGCAAGTAGTGACCGTCCAGTATTATGTTAAAATTCTGTTTTGCATATTGGCTTACGGGGCCATTTTATGTAAGTAAAACGTTCATCTTTTACCCGATTTCATCCATTTTGCGATCTGGCTAAACTGCAACGTTTTAAAATATAAATAAGTAATGATGAAATGATAAACTCTAACCGATTTTTTTAACCAGGGCAGACAAAGACGCTGTCCACCTTTCCAGGGTTAAGAAACGACCAAGCTATTTTTAGATCCCATATTTTATATGCCACGCGAGGTGAGCCGATCACATTACACCGGTTAAGTTTTTTGAACACTTGAGAGACAGAGAGAAAACACTACTGATTTTAGATGGATTCGAAGTAATTTTATTAAAGTAGATGATTAAATTACTGAAAAAAATCCCCCACGTGTGATGTAAGTTTTACGTTTTGCTACGTTCTACTCTGATAAGGTTATGCGAGAAATTCCACTCCGATTACCATGTATTGCTATCATTCGTTTCAATTACAGCAACGATATTTCACGAATATCATTTTACGATGAACATAATTCATCAATTGTGAAATATTACTTAATAATGGTAACAATCATTCACAGCTCTGGCACAAAGTTAGATTTTTTTTTAATTTATTACAAATAAAATTTTACAGTCAAGGGAATATACATGTAACATAACGCTATATAAACCGCAATGGTTTGTCACTAGCGCCAAAGTGTCCGTTTTGCGTTCCTAAATAACTTTTTAATATACTCTTAATGTTTTTGTGAGTTATACAATTCCTAATATCTGAGGGTAGTTCATTAATTAATCTAGGCACGATGTATCTTGCCGTGCGCTCGCCGTACACATTATAATGGGACGTTTGGTAAAATGTTATATCGATAACTATTCTAGTACCACTTTATCGTAATTTTAATCGAAAATAATTAAAAGCTTAGCGGCGACAAATGGGATTTGCCGATTAGAGTTTAAATTCTAGCATTTTAAGTAAAGGTTATTATAAAGTTGAAAAGTTAAATTTCCATTTACAATACTTCCGTTTTTTAAAATCAGCTTTGCGTTAGTTTAATTTCCCTATCAACGGAAAAAGCGAGTCTTTGATTGCGTCCAATATCTTACCCTCGTAGATTTCATCGATGGAATTTTTTCTTGATATTTTTTAATTAAAAACTCGTTTCTAATTTCAAAAGATAATTTACTTTCAGAGGTCTTCAGTATAATTCTCTGAATGATCAAATTGATAATATTTATTTTGCGGGTATGTATAAATACTTCTCTTGACCCCGATCCCACCTAGTGTTAGGTGGTGATGAAAGATTTAGTAAGTGCCTATTCACTCCACTCTTGAAGGCTCCCACGTCGTACTTGGACGGAAAGACTGACGCCGGCAACTTGTCCCACTCCTTTGCCGTACACACGATGCACTTTCTCTTTCTGCCTAGCAATTTAACTACCAGGGTTCGCTTTCCTACAAACCTACTCCACTTTGTCTGATCTTCAACATTATACACCCTCATGGTTATTTAGATTATTCAGATTTTTTTATAAATATATTGCTTGTGTAGAAAAAACATTTTGAATAGTATTACGTCATCAGCCTGCAACAGCTCTGGCTAATAAACTAAACAAACTAGCTAAACCTGTAGCTAACTAAAGCATGCTAGTAAGCGCAATCCTAACCCACTCTCACTCACTCCCTGCCAGCTGTCCCACTTCGTATGCTACTGCGGTCTCCATTGAAGAATTCGTTTCAACCAATGATTAACTGTTCTACGGTTGTTAAGACTGACCCATTGCATGAAATATTAAATGATTTCCTTTAGTAACGTAACGTTCAAGAATTTTCTATACTCATTACATTTAGTACGTGACTCAAGTCATATATGTAGGTCTGAAAAAGCTTGGGAAATTTAAAATGTGTAAATCTGCTGCGTAGTACGCAATAAAAAAATGTAACCAAGAATAAAGTTACAAACTACACTTAAATGTGACCGCTGGCACAACATTTGTTAGGAAACAAATTAAATAGCTCCCGTAACCCGTTCGCCTGATTTGAAAGCTTTATAAACTTTAACGAGACCACTAAATTTTGAGAAGCTCCGAGTTTGTTTTAAATTCTATCCGTACCTATACAAAGCCGTAGAATAATATAGGTTATAATATAGGTCAGCCCCGTAGTTCTGGGCTCTCAAGAATAAGACTACGGTATCCCCTGCCTGTCGTACAAGGCGACTAAAAGGGGCCTCGGGTTCACTGGGCGACAAGGGTGGGGCCTGCGTCGTACACCAAAGTGGACCCGGGGAGAAGGCGACATCGGCTGGCCCGTGTCGCCTTACGCTGCGAGGGCACAGGGGAGCGAGTAACCTTCCCCCCGGGACGTGCTCTCCTTGACCACAAAAAAAAAGGTTATAATATAGGTTATAGAAAAATATAGGTTATATTTTTGTATCATTCGGATTATTTAAAGATTATAAATTATTAATAATAGCTTTTAACGGTCAAACGTACAAGTCTTTATCAGTAAAAAAGCGAATAGCAATTGTTCCCTGTCCAACCCATTAGATTTACAAGGACATATTTCTTACTTCTCTTGTTTTGTATGTACTATATGGACGTTATTTTTAACCGACTTCAAAAAAGGAGAAGTTTCTGCGTGTTTTCATGTTTGTTACCTCTTAACTTTCAACTGGAGAACCATTTCCTTTCTTGAAGTCGGTTGAAAATAATTAATTCTTTACAATATAGTAGTTTTTTTTTCTCTATTTCTATGGGATCTGATTATAGGTAACCGGCCTGTTTGTTGCAATTTCATGTGCTGATTTACCACGAGGTCAAGGAAGTAAACATCGTAAGGAAACCATGTCTTTGAAGATTTTATACGACATGTAAAGTCTGTCAATACGCACTATATGCCCTTATACTCTCTTTATAGAGAAGGCCTGTGCCCAACAGTGGGACAGTCGTCAGTAATTAGACTGTAAATTTTTATATATTGATCGTAACATAATTTTCTTTAATAAAACTGAAATGGCAAAGTGAAACATTAAATCTCTTATTATTCTTTCTTGTGTGTAACACGAACCGAGGAAATTTTATTTATAAGGGTATTTCGTCGTGTTTTATTATTCGAAAGGGCGAAAGCAATAAAAAGTGTTCTAAATCACTTATTATATCTCTTTAATTGTTTCCGCGATCGTTTCTTACCTTAGAAATATCGTTATACGTTACAAAAGGAGCAATCATCATTGTATTTATTATGATTAAAAGAAACATTTTATTGCTTTTCTTGTAATACTGATTATTTTGATATTATTAGCCTTTTTGAAATCCAGTCTTGGTAGTTATGTTTTTGTAACTTTGCCTAACATTTCGTCTGTTTTATCTTGTTCCTAACGAACCGGCCTCACTTTACTTTGGCTTATTCTACCTTATCATTGTAAATCAAATGTCGAATGGAATAATAAACTTTAAAATGACTGACTTCCAGATGTGTTATCTCCAACATCTCGAGTATTACATAATACAAACCTATTTCGTGATATGCTGCTTCTTTTAGTATATTATTTATCCACTGCTTATCCTGCGAGATAAACAGAGATAAGTTTCAGTGTCCATTTTTCAACAAGGGTCTTATGTGACAGGTGGTAAGCTCATCGCCACACACCTGGCACAAGCTGTTAGCAAGGGATTTCTACACAAAACAAATCTCAAATTATTGCATATTTACTATTATGTAATGAAAAGTTAAAAAAGAATCTTACGCTCACTCTTAAGTGTCAATAGCCTAATGGTTAGGGTACGGCCTGCGAATCGTAAGGTCGTGGGTTCGAATCCACCATTCGACTATTGCCGTGAACCATGTCCTAGCACAAGCTTAAGCTTAGTTGGAATGGTTAACAAGATTGTTATAATTTTTCTAAGAAAAAAGAAAGCTTTCTTTTTTTTAAAAATAAATCTTACGCTTTTATTTAACGTTACTGCCGTTGTCAGCTAGAGTACACCTCCACAGCGCCCCATGAGAAAATTCGTTCCATTTAACATCAGATAGAATCGTGGCACCACCAGTACTTCCTATGATTTTATAAATCATTCTCACAATACTCAAGATATTAAGACTAAATTGCGCAAACCTTTATTTTCCTACGTGTCGATTGAATTGTGAGACTTTGTGACACATTGATTAACTAACCACACAGAACGACTATAATTAACGTGTAATTATTATTGTTGATGCTATGTCATTCTCACGACGTACTTACATTGGCGTTAACTTTGAACAAATTTGTCACAACTGGGACATAATAAATTTCACTACTACCTTACTAAACCGCGCTGGGGTTGTAAGGATTGTAAGGTACTTTACTGTGTATAACACAGTATGAATTGTGGCGAAGACTATCTTAAAGGAGCTTTAGAGACGCCATTGAATGAAAGTCAGACTATTAATGAAATGTTTGAAATGTGTAAGTTAACGAAGGGCAACCGCAAATGTTTGGCTTTTCGCACAATCCACCATTTATATTCAATAACTTACCAATGCTTAAGATAAAATACATTTAGTTCTAACTTTATGTATGTAATTCGTGATGTTTGTATTAAACTTCAATTGTTTTGAAATGTTAAAGTCATGCCAGACATATGTATAACTATAGATAAATATTAGTACCTGAATTTAGTATTTGTGGTAAATAATAGCATTATAAATCGCCAATAGATGTCAGGAAGAGTCTAAGTTTAATTGATTATTGATAGAGAATTATAAATTTGACTTTTATCTTTGTACGGAA
The DNA here is from genome assembly GCA_029286785.1 of Meandrusa payeni. NCBI lineage: Eukaryota > Metazoa > Arthropoda > Insecta > Lepidoptera > Papilionidae > Meandrusa > Meandrusa payeni. Next base: position 11,566,258 of record JAGSMX010000005.1, on the reverse strand, counting down.
ACATCAATAGAAATAAAAATATTTGCACAATGTCGGTTTCTTTACTACCCTATTCTTAAGTTAGGTTTTTGAAGCAGCCCACCCAGCCCTGTAATTCTGGGCTCTCAAGAATAAGACTACGGTATCGCCTGCCTGTCGTAAAAGGCGACTAAAAGGACCTCGCGTTCACTGGGCGACAAGGGTGGGGGCCACGTTGGACCCGGGAAGAAGGCGACATCGGCAGGCTCGTGTTACACCGCGAGGGCACAGGCGGGGAGGGAGTAACCTCCCCCCGGGATGTGCTCTACTAGAGCACGGTGCAGAGGGGTTCCGGTGCGTTCCACTGGAGGATCCCGGAGCCCCTCGTCATGCACCGAGGAAGGGCTACCGATGAGGTTTTAGTGGATTAAACCCCACATAACCGTCGCTTTCCCCCCAGAAGGCGGGTATCTTTTTGAAGATTTCCTCCCCGTTAAAAAAAGGTTTTAAAGCACTGTAATTTTTTCGTGTTTTTTTAAATATACGTAAATACGAATAAGATAAAGGGGTCCCATTAAGCCCTCTACATACTAAATGTCATGAAATTTAGCCCTTTACATACAAATTTCATTAAATCTTTAGAAACTTTTCCGAGATTTAGATTGTATATTTAAATTAGAATTGCTCGGTATTAGATATTTGTATCTCTCTCATAAACACAAAAATGAGCTTAATTATTTATTTAGCTATTTAATGCTATATTATATAGCTGATTATATATGCTATTTATTTATCTGCTATAGATGGCTGGTAGGATAACCACTATTTGCTTTAAAATATGCGTGAGGTCCTGCGCTTATATACCGGATTGATACATGATAATTTAGTCACAATTTACAATCTCCATAACCCTATTTAAGCCTAAAACACTATCAATGTCTAAGATGCGGATAAAAGCTTTCCTCCGTATTATGCGGGTCGTGCACGTCTGTACTCTGGGTATGTAAGGATTTCCTGAAGATTTTCCTAATATCTTTACACAAGTTGTGGAAATAGTATCAACAATAATTAAATAAGCCCTCGAGACGTTTTATCCCTAGTGGGGTAGATTAAGAAAACAATATATATGATGGCTTACTGCCTTTAACTTAAATTAAGTTATCAATGTTTTATAAATGTAATTTAATTTATAATACTGAAAACTCTATAACTGTCATTTTTTATTGTAATGGATGTTCTTCAAGAGTAGTTTAATGAGAGTAAGCGTTTTTCGCGTAACTTTCTCCCACGCACTGTCAACTTGTGGAATCAACTGTCGCTAGCGGTGTTTCCGAACGTTTACGATTTAGGGACCTTCAAGAAACGAGCCTATTCCTATCTCAAAGGTCGGCAACGCACCTACAGCTCCTCTGGTGCTGTGGATGTTCATGGGCGACGGTGATCACTTAAGATCAGGTGAGCCGTATGCTCGTTTGCCACTTTTCATATAAAAAAAAAGTTTGGTTAGCTTCTGAATAATTCTATTTCGTAATATTCCTATGATTACTCAGAAATACAAAGAGAGCGTCCGCGCGTAATAGTTATATCCTAACATTTGAATTATATATCCCGACACACCGTCAGCTCTGTCTATTATATAGATGACTGTGACGACACCACAGGAAGACTGATGACAAAGGCAATGGCCGCATCAAGGGAGAGGATAGTGGACTACAACCTGAAAATGGCCATGAGAAGCAGGGACACAGCGGTCGCGCAGAAGCTAATGGCAATGCGACGCGTGAACCGGAGTGATCTTAGGCCACCTCCAGATTCAGGCATTATTAAATAAATAAAAAAATAGTAACTGTAGAAGTGGCACTTTATTAATAAATGCAGAGTGAACAATTTAAGTGTATTGGAAAAGAGCACGGTCTTCACGTCACACAGGTCTGTGGTTGCAATCTAACAATAAAAAAAAAACATTTGAATTAATTTGAAGTCGTTTTTTTTTGCTTGTAAACGTACTCGTTGTTTGTAACAAGCCGTAAAAACCCATTGCTTCAAGCATTGTTATTGGAAATGCCTACCCTCAGATCGTATGTCGAATGTGTTGCGATTAAGCTATTACTGCTTATTATATAAACGAATTGAATGAGTAACGAGGTACTCAACAATATAAAATACACTTTTGAGAAAAATAAAGGGTCGTTTAAGAAAGTTTGAATATCTCGGAAGATAAATACGCTAGCTAACTGAAATAAATTGTGCATGATAGACAATTAAATATCCTTGAAATAAAATAAAATATTTTTATTAATTTATTTATTATTAATTCAAAAAAATTAACTTAAAACAAAAAGGATATCTTAGGTAAACTTGGATAATACAGTATTTTCATTAAATTTTATTTTTATTCAAAGTTTAGTACTTAGTGTCGCCGTATGGATTCGAGATATTCAAATCTTCTTAACCGACCCTTTATTTTTGCTCACGGCTATAGTATGGCTGTGATTACTAGTTTCCTACATGGGATAACACGTATCTTAAGAAAACCACTATTAAAGTTAGTACTTGTTTATTAAAAAAGCTGACCCTCTTATTTAACCGTACTCATTACAGTAAAATTCCTTCAGCATTCGCAGGTGCACTTTCGTAATTATTTTTTTCTTCCACTTTTTACTGAGTATAAGGTCAAAAATGTTACTTCTTTTTTAAAATTCAACGTCAGCGTTTACATTAAAAATTTCTTTTATTTAGTTATCTGAAGCATGAGCGTTTTTCTTTATTTACTCCCAGTAATGGGTTGCAGTGATAGCTTGATAGTTAAGCGTTAGGACGACGACACGGAGTGATGCCGTGAAGTCATGGCAGTCCGCGAGGGTTTTGGGGGTAGTGACTTTGAACGCACGCCCCCGAGACGTGCTAGCCCAGCAAAGCGCACAACCGCAGCCACAAGCCTTCTAATTGTAGTTATGTTCCTTACGGAGATCCCACGACTCCTCGGTTGCGCTGATGGCGACCACCGTGGGGTTTAGTCGGTGCGAGTCCGACATAACACGGCATCGTCCCCGCGAAGGCGAGTATACGTAAAAGATTGTCACTTCAGACGATATGGCCAAGTCCCTCTGGAACGGTAAAAATAAGCAGTACTCAGATTCAATATTAAGCTTCGGCAAAAATGGGACAAATATATCGTTAACTTTTAATCCAACCGATGGATTTCTTAGAGTCTATAAAAATATAACTGCTAGTCACTACAGTTTTATTTAGTGATTCGGCAATTCAGCGCGACGGTAAATTATTTATTCTTGATACTTCGTGGAACACTATATTATTCTGTCGTCTGAAATTCTAAGAACGCTACAAGCTGACGTCCCGACTTTCTAAGGTTAAAAATACAAAGGATCAGGATGCGAGGCAACAAACCTCTTTAAAAGAGAAAGAGTAGTCGGTTTATTATCTACGTACACGTAAACGTACGGCAACGCGGACATGGACGTGTACAAAAGTAACAGGTGACCGGTCATAGGTCACAGATGACAGGTCACAGGTCAGCTGACATGTCATAGGTCAGGTGACATGTCACAGGTCAGGCGACTGGTGAGAAGCGACAGATCCGTTGACAGGTGACATGTCACAGGTCAGGCGACTGGTCATAAACGACAGATCCGTTGACAGGTGACATGTCACAGGTCAGGTGATATGTGACATGTCAGGCGACTGGTCATAAACGACAGATCCGTTGACAGGTGACATGTCACAGGTCAGGTGACGTGTGACAGTTTAGGCGACTGGTGACAAGCGAGAGATCCGTTGACAGGTGATATGTGACATTGTATTTTTAGCATGTGATCGGGGAGAAGGTACGGTTGCAATAATATATATATGTTATGTAATTTTACTTTATATTTTTATGTATACGCAATAGAATTCACTTAGTATTTGTGGTTCATAGACAGAGGTACACGTAATATATTACATATTCATGTATGTAATATCCAGGTGTCCTTTTAAGTAATTATACCGAAAAATTATTTATTGATATATGCAATAAAGAAATAGCAGGTGACTGACATAATAAATTTACCTTTCATAAACTGCTGAGTCCCCGTTTGAGTTATTGAATTTTTGTAACAATATTTCTGGAGAAATGCAATCTCAATGTATATTTCAAGTTTGCATTTCTGAAGAAATTTCCAGAACACTTATTTTGCTTTATTCCCTGCAACATTTTTCCGTAAGTAAGAATAAATTTAATGTCTTTTACAATTTTTCTTATTGTTAAGGATTTTTCAAATTCGTGCAAAATCCTGGGCTCTTATTTTTAGGAACGATTTTAGAAAGTTGTACACTAAGTTTTATACACGTTGTAAATGTCAATAGCCTAATGGTTTAGGGTACGGTCTGCGGATCGTAAGGTCATGGGTTCGTGTCCACCATTCGACTGTTGATGTGAACCATCTCCTAGTTCAAGCTTAAGCTTCGTTAGAATGGTTAACAAGAATAGTAGTAATCCATATATAAAACTTGATAATGTAACTCTGATGACAATACGCGGGAGTCATTATTAAATCTCCAATTTTTTGCGCAATAAATGCGCCTAATGGCTGAAGAATATTTAAGAAGTTATGAAAGACGAATTCTTACGTCATGCCTTTGTATTTCACATCCGGCCCGCATGACAAATGGCGAAAAGATTAAGCCACTTCGAATCAAATATAAAATGAAGTCCAGCTTCGTCTTTGAATAAAGATATTCAAATGAAAATATAATTGGTTCATCGCATATGTGTACCTAGATTTGGAATATTGCGTTTCGTGAATATTTGTGTCATGTTTTTAATGATCTTACAATTATATAACTCAATATAGTTATATATCGTATAAATAAATCTTTTATTTCATCAAAATCTTAGCCTAAATGACTTCAACAGATCTCTTATATCTTATATCTATAGACATTATTTTGTAGGTAAGCAATGGTGTCTTTTGTTATAGCGAGATCCATTCTTTGTTCGCAATCGTGACGGTGTCGAGAGAATCTAGCACAATTTATAACTATGTGTTTCACTGTTTCCTCAACTTAACGCGCCTTACCACCCAGGACTGAATTTCCACTTAACATCAGGTGGGAACGTAGTCAAGCACGTGCTTAAAAAGTATAAAAAAAATCACCTTACTGCAAGCACAGCGCAGATTCGCTGCGAGCCTTAATCTATGTATGTGTATGCCCCCTTGTCCTGTTAGAAATTGCGTTCCAATGTTACTGTGATCTACCTTGCATAACCTATATGCCACTCGCAAATCGCTTCAAATTTTCGTTGTACTGCCAGTTGTTTAGCCCACGAAGCGAAATTGTGAAGTTGAAGAACCCTCATTGAAATCGGAGGCAAAGACAAGTCACGGGCAATTTTATTATTATAATAAACTGCTATCTACTAAAAAAAAACGTAGGATTTTTTAAATGCAAATAAAATCCTTAATTTGGTGGAATTGTAAATTGAACAAGAAATGCTTCTGTGCATTTCGACCACTATTTATTATACATCTACGAACAACTGGACTATCGTGAGATATCTTAAAATTAATGAGAAATAAGACATTAATCTCAACAAGACCAGGGCGGTATTCAAACATCTTAAAGGCGCCAAAGCAACGGATTGAAATGGGATTACAAAGGAACTTCTAAGAAAGACCCTATACTCAAGACCCTTTACAGCTGTTTACATCATTTGTGTAACACCGACAGGGGAGAGGTTGGGAACAGAAGTGCGGTTTTATTGTTCTTTCAGAAAGGCGTTATGTTTAATGGATATAATACAGATTTTAAAAGCCTTAGAAAGAATAATCGAAGGTCTGTTAAGGTCTTGACGCATTAAATAGTAAAGTTGAAGTAAAGCGCTTACTTAACTTTTTCGGAGCTTCGTTTTGGGATTAGATCAGTTTTGCCAATCAACCTTAAAGCAGAACTTCTTTCTAACGGTTTAACGATCATCGAACGTTACATAAAATCCGATCGAGCGAGGGTGTAGTTACGTAGTGCAGGATTATATGGGAGAATGAGTATAAAAAAATGGAAGCGTTAGAATAACCCAAGCCCGAAGGTATAATACCAAATATGTATTCACGATTGTTTGCGTAACGATCCAATACGATTTGTTCAATCAGGGCTCATGATTCCCAACTGTGCTCCCGCACTCATCTGTCGTCGACTTCTTGTCGTACTATTTGTTTTCTTATATGAATAAGTATGGCAACAAAACTTTACTAAACTTTAAATTTTGTTGATAAAAAGTTTTTGTTTTCAAAGAGTTGCACGTTAAAATAATATTGATAATAATTTGCGGATAATGTTGTTGGTAGTGCTGTTACATATTTTATTTTTATTATATCTGTTATTAGTCCATTTGTGCTATTGTTTATTGTACCGTCTGTAAAGAGAAAAAAAAACAAAACTAAGTTTGCTGAATTATTTACTGATTCTTAAGATGTACGCACCATACCTCAGTAATTAAAGCTCAGTAATCGATTTGGCGTCGATATGCGCCCATGTATGGCGATGAGGTCAACCCCCATACACACAGTATAAGCTTATGTATTTCTATTTTAATTTTTTTTTGTCTGGACGAAATCTTCAAAAAGATACGCCGCCTTCTGGGGGGAAGGCGGCGATTATGTGAGGTTTTTACCCACTAAAACCCCCCGGTGGCCCTTCCTCGGTACAAGGGGCTCCGGGATCTCCAGTGGAACGCACTGGAGCCCCTCTGCACTGTGCTCAAGGAGAGTTTTTCTACATCTCTATTTTACATACTGTTAAGTTACTGTTATTTATTAAACTTACATACTGTAAAAGTAATAATGTTAACTGGGACTCCAGAAGAATCATTACTATTATGTAGTCAAGAAAAATAATGGCTTTGCAATTTTTATTATTAAAAAGCAACATATGTATCATTGTTCCTACCGAATAGAATGCTACGCGTTAAATATATAAAACACCCAAACATATATTTTGTTACTTTCATATTTTAACTTTAAGTTCTTCCTTTACGATGAATTTCAGAAAATAGCCAATCAACAGCAGTCTCGAGTAAAACGGTCTTAGATTGAAACGTCTATTAATTTTCCGCCAGAAATTAACCCTCCTCTAATTTGGGTATAATTTTATTTTAAGATGTTGTTATATTTCTGTAAGCTGTTGATAAACTAATTATTATAAAATGTTTTAGTCCATCTTCAATAAAACATTTGTTTAAAATCATTAGAAAATGGGAAAGTTAAAAAAAAGTTAGTTAAAGTTACAGCCTTTATATATATAATATATATGTCCCACTGCTGGGCGGCCCTAATGCGGATTGGCAGACTTCACATGTCGTAGAAAAATTTTCTAAGACATGTAGGTTTCCTCACGATGTTTTCCTTCACCGCCGAGCGCGTGGTTAATCAGCACATAAAATTGCAACAACAAATTTATTGGTGCCGGCACCGGGGATCAAACTCGGGTTGCTAGCGTACTATGCAACTTAAGCCAACCGCCCGGACACTGAGCTACCACGGCTCTTAGAAAATGGGAAAATTGTTGATTAATTCTATGTCTTAAGCATTTAAGGAAGTTTTTTTATACTTTCTAAGCAGATTGATAAGATGCAGTCTTGGATGGTAACGCGCACTAGCTTAGTAAATGCCTATTCACTCTACTCTTATAAACTACTATAAACGCGGGCAGTACACAAATAGACATGGTAAATTGTATATAAACTAGTTGATAACGCCTCACTTGTGGACTGACCTTAGAGAGCCGAAGCGTAAAAATACGATTCTGTCCTCACCGCACCAGTAATGGATTACAATAAGGTTGAGTGGAAGCCTCATGGCCTTTCCTGCGTATTCATAAATATATACCTTTTTAAATAATTTTACTTTCGCTCTGCATATATACTCGGATCTCAAATAATAACGTGTTAAAGGAGAAAGTTGTCTTGGCGATTAAAATTATTAATAATCAAGAACGTAATATTGAACTTGGGCATGTCTTTAGACTCGAAAGATACGATTTACTGTAACTGATTAAAGGTAAGAAAAATTAGTGTAATCCTACCTTCTCTGGCTGAATTTCCACCAGCTGTAAGAAATATGACGTTGTTTATGACCTTTTACTCTAATATTAAATCTCTAGCTAAAAATATAAAAAAATATTATTTGCCATCGCCCTATCAAAAGAGGCTTTTGACTCGTCGTTTCCACGAGCTTTAGTAACGAACTTGATGAGCTTTGACTAAGGGCGGATTTATTTTTTTTCTTCACAAAATAAGCTTGTTGACGCCGTTCAGTAAATACAAATTACACGAAATACACAAACGTAAAAATAATACGAAACGAATACATTTTTTGATACATTAAATAAATGGAATCTTTTTATTCACAGTCCGATGTTTTTATAATACTTATCACAAATTAAAAAAAAAACTTTTTAGAAGTTTATTTTTGTTAGTAATTACTTTAATTACCTTCTGTCACTCATTTACACCTAAAAAAATCGCAAAAAAGCGCAAGCAGACTGGGATTTCAACTTGCGAACATCACACGAATACTACGTAATACGAAGTCATTACCCACTAGGCTATCACTGATTCAGCCCTGTAGTTCTGGGCTCTTAAGAATAAGACTACGGTATCCCCTGCCTGTCGTAGAAGGCGACTAAAAGGGGCCTCGGATTCACTGGGCGACAAGGGTGGGGGCCTTTGTCGTCCGCCAAGGTGGACCCGGGAAGAAGGCGACATCGGCTGGCCCGTGTCGCCTTGCACTGCGAGTGCAGATGGGGGGAGGGAGTAACCTCCCCTCGGGACATGCTCTCCTTGAGCACAGTGCAGAGGGGCTCCGGTGCGTTCCTCTGGAGATCCCGGAGCCCCTCGTCATGCACCGATGAAAGGGCCACCGGGGAGGTTTTAGTGGGTAAAACCCACATAACCGCCGCCTTCCCAGAAGACGGGGTATCTTTTTGAAGATTTCCTCCTAGTAAAAAAAAAAAAAAAGGCTATCACTGATTATGTTTTATTATTTTTGTATTTATAATGTCAATACATTTAATTTTCTAAATCATTTTGATGTGAACCATCTCCTAGCACTAGCTTAAGCTTAGTTGATATGGTTAACAAGAATGTTAGTAATATTTTTGAAAAAAAAAGATTTTGTAGTGTAGAATGAATTTATGATTTATCAAAATATAACAAATTGCATTGTTCAGCTAAAGCAATTTATTTGTAGCTTAAACAGTTTACAACGCTTTATTAAAAATACCTTTCATTTGCTTTGTATTACGAGGAATTCCTTTATAGATTAATTTTTAACATTTTTAATCGCCGTATGGTCCTAATACTTTATGTATTAAAATTGTTTGCATAGGGTAATGGAATTTATAGGAAGTTTTCGTTTATGCAATTTGTAACAAGTATTTTTTAAAAAAATAGTTCTATAAAATTATAATCAAAAATCACCTAAGCCGTCGTTATTAACGTGGTTTAGAGGGGTAGACAGGGACAGAAATCGTTTTTCGCTTTTCAACAAGCTGATTAGCTTTATTTATATCATCTTATTTTGTTTTTATAAATGTAGTTGTATTTAAAAAAAATGCTATAAATATATTTTTCACAAATTTTATTAACATTCTTGCTAACCATTCCAAATAAGCTTAGGCTTGTGTTAGGAGATAGTTCACGTCGATAGTCGATTCGGTGGATTCGAAGCTATGACCTTACGATTCGCAAACGGTCCCCGAAACCATTAGATTATTGACGCCTCAAATATTTATACTACACAATTTAATATAATATATATTAATTTTATATTACGTATATACATTAGCGCCAATCGGACGGAGACTAAGCCACAAAAAAAAATTATAACCTTTCTTTTCTGAAGAATACGTTTACTTTTTTTAGGTAAATAAAAGTACAAAATATCATTTACTTTTGTTAATTGCAAACAGCAAAGTATTATACTAAACATATTCTTTGATAACTTATACAAACTAAACAATCCGTCAATGTCACGACCATTTGTAGAATAGAAGGAAAATAATACCAACAAGGTTTAGTTACGAAAGCTCAATTCGACAAATATATTTACGAGTAAAAACAAAAACCTTTTTTTTTGTTAACGGGGAGGAAATCTTCAAAAAGATGAAGACCCCGCCTTATTCTCCCGAAAAATCTCCCCGGTGGCCCTTCCTCGGTGCATGGTGAGGGGGTTCCGGGATCTCCAGAGGAACGCACCGGAGCCCCTCTGCACTGTGCTCAAGGAGAGCACTTCCCGGAGGGAGGTGGGGAAACTCCCTCCCCCCTGTGCCCTCGCAGTGCAAGGCGACACGTGCCAGCCGATGTCGCCTTCTTCCCGGGTCCACCTTGGCGGACGACAAAGCCCTTGTTATTCGCCTTCTACGACAGGCAGGCGATACCTTAGTCTTTTTCTTGAGAGCCCAGAACTACAGGGCTGAAAAAAAAACAAAACCTGCTTCAAATCAAATCAAGCGTGACGGTAAACATTAACTTAAATTTTAAGGGTCAATAGCCTAATGGTTTAGGGTACAGTCTGCGAATCATAAGGTCGTAGGTTCAAATCCACCATTTGAATATTGACGTGAACCATCTCTTAGCACAAGCTTATGCTTAGTTGTAATGGTTAACAAAGTAATGGTTAGTAATATTTTCTAAAAAAAAATATTGCTAGCTTTCTATCTTTCTTAAAAAGGAATATTCAATCGACTTTAAAAATGACGCACTTCTCAATTCGTCTGTATGTAATTTATGTTTGTTACCTCATAACTTTCGACTGGTTAATCCGATTTTAATGATTCTTTTTTATCTGAAAGCTGTTATTTCTAGTGTGGTCCCATTTAATTTGATCTATTCTAACAATAGTATCTATGAGAAAACCAAATAATTTTAAATTTGTATTAAGTATTTGCACGACAAATGGACGAATAGAATACTTCAAGGGTATTTTGATCAGAGTTTGGTTAGGTTCTAATTATTTCTATTTCGTAATATTCCTACGTTAATTCGAAAATACATAGAGTAAGATAATCGTCTGCGCGTAATAGTGTTTGACGATTGATTCCATTGTTGATTCCTAATACTTGTAATTTCCGTCTGCCAAATTTTCCGAAAAATACATTAATATAATTTTTTCGTTCATTACATAAAATTCAATAAATTTCAAACATAAATATCTAAATATATTGATAAGAGAAATTTGTATATAATCTTACTCTTTTGTCAAGATATTTTGTTTGTAAAACTTCGTAAACGCCAGCAATAAAATTTCAGTGTTCGTGGTTAGGCTAAAGTTTTCCTTCTATCTGATCCCATTCGAAATAATACTTATGCATCAAACGTTCAAAGCTTACTGCTTACTATGCGTGGACGTTCTCTTGACTAGTTAAAATACGAAGTTGTGGTGTCTATATTTGTGTACTTATTGTTATTGAACTAAAATTCTCATTAGCGGATTCTTAATGCCTTGGTCGCATTCATTCTTGTCCAGTTAACAGTGAACAACTCTGACAGAGAAAAATATTTTGGCAGGTGTAATTATTAAGATGACCACACAAATACCAAGCTATATCAATTAGCATTAATTACTTTTTGAATTATTACTTGCAAAGCAAGTGTCAAAATAAAAATAGGACACAAATCAATCTAATTATATCTCAAATTGTCTTGATTTTCTTAAAAGTTTTCCCTATTTCTGTAAAAAAAATTCTTATCAGGCATTTAATCAAATAAATGGATTCGTCACGAAATACTGTTACATTTGTAAGGAATGAAACCACCAATTTCCAAATAAGATACGTAAATTTTTAACATCTTTTCCTTTTCTCGAAAATAGAATAGATTTATTTTAATGAAAAATTCTTTAATTTGCATTGCAAAATTATGTTATGACAGAAGACTAAGGAAAAGTTGAAAGTAGTTACGGAATATATATATATACCGAAGCCGTGGTAACTCATTGTACGGGCGGTTGCTTCAAGTTGCATAGTAACAGCAACTTGAAGCAACCGCCCTAGCATCCCGAGTTCGATCCCGGTGCCGGCACCAATTTTGTTGTTGCAATTTTATGTGCTGATTTACCACGCGTTCGGCGGTGAAGGAAAACAGCGTGAGGAAACCTACATATCCTAGAGACATGTGAAGTCTGCCAATCCGCACTAGGGCTGCGTGGTGGACTATTCTCTTATACTCTCTTTACAGGGCTATTCCCAGCAGTGGGACATATATAAAGGCTGTAACTTGGGCTTAGGCTATGATATCCCCTGCCCGTTGTAAAGTTGACTAAAAGGGCTCTTCTCGTCGTAAAATTGTTAAGGCATAGAGTACCCCGTATTGCCTTAGCACTGCGAGGGTGCTGGGGACGCATCAACTGGGACCGGTTTCGGCTTAGAGGGGCACTGATGCGTTTCGCTGGAAATTACGGAGCCCTTTATAATGCACCGAGGAGGGGCCACCAGGGGGTTCTAGTGAGTAGAAATCTCACATAATTGCTGCCTTTAAACTTACAACCAACGAAGAGCGTTCTTGGTTACGTTTTAATTTTTCTAGTGTGACCTTGAGGAACATTTATGTTAACCTGGCTGATCAAGTATCTGCTCTTGTATGTGACATTAAATAAATGTGTGTGTCAGTGACTCGGTATTTTTATCCTGGATAATAATCAATACGTTTATGGATAGGATAATTGCACAGAACAGAACAGAGTGAGAGACAAGACACAGAATAAAAGAGTAACCCTTACTTAGGACAAAAAAACATTAATGGTAGGCCACAAGGTGGAAACATTGATGTGATGGGGCAGGAGAGTTTTTAGTCCGTGAGACTTGGACACTCCTTGGCAGTACGGGCTGCCCAGGTTCCTTAAGGGATTTTACCTCCTCGCGTAAAAATAGTGACTCGGTATTTTAACCAACTTTAAAGGGAAGGCGTTACTAATTTCGTTTGGTTACTCCATAAATCCGTCGTATATGAACTGATATTTTTCTTGATCGCTTTAAAAATTGGGTTCCAAAGATATATGTGTTCTGCGTGGCATGATGATGCTTATAATTGTTCTATGTTTTTGTTCATTATATTTCGCGGCTTATCAAGGCCAGATGAATTGTACAAACACATAAGTTAAAATATATAATGTGATCCGAAACGGCTGCGGGTGAGATAATTCGTATAACCGTACTTTTAATAAAGATACTAATATTGCAAACATTTATTTTACGCTTCTCTATGCTTTTGTGAGTAAATTACACCATTAGGCCGCAATTATCATTAAACCTTTTTTTATCAAAGGGCTAACATTTTAATGATATGACTCTTTTAAACCAACATTTGGAGCCATTGAGGCGACTTACATAATTTGAATAAATTCACGATTAAAATGCCTTAGTAAGGTTTAAATCCCACAATATTGAGTCTAGCAATCGAGTTGATTGGTACAAGCCAGTTTGGAGCTTACATTGTTTAGTTGGCTGAAATACTTACGTATCACTCTTGCTAATATTTACTGCCAGTGTATGGTGATGAACTCATCTTCTGTTAGTTTTTGAATCAGATAAACCGGTGAAGGTTTACGTTTATTCCTGGTCCCTGCCTCCAGGACTTTTTTAACACTTTTCTTTACAAAATGATGTCTTTTGTTGTAAACAGTCGCAATTTGACGAATCAGCGTACAAATGGAAGGTATCCTTTAACATTTTTTTACCTTTCTGTCTTTTTGTTTTTTTTTGTAATATTAAACTTTTTCATCATCGTCATTTCAGCCACAAAACATCCACTGGCGGAGATTGTAAGCGGCTTGCATCCAGCTGCGTTCCGCGGCCTTTATGAGGTCGGCAAACTACCTTGCCGGTGGACGTCCTACGCTGCTCTTGCCGGTCCTTGGTTTCCAAACTTTTAACATGTTAATTGACGAATGGAGATCAATTCTATTTACCGCAGTAATTGATCTGAGGATTATTGTTGATTTCAAACCAAATTGAATGATTTAAACAAAATTTATTGGCACACGTCTACTGACGGAACAGGAGGGGAAAATCGGTGTCAAAAATGTTACCAATCTATATAGCAGTGTGGCCAACTTAAAATTGTTTAAACAAATCATTATATAATTTATTTATAGCATCGCATTGGCACAACTGTACTGACGTTATAGTTTTGTCTTTTAAATAAACAAACAAATATTATAATCTGTAATCAATCTGTATCTTTAACAAATTAATAAAAATGTAACTACTAGGCAGTTCTATGTAATAGAACAGAGCGTTGTAATAAAATATGAATGATACACGTGATAACATAATGGCCCCTCATTAATTCTTTATGAATCTTATGGGAGTTACCTAAGAAAGTTGCGAGTAAGATATTTTATACGAGCGTTAGAGAGTTAAGAGCTTATTTATTTATAACTAGTAGTTATTTCTTTCCAGGGTTAGTTTTTTTGCCAAGTTCTTATTATTTTGATTAGCAGTCTGTGTTTTTCAATTTCAATAAACTTTGTTTCATCATAATGAAACCAAATCAATCCACTGCTGGAAATAGGACTTCGCCTATGCCTTCCACCATTTTTTTTGTTAACGCGGGGGAATCCTTTTAAGGACCGTCCGCCGGTGCGCTGCGTGGGCCCGGAGGGTTGTGTGGGACTCGGCCTGGGTGACCTCTCCCCATTAAACCTTCCGCAAATGCCATAACCCATTATAATTGGAGTGCCCTGGATCGATCAGCGACAGGGCACCCCAACGACCAGCTGGTCCCGGCAAAGATCGGATTTCTTCCTCTAAAGGGGACTTCTTCGAGTGCCTTCCACCATATCCAATCTCATTTAAGGAAAGCCTTGGAATGAAGGCCGCGCGTGGTTCCGGGAAACTAGTAGTTAGTTCAAAATATTTTCATAGAAAACTATCAATCTACACTTTCATTCAACACATTTAAATGTTTGGTAGTTGGTAAAGTTATTTTTGTCTTGTAATTGTAAAAAAATACATTGTTATAGAAGGGAAAAATTAAAATGCGGGTAACCTACATTCCATTAATACCTATTATATTAGTAGAAATTGCATTCGTTGTTTTATTTATTTGTTTCTTATGAAATTAAGAAGGCGATGATATCTTAAGCCATTGCCGATATGAATTAGTTAATTTCATAGTCTATGATTCCGAATACACAAGGCGATTCGCCATTTTGGAATGTCAATAGAGGAAGTGACGCTACTACACGCTCTCACGAAGAGATTCTGAATAATTTAAAAATATATTATCTACAGATAATCTATTATTGATATAATCGGGATTACGGTAACACGCAACGTATTTTGTAGGTAAAGAATTATAAAGAAATGGTAGCGTGTTACATCGTAGAAATTAAGTAAAATTTCCCCCGAGAAATACTCTGGTAATTACAAAAG
This sequence comes from Meandrusa payeni, assembly GCA_029286785.1. NCBI lineage: Eukaryota > Metazoa > Arthropoda > Insecta > Lepidoptera > Papilionidae > Meandrusa > Meandrusa payeni. The sequence goes on along the minus strand of JAGSMX010000005.1, from coordinate 11,550,871 downwards.
TGTCATGCTTTTTAGGAAAATTACACGGAAAATTTCACGTTATATCTCGAAAACTTGAATTCTACAGTTAGATATAAGATGATTTATTATTATATATGTGTACTACCGTGTGTCGTTATTATGGTCAGATCCTCAAACTTATGGTAAGTCATTCATATTGCAAATTCAAACACATTCAATTACGTTTTGTGAACCGTGTTTCTAACGCTCGGCGACCTGGACGGATTTGTGAGGTAGCAATCTGTCCGTCTGCACTTGCTAGGCTCTACTGTTTATAACAAAATAAACTATTGAATTTGTATCCTCTCTCGCACCGGGAATGTAAAACTAAAGTCACAAATTACTTGCAAAATTTAACTTATAAAGACACTGAAGCAATCTAGATGCTATCTCTAGATGTTTGTGATGCACACACATACTCATGCTCACATACACTCACGTATACATACTCACACACACACAAAAGCGCGTGCGCCCGTACACCTTTATTTATTTATCTCTTTTGTCTCCTAATAATAACTACATAGTTATAAGTTTAATTTGTTATTTAAAGTGTTTGTGTCTCGAGGTGGACGTAAACTGCTGCGACACAGTTACCAACTACTGTAGCAGTTTACGAACATACAGTATTGTCATTTTTCTTTTCTATTGTCCAAATAAAAAAAAATATTATTGTTATTGCAGCCTACTAGACTGTGGAATGCCCTTTCTAATTCCATTCGAAATGAAGCCTCTACCTACTTTTAAAAATCTGTTAATGCAGTATCAATCAATAGTGTCGGAACTATGTTTTATATTTTATGTATTATTATTTTACTTTATTTATTTTTAAATCTTAGGTTAATTAATCAGTGCGTGTCGTGTCCAGGAGTAACGCCTTCTGTATCTGACCCAGCCATCTAGCGTGTCTCTTGACGTTTTGATAGAGAGCTTTCGCTAGACGGTTCGCAAAATCGACTATCGTTCCTAAAAATTTGTGCCCGATGTATGACGATGGGCTCATCACCTGTTACGTAGATAACCGAATAAGCTTGAAGATGTGCACGAAGTAGTAGAAGAAGAAAGATATGATCTTTCCTTACAGAAGTAATAACATAATTGTAAATCCATTTAAATGCATGGACTAACTTATTCAAAATTCCGCTGAAACTTCTCCAGCAGCTGTCGAATTAAATTACCAAGTGCTTGAAAGGAAAACAACCGCAGGCTACGGCAATTAACGGCTATGTAAAGATACTATTACGTATAACGGGAGCAGGCAATGATGCTTGGCTATTTACTTATAAGTTGAAAAACGTCACGGTCGCCGAGTATTTACAGAGTAGTAGTTCGCCTTCTAAAATAACAACCATGTCTGTAGTTAAATGGCAAGGCAGCCGAGATGCAGCAACCATATATCACGTAGGGATAACTTATTTATACCACGAAAGTGAGTGGCAGGGTCGGTAGAGGGCGACCTAGAAGTAGATACATTAATCGACCATTAATCTACGACAGGCAGGGGATCTTCTTCTTGTTCATTCCCTCACTGCTGAGGATCAGCCTTCGCCAAAACCACATCTCGAAGGCGTCAATGACACGACTATCCCGGCTTCTCATAGTCCAAGTCTCGGCACCGTATAGAAATATGGAAAAGACCAGAGTACGGACCAAGCGCACTTTGGTTGTACGTCGAATACCTCTGTTCTTCCATATTTTGTTGAGGTTAGTCATAGCACACCTGGCCATACCGGCAGACATACCATTAATAGGCGGGGGATACCGTAGCGTTATTCTACGAGTCCAGAACTACTATATTGTAATTCTAGCATAACATAAAAGGTTGGGTTATTTCAAAATGAGGTTAATGCAAATTATTTAGCAACACGATCAAAAGACGCAACGTAGTAAATCTTAAGCAGGTGAGGTTGAGACTTAATTAACAACTTCGCATGTATCAACAGTGTTTGCTTAACTGAAAACACGGCGAGTACATTTAATATAATCCAACAGAACATTTACTTCCTGTTGCGAACATATAACGTGAAAACATTTTAAACATTTTTGTTCTGTAGATTGATGATGATGATGATGTCCTGCCGATTTCGGCTACGGCGACGCTTCGGGACTGTCAAGTCATGAGCCAGGTCACGCGGCTCTTGAGTGTGCCCTCATGTAGCTTGCATATCCGCTCTTCCTTGTAAAAGTGCGCCCGCATTGGGAGCACGTAAGCACACCGTTATTGATGTTGTAGGATATGGCAGCTCGTGGTCGGGCCTTCAGGGTGTCACGCTTGTCGTCTAATTCAGACTTGCGCTTCTGCTCAAAAGCGTACACCGGTTCCCTTATGAGGTTCCGCCACTCAGTTCTCTGAGCTGCACTATCTTTCCACTGCGACGTATTTATATCGCATCTTTTTAGATGTCTTTTCAGAACGTCCTTGTATCTAAGATATTGACCCCCCGTGCTTTCGTTTGCCGTATTGGAGGTCTGAAAAGAATATGTGCTTCGCCAGTCGCTCCTCCGCCATGCGTGACACGTGGTGTCAGAGTAGTCTGAACATTAGAAGGTGTGCGAAGTATTGTCAACCGATTTAAAAAACTGAGGAGGTTCTCAATTCGTCTGTATTTTATTTTATTTACGTTTGTTATCTCTTAGCTTTCGTCTGGGTGACCCGAATTTGATGATTATTTTCTGCCTAGTCTGAAAGCTGTTGCTTCCCATTGTAGTGACACCTATATAAATTTATGCTAGCTAGCTACTTACGGGATACACCATATAAATATATATGCAACTAAATACATATGACACCTGTTGATTACCCAGTTACCCATTAGTATCCAGATTCCACAAAAATTAATTAAAATTAAAAGAATTTTCAAAAGTCGGAAATATTGTTTTTAAGTCGCGCTTACGAAATGTTCTCCGCAATTCTAAATGTCTTGAGAAGTGTCTACTATTCATTCTACCCTGCGTAGCGCTGAACATAAATGAGAAATGTGAGAAATGATCCTTTACCTTTCCTGAAATTCGACGAAATGAGATTTTATTGCAAATAGGAAACATTTAGAGAGATAAAGGCGGTCGACCTGACATTAATTTTAAATGAAACTAAATTCATTATTGATAGATCTAAGCGTAAAAAACTTGATTGAACTATATTGTACCATTAATAGGTATATAAAATAACAACATAGACATAGACATTCATTTATTGGCATCACAATACAAAAACACATCACAGACAGAATATAACACACATTAAAATAGAATGAAAAATAGACAAAACACAGTTAAAGTTACACGGACAAATAATACAAAACATACGAGTATGATGCCAATATCGGACACCGGACATATACACGAAATTAAAGACAGCGTTTCTGTAGAATATTTAGAGAAACAACATTTAATGTCCTTATTCCATCTCTATCTCTTTTCAATAAATGTCACGACACTGACAATTGTGACATAAAACATTTGAATAATTATCATAAAATACAATTAAAGAATAGATTCAAGTAAAGAGATTTTATATCTATCCTTTACATGCATATTATGGGACCAGGGTTAAATGGGACCACACGGGAATCACTAGATTACAAATAAAAAAAGAATCGTCAAAATCGGTTCATCCTTAGTGGAGAACCTTCTCCTTTTAAATCGGTTGAAAAATACTAGATTTGCACCACGAATACAAAGCTTGCCAGAATTAATCATTTTATTATTGGGAAGCATTGAAATGTAAATTATTGATTTATGGCAAAGTTGCATTAATGAATATAAACGTCATTGTGCAGTCTACTGGCAACATATTAAAGTATATAAATTGCGAATACTTATTTATCCATACGTGATATATAACAAAGAGGATGTCACGACTAGTATAAAAAAGGTAGTCGCGATGTAATAAATGGAATAATTTATCCGCGTCTGTCATTCCATCCGATTACAATGTGTTTTTATGAGTAGAGTGAATTGGCATTTACTAGTTTATTGCGTCTTGTCGTCCAGGCATTTTCACGTAACATCAGGTGGGATGGTAGCAATGACTAGCTATGAAAATATAGAAAAAGAAAGGGATAGATGAGGAGAATGAAATTTAAATTTTAGTACTTAATGTTGCCTCTATGTGGCGATATAATAAAATCCAAATAAAATTTAATGAAAAATACCGTATTATCCAAGTTTACGTAAGATATCCCTTTTGTTTAAGTTTATTTTTTTTAATAAATATAAATAATTTTTTTTCAGTTATCATTTATACCGTCTCTATCTTCCGAGATATTCAAACTTTCTTAACCGACTCTTTATTTTTGCTCATGAGAGTACAAAACAAACTAAAATAATCTAAACGTATATCTATAATAAGGGCATGAATATACGACCTGAAGGTCAAAAGTGTGAATCCTTTGGGATAAATAGTTATAAGACGGTCATGAAATAAGTAGTTCACAATAAAAATCCTCAATGTTTTTATTTTTCTTATTTAAAAATATTATATGATATAGCATAGCACATTTTCTTTTATATAAAGATTAAGTCTCTTGGATAAGATTTTTTTTCTAATTTAAAATATTTTCCATATCATGCTTGTCTTAGAATTTTAATCAAAGATATTTCTTGTTTCAAAGGAAATTGCTGTTACATAGAAAGCTTTGCTGTTAGATAAAGAAGTCGTGCCAGACAGAAAAACGCTAAGAAAAATGCAAAGAGCAAATGATTTTTTTACAATTGTTTCAATCTTTTGATATAAGAAAGAATATACAGAGAATAGAAATAATACGATTTAATATCTCTCTTAGGGGCCGTCGATATATAACGTCATTCTAAATTAGGGGGAGCGGGGGTTGGTCTGCGGATGACGGTAAATGATAGATAGGAGGGGGGTGTTTCGAAATTGACGTCATTCTTATTTATTTATTTATAGTTTATTATTTATTATTATTTATATGATAATATTATTTATTTATACTTTAAAAGAATGGGTGAAAACTCCGTGGGAGTTATCCAAAGAAAAGTAAAAAATAGGGAATAATAATATATAATATTATTATTCCCTATTTTTTACTTTTATATTATATTTATCAATGATTATTGCCAAAGTAAAAATAATAAAGGTGATTCTATAACCAAGTGTTTTAATCATATAATACCCTATTTTTCTCAAATCTGCAATGTTTTAATTTCGTCAAACTCGTAATGACGTCAATTTTGGGAGAAGGGGGGGGGGGTCATTAAGAAATGACGATAGGATGATTGTAGGGGGTCTAAAGTCTGAAAAAATTGATGACGTAATTTATGGACGGCCCCTTATTTGTAGGCAAAAATTAACACAGCTGTGCAGCTGGTGAGCTAAACATACGAAGTACGTGGAAATCTTTAGAGGAGGCCTTTGTTGACAGACTGTTCTACAACCAGTTGCCGATGATTAAAGTGTTATCAAATTAATTTAGTTTATAATAAGCAGGCATACAGTATTTATAAATTGTTACGAAATTTGAAGACAGTAAAGGCTATTTTATTTTTTTTAAACTGTTTTGCCTTCAAAACCGATGGCCAAAATTCAAAGACCTTTATATGCTTTCATTAAATAAAAATAATTTTGAATTAAATATAAACATATTTATTCTAAATTTACTCGTACATGAATTTAAATTCCGCTAGAGTTTTTTTATTTCTCATTCGTACATTCTCAGGCATCTCATATTATTTTTGTTATAAATTTTTCATTTGTTATCGATCGGAATAGTGTATTTCGAACTTTAAACTTATAATATGAACGTAATAAGTAATATCGTGAATAGCGAAGCTTAAGTTATAGCAGTTATTGGCTTCTTGCCTAAAATACAGCGAATTTTTGGCGGAAGTACAAAGGTATTTTTATTATAATTTTGAATCGTTTTAATATCGTATTAAATTTCTATTTGAAAGTTACGTTTTACTACGATAAAACTATGTGTTACATTGGCGTGGAGACTTTAATTTTTTTTTAATTTATTATAAATACAATTTTACAATAAAGGAAATTTTTATATATATAACTTAACGCTATATAAACCGCAGTGGTTTGTCACTAGCGCCAAAGTGTCCGACTTGCGTACCTAAATAATGTTTTAATATACGCTTAATGTTTTTTTCAGTTATACATTATCTAATATCTTAATTAACCAAGGCACGATGTATCTTGCCGTGCGCTCGCCGTACACATTTTTTGCGCCTATCGTATTAAACTGGTTTTGCGATATCGACCGTGTGCATATAGGTTCCATTTCGGTTAAAATATCATTAAAGAAATATTTTTTTTAACACAATGATTTTATTTTTGTATAAATAGGTTAAAGATTTGACATTAAACATTTGACAGATTGATTAAAGATGACAGAGTGGTTAAAAAGTTTTTTTTCGACGTTATGAAATTGTTCTTTAATTTTAGGTTATATAATTTTTTTAGTATTATAAGTTGTAGCCTGTAAATTTGTTCGAGGTATGATTTATATGTACGGCCGTAACTACCTTATCCATTTTTTTAACGAACTACACAGATTGGCCATAGAAGCTGGCCTTGACTGCTTCACCGGATTGAAGGTGGCATAGCTCTTAGGTCGCTTAGCCTGAACCTCTATCACTAATAACTCGACATAAAGGTCTCCTTGGTGAGGGGTAACCCCGGCTTGGACGGTTACTATGTTACTCGTAAGCATTCCGATCCGAAGGCGCCCGAGAGGGCCGAACCACGACTCGGTCGGTTGCTATTTTACGGATAATCTATGATAAAACAAAAGATAAATTTGAGTGCTACTTCGAGAGCCTTATCCATATTGTACATATGATATATGGACGTATACTTTAAATAGTATACGATCTTTTAAAACTGTAATATTTGCTAGAAAACTTCTTAATTTCTTGCAAACTAAATTAAGTATTTGTCCAAGTATTTTTAACTTATACATATAAAACAACTGGATATCAACTGGAATGATCAAGCGGTACGCATATACTAATTATTTTTAAATATTAATATATATTTTTGGTCCATAGAAATATATTACTTTATGGATGATCTATCAATTTAAGCGTGTTACTTGAGGAAATATACAGAGACTATTACGAAGAAACTGTCCGTGTGCGTAAATGGGTAGCATTTGTAGCAAGTGACCGCAATTGCGTTCTGACCCTCCATTAACCTATTCCGTCCACATACTGATCGTTCTACTCAATGAAGTGAAGGGATGGCTTTCATTTAGCGAAAGCAATTCAATATCCTTAGCTCAGGTGAATGTCTTACGTTATTCAGAAAATACTATATATTTGTTAGTTAATTTAATTGTATAAGCAATGAAAGTTTGCTTTGGGAAATGTATGCTTCTGGTAACTTCATAGATTTGTTGGAGTGTGTGTTGGAAACATTTGTTGATGACTAGCGGACTGACTTGACTGCTTCACCGGATTGAGAGGTGGCATAGCTCTTAGGTCGCTTAGCCTGAACCTCTATCGCTATTAACTCGACAAAAGGGTCCCCCCGGTGAGGGGTAACCTCGGCTTGGACGGTTACTATGTTACGCGTGAGCATTCCGATCCGAGGGCGCCCGAGAGGGCCGAACCTCGACTCGGTCGGTTGCTATTTCACGGATAATCTGAGGGACATTCAAAAAGCTAAACCAACTTTGAGTGCCACTTCGGGAAGCGTTGGCGCTGGGAGAAGAAGTATAATTATAAAGTAAGGGGTGGGTTACTCTGACATCTTCATTGTGCTTTTAAAAGATCTTCTGTAAATTCATACCAGATTAAATATCATTGCTTATCAATGATCTTTAATAATTTTCCATTTCAAGATATACTATTAGAAAAAAAAATGTATCCTTTAAATTAAGTATTGTCCTTTGTTACTGAAACTTCATTAGCTTGTTTAACTTTAATAAATGAATCAATGAATCTTACAAGGGTCGAATGAAGCGCGCCCGTAATGAAATTCATCCCCTTTAGTCCATTGAATCAAAAACTTTGGGTAGGTTACTTAACAAATATCAACCGCTAATGAGGTTTATCATTTTCCAAACACGATTGTGGGGTTAAGTTGATGGGATTGATAAGTTTTGTTCAGAAGTATTTTGTGCTTAGTGTAGGTCTAACAAGGCGAGTGTTCTATAAATTACACGACTGAAGTAAGACTTCTATAGCTCCATCCATACGCATATATTATTATATATCGACGCTCGAAAACAAAAACGTAGTAAGTGACACATATGGCCATTATCACTTTTTTACATCGTTGGAATCAGGAAAAAAGACGCGTCGAATGATATATGACTTGTAACAATTAGATGAGAAATAGCGAAAATAGGATTTTCAAGATTGACACTTCTCATTTGTTTGTACCGTAAAACTATTTTCTTTTATGAAAATTCTAGGTTAATGCCGTGGTACAATAATTATTCAGCAAAAAATAATAAATATCGTATCCAAAAATAACAGCTCTAGGTCCACAAACACGAAAGTTTTAATTTTTTTTTTAAAGTTGAAATGTTTTTCAGCTCTGGTGAACAATTTCATTTTTATGAGTTATTACGTTTTTGTTTTCCAGCGTCGATATGTATAATATATACACGATTGTTCAAGACAAAGAAAATGTGCTCGGGCAATGCTCTCTCTTACTCCTACAGTGTAATACAGACTAAAGGCCTGCTTTGTGTCTTAGATTTACGAAACGTAACTGTTCTTCCTTTACAGTATTATATGAAACGTAACTATCTCTCTTTCTATCTTCTCTAACTTATATCTCCCTCTCAACTTCTCTTCGCCTCGCCCGATCACACTTTTCGTAACGCATTCAACAGCTTACTCCCCAAGTGAAGCGTGCGTAAAAATGTTTTACTTGAAAAAGTATACAAAGACAATTGGTTTGCAGCATTGTAGATATTGTTAAAGATTTAACAGATGTAAAATAAGGAAGTATTTTTAGCTAGTTGCAATAAATGTAAAGAATGGGTCTATTTTTTAAATTTGCACCTCTGTCTATACCACAATTATAGCGGTAACTTCTTTCCTCTCGCAATGGGTACGCTTGTATTGATCGCGTTACAATGGAGTGGAATTCGAATTTATCTTATTTATAGCTAGTTTTATTTTCACCCGTATATTGCTATACAATTGCTATTTCATTCTGTATTTGTTTATATAGAAAACAAATAACAAACGAACGTACTGAGAGAGAAATTGTCGAGGTTTGAGAGCGTGAAGCGTGTAACTGTTTCATTGCGTTGCAAGTGTTGCGTTTTAGATTTACAATATAAATGAAATGTTATGTATTTATGTTAATAAATGAATTTCTACGATTATGATAATTTAATTAGACATAAATTATGTTGATTGATTGATTTTAAATTATTCCCCTGGGTGATGGCTTCAAATGATCTCCTATTGTATTACAACTTCTCCAAATTGTGCGGTAGCGAAGCTCTTAGATCATTCCTTAGCTGGAATTTCTTTTGAACATAATGTTGCGACAGAATTAAATTTGATTACATTTTTAATATAGTACTAGTCTGACGGCTAAGCGTTGGAATTTACAATCTTATGGTTAGCGGTGTGAATCCCAGCCGAGTTGCCAGATTAAGTCCTTTCTGTTTCTTATGTACAAAAAAGCACTTGCCAATATTTGTTTCCAGTGTATGGCGATAAGTTCATCACCCGCTTTATATAGTACATGATAAGCTTAGTTAACAAGTATATTTAAGAGTCAAAACAAAAACTTCAAATCCGACTTTGTTCCTTGTATAGCTAAATTAGTGGGAATATTACAAATAATTAATCAGAACCTAACCAAACTCTCATCAAAAGTACATCAATTCAAATAAAAAAGTCCTAGAACACATGACCTTTGTGAAAAGGTGTTTTGTGTTTAATGTGATAGCTAAGAAGTTAGTCGACACATCTGGTGACCAGAGGGCTGGCTTATCTTGGACTAAGCATTGCCTTACAACGTGGCAATGCTACCAGCCTTTTGGGCACGCTGCAAAGCGACGACGGTTTGTGTTATATTTTGCACAGTTATATCTTTTTGTAAAATACCTATTATATTGTAAATATTTCTTTTATTAGTTAGTATTACGTATTGTTCTAAATAAATACATAATCACTGAATAAATAAAATTGGAATCGGTTGGCGTGATATTAAGATCATTCGTCCATTTGTCGGGCACATACTTAATACAAATTTAGGACTTATATGGTTATCTGGTTGTCAGAACTATCAAATTTCATATAAAGAAAGAAATCATTAAAATCGGTTCACCCAGTCCAAACTTATGACTTCCTTATTTGAAGTCCGTTGAAAATCGGCTGCATTTTCTTTCTCTGTCTACTTGCTAAAAAGTAGTTTTTCTTTAGGAAAGGGGGGCAAACGAGGTCACGGATCACCGTCGTCACCTAACGTAACGCACGCGGCGTTAAATAATAATTTATACCAGTATATATAGATGAATAATAACATCTAACTATGATCCTAAATGGTGGACTTCTTATATGTATGTAAAAATAATAATATTTATTTTCTTCAATAAAACCTCCATAGTGGATCGTTATCGTTTATGGAGGTTTATTGTGATGTCAAATAGAAGATGTCATAATTTAATTTATAGTTTAGCAAAAGCAGGAATAAACTTTTAATGTGGTTTCGATTACAGAGTAACACAAAGTTATTCTTCTTTTTATTCTTATTCCGTATGCGTCTTATATGTATATTTTCTTTAGATATGAAATAGATTAACGGTTGGCATTCAAATTGTTTTTCAACTTCACTGACAGCAGCGCATCATTCATTTGCGCAAAACTCATAGTAACATTTAAAAAGAAATCGTAATCTCCGGTTATAATGAATTCATTTTTTCTTAATTTCTTCATTAAGAATTCTCGTCTAATTAGTTCCCTCGAGCTAAACTCGAAAATAAAATATTTAAATCATTTCACCTAATTAAAATCTTCAAAGGTGCTCTCTTGAAACTTTTAACAAGGTCTGAAAGAAAAATACAAATCTCAATTTTCTTAATGCACAATCATATTTTATAAATACACTGGCATCTCGCCTACGGTTTTGCCGTTTTTTTCGGAAGAACCTTTTTGTTTCGCCGAGCTCCTAGGGTACTTCATCCTAAACCACTAACGGAGCAACAGCGGACCTTGGAAGTGTAAAACTAATTATGTATGTGTTATGTAGTTAGTTGACTTATGATTGATCAAAAACAAAAAAAATCGGTCGATCTGATTGCTAACCAACTTTACGGGTTCAGCCTTCTGGCTAATCTGGAGTTTGTTGAAAATTTCATCACTTTTGGAGTCAATTTAACATATCGATGCTGGAAAGCAAAAACGTAGTAAGTGAGACAGATAGCCATTTTCAATTTTTAACGTCGTTGGAATCAGAAAAAAAAGACGGCTCGAATGATATATGACTTGTTACAATTAGAAATTGTTAATTAGAAAAATATTGACAAATAACATAAATACACAAATTACATTCAACAAAAAGACACACAAATACCACACTAGACGTAAGGATGAGATTCAGTTACCTATGATCAGAACATCATATGGTAAAAAAATAATACAATACGAGGCAGCCCAGCTGTACAACAAGCTGCCTCAGGATGTCAAAAACTGTTCCTCTATAGTAAGTTTTAAAAATAGTCTTGAGTCATATTTATTAACTAACTTTAGTTCCCCAATAGTCTTAAGAAAATAATTTTAAGCAGTGAATGTTAGTTATTGTTTTGTCAAATTTTAAAGTGAATATTGTGTATTCTTTTTTTGAAATAAATTTCTTTAAACCGAATTAGATGAAAAATAGCTATAATAGGATTTTCAAGATTGACAATTCTCTTTTATTTTTTATGCCGTAAAACGATTTTCTTTTAGTAAAAACTACTCTAGGTTAATGCCGTGGTACAATTACAACATTTATTCAGCAAAAAAATATTAAATATTGTGTCCAAAAACACGAAAGTTATAATTTTTTTAAAAACCTGAAATATTTTTCGGTTCTAATGAACAATTTCATTTTTGTGGGTTACTACGTTTTTGTTTTCCAACGTCGATACACAAATGCTACAATAACTTATTATTTTATATATATATTTATATATTTATTTATTTATTTCAGAATCATAGAACCTAGGTTATAATACATTATATATCCACGTTCACTGTACTGATTGCCAACAAAGGGATTCACAATTTGTACATAAGACTTGGATTTTAAGTGAGGTCGTCAGTGTGATGTCAATATCGTAATGTGAAAGCGTATATCTTGTGTATGTGAAGTGCGCGAGCGTGTGTGTGGTATGTGTCTATGTATGTGTGTACTATGTACTACCAATGGCCTCAATAACACATTTCTAAAATGTAGGTTTTCTGGTATTGAATATGTTAACTGATGTTGCAATTTTCTTGTAGAGTGTACTGCTCTGTGCATAGGTCGTGCTGGCATATGGAATAACAAAAAGTGGCGTGTGCCCTTATTCTATAGAGTTCGTTAATCGTTATTCAAACATTTACGACTTTTTGAGAAAATCATTATAACCATTAAAATTCTCGAAAAAGTAATTTCACTACGTTATTTATCAATGAATATTAACTGATATTTCTCAAGTTTTCGTAAATACACAGGTCGTAATCTAAAGAATTATTACATAATCTAGTCCAGCTTATGTAAAAATTGTCTAGTTTCTTGACTGTGGAAAGGAATATAGGTCTTTTAAACTTCGCAAAAAAAAACATGAATCATTAAAATAAATGAAGGCGTTACAGAAATGAAGGTAACTTTTTGTCTCAATTTTAATTGTTCTAGAATGCCATTAAAATTGCGGGTGAATAACTGCAACTAGAACCGTCAAAGATGTTTATTTCTGGACTGTTTTCAAATTTGAAATAAATAGTTTAGAATTGTACTGATCACGCCTAGCTAAGAAGTGATAGTCTAGTGTTAAGCGTTCAAATAGTGAAGTGATAAAGACTTCAGTCTCGTCCCATCATAGCGGAAGCCGGGTTACTGTGGGAGGTTTTAGTCGGTAAGGGCATCTTCTAGGCCTTTTTTGGGAGGTTACTCCCTCCCCCCTGTGCCCTCGCAGCGAAAGGCGACACGGGCCAGCCGATGTCGCCTTCTTCCCGGGTTCACTTTGGTGGACGACTCAGGCCCCCACCCTTGTCGCACAGTGAACCCGAGGCCCCTTTTAGTCGCCTTATACGACAGGCAGGGGATACCGTAGTCTTATTCTTGAGAGCTCAGAACTACAGGGCTGGATCTTCTAGGCCCAGCCTGACATAAATCACCTGCCATCTGGTGCGTGCGTATAAATAAACGAATGTCCACCCACGTTAATAATAAAGTTACTAAGCATTTAACTTGTCTATGTTATAGTAAGTTTTACTCTCTGCCGGCTTTGCCAATTTGCTTTGCTTCTGCTAATGAGTTTTATTAACTTTCTTAATTACAAAAAAATATGACAGAATCTGTGCTCGATGTATGACGACGTGTTTACCACTTGGTACGTATGGGACATAGTAAGTTGATGGCTGGTTGAAAGGACTTAAATACATATTTTTAATAATTTAGAAAATTACATTCTGCATACTCTTTTTTTTTACAAGATGAAATCATTAATTGTTTTTAAAAATTAACGAATGAATTGGGCCAATAATTTTAGATGATATCTCATACCGAGAAATAGAGTTTTTATTTACTATTAAGTAACATTTCAACTTAAGGGTACAGAATGCGACCTTTATGCTAAGTGTTCGCCAACAAACCTTTGAAGATGGAGAAAAAATAATTTTATTTTATCTTTCTTTTTGAGTTTCATATTAAAGCAACTGGATGTTTTGCAGCTACTTTAAAAATAAGAATTCATTCTTTACTTAAAAATGATGTAAATACAACCGACTACATTGTTTGAGTAAGTCAAACTAACATGGTACTTACTTAATCCAGATAAGATAAGTATACTTTTGAAACTCTAGACTTTGTATTTTGATGTTGTCGTAAGAGTTTGGCGGAAGGCTGGCCCGCAGCCCTGTAGTTCTGGGGTCGTAGTATAAGGCTACGGTATTCCCTGCCTGTCGTAGATGGCGACTAAAATCAGCCTCGAGTTCACGGGACGACAAGGGTGGGGGCCCTTGTTATCCGCTGCAGAGGACCCAAAGAAGGCCACAAGCCAATGTGGCTTTCCCGGGTCCCCGTCCCCGTGTCGCCTTGCTTTTACTGCCAGGGTGCTGGGGAGATCCCTCATACACCGAGGATTCCTGCCCTCTATCCTCCCGTTAACAAAAAAAAAAGCGTTAGCATATACTCGTAAGTTCGAGCACGCCCGAGAGGGCCAAATCACTACTCGAACGGTGTTAGCTTTAACACGGAAAAGCTAGAGTCATTCTAAAGCTAACTAAATTTAAATAACACTTCGGGAAGCGTTAGCGCTCGGGAATGCAATAAAACGAAAACTGTTATTTATGAAAAACTATTGGGCTAATTTACACTGATAACGTTCATCATGGGGACGTATCATTTTCTAAAGGGTAGGATTTAATAAAAAATAAAAGGGAATGAATGAGGGCAGAGTGACGCTGAAAATTGATCGTGTGGAAGTGAATGACAGGCGGTTGGCTGTAGACGTACGTGTATTGATTACATCCGCCGCATACTCAATAAGGGTTAAGTTAAAAGTACCCGTAATCGATACGTTAGTTGATACAGCGGACCCGGAAGGGGTGTTGGATTTACTTTTTGACAATGCGTGAATAACAGGGAAATTATTGTAACGACATGATCTTATGTATTATATGATTTTTTATTTTAACTACGTTTTTATTAGCTTTCTTGTCTGTTCGTAGAACTCATAAAAATTATAGGAATTTTACAAATATTTCAAATGAAGCTTGGACAATCTTGAGGAACTATATGATCTAATTCCCCTGTCCCCGTTCCACCATCGGACTGCAAGACGCACTGCAGGATTTCAACCTTTTGTTGTGAACATCCCTCAAACCCGAACGAAGCGCTTTGCTTGGTCTTTCATTATTCATACAGCAAAGGACTGGAATAGTTTGCCCGCGCTTTTTTCTAAGCACTTGCTTAGAAAGTATAAAATAAATGCATTTTGATATTGCTTATATATTATTATCTAATATAATATAAGCGTCAATAGCCTAATGGCTTAGGGTACGGCCTGCGAATCGTAAGGTCGTGGGTTCGAATCCACCATTCGACTACCATTGTCTTGCCGTGAACCATGTCCTAGCACAAGCTTAAGCTTAGTTGGAATGGTTAACAAGATTGTTAGTAATATTTCTAAAAAAAAGAAATATTGCTAGCTTTCTTTAAAAAAAAATTATATATTCAACGTAGTGTTAAAATTAATGAAGTCCAATATTTGATTAACACTGGTAAATGGCTGATAAAGCAATCTCGTGCCGCATGCTTAAGCCTTTTTTAATTAAACTTGTAACAAAGGAAAAGACCAGGGAAATTTCACGGCTTCCGATAGATAATGCAGAGGAGATTTCACATAATTCAGATTAAACTGTTCAGGCCTTCTCTGTAAAGAGAGTATAAGGGCATAGTCCGTCATGCATCGCACGGACACTGAACTACCACAGCTCGTTCTTGGTTATTTAATTCCAATCTAGGGAGCAACTTGAGCCTTGAGCTACCACGGCTCTCACATATATGTATATATATTATATATTTACCTAGAAGTCTTCACTAAACGAGTTTGAGACGACTACACGGCTCTCTGAAAAGTGCATTCAAAGAGCTCCGGGCTGCTGGGGATATGTTGTGGAGTCAGGGAAAGGCGTCCATTAGCTTTGTTGCGGTTGCGACAGCGGTGTGGCTGCGGCGGGAGGGGCAACTTTCCCGTTGCAGGCCTTTAGTTAAAGGCAGAGCCATAGACCACATCCGCCGCTGAGGGCTGGATGGGCGAGCACAGCTGGTTATCACGGACTTCAGGGCGTCCAACTGACGGATTCGGGGCAATCCGTCGCCTTCTAAAAGAGGCGCATCTTGCCCGCAGTGGTTTTAGGAAGACTCCGAAAAGCATTCAAATGCTTTAAATGTTTAAGAAGTGTGTGAATTGATTACGCAGCAACAATGAAGCAAAGGCATTATGTAATACACTTTGAAAGTTCATTTTAAATGAAATACTAAAACATTAAAACACGATAATACAAATAAATATTGGATATAAGAACTGAATAGAACTTTAAAATTTAAGAATCTAAAAGTTTAGTAGTGTCGTTAAAGTTCATAAAGATTTAAAATCAAGCGAACGGCTTACGGGAGCCATTTAATTTGTTTCATAACAAATGTTATGGCAGAGGTGGTCGGTTACGTTTAAACAGTATGTTATTTTATTCTTAAAATTATTTTTATAGCGCATTTTGTAGTAGCTATATTTTAGAGACATTTAATAATGTGAGGAATATTTAAGACAGAAGATTAATATCCATAGAAATATAATATAGTTTATATACTATTGAATAGAACATAAATTTAATTATTTTTATCAAATCATCAAAAAAATTTTTTGGTCACCGATTTAGGTAACACTGAAACTGAGAATTGAGCCCTGTTTATAAGACTCACAATTGAGGTACTTAAAGTGCTAGGCTACTTACATAATTGAACATTTATCACACACGTGTGCAATCCGTTTTGACCCGTATCACACGAAGTCTTGAATAATGGCATTATAAATCATTCCGCATATAATATCGCCCTTTATTTTCACCTTATATTCATGAAAAGACCATTAAATCAAAAGAATGTGACATCTCACATATTGTCGTATAAAAATTAAAAGTTATTTTACTTTGAGACTGTTAATGACCACATGTTAACCATATTATAACAACCGATCTTTATAAATATCAAAATTATTTAAATCTACCCTCAATTTAAAAATATTTACAAACAGATTGTTTAAGTGTAATTGTATAACATTCGTTGTAGTAATTGTTTGACAATGTTACCGGAAATACAAAGCCATCATAACAACACAGCTTAAAAGATAATTTTTCTTAATGCTGCTGTCTCGACCTCAGAGGGAGCGAAAAAGCTAGTGGCTATGGACATGCAACATTGATGACTTTCTTTCTCGCTTCATGTCACCGATGTGTGTGTACTTGATGTGTACTTGGGTATTATGGAGCTGACATGCCCAAAAGGCAAAAGTCCCCAAAAAAAAGATAATTTAAATTGTTTTTGTGGAATTAAATTTTTAATATCCTCAAAACGGTAAGGTTTTATAGTAATACTGTAACTGAAATTTACACATGTACAATTAAAACGTGTTTTTATACTACTATAGTACCTTTGACTCTCGATTTAAAGCGCGGTAAGAATTTACTAGAATAATTAAGCTTTAAGTGGCATGTCATTTTGAGCAGTGATTAAAGTGATAAAGAATACCTTTAACGGTTGGGGTTCGAAGGCTAGGTGATTTATATTAAAGAAAGCCCATTTTCTTGTATACAAATATAAAAAATCACATAATTTGAGCGGTTCCGGTCACTGTTTAACGTAAAAAACACGTTACACGTTAAAAAAACTTACAAGTTACAGCAACCGACCGAGTGTATTCGACATTCTCGGGCGCCCCTGGATCGAAATGCTTTCACGTAACATAGTAACCGTCCAAGCCGAGGTTACCTCCAGTCGAGTTACTAGCGATAGAGGTTCAGGAGGCTAAGCTATCTAAGATCTATGCTACCTCTCAATCTGACGAAGCAGTCATGCAATCTGTATAGTTTATAAAAGTAAACAATCTGATGGTACCATACCCGTCAAACTAGAGTGTTTATCCATTAGGATATTAAATCTATATGTAAGCGAATTATTGCTCATCGATCTGGCTATATTCAATTTGACACCTATCAGATACAGAGACCAGGCAATTTATATCAAATACTTCTAACAGGAGATTACCTCTTACAATTAGAAATGAGATTTAATATTAAAAAGTATCAAAATATTTTTTCCTATTAATATGGCAGGAGGACTACATTTTGGCGTAGCCAATTCTAAAATGCTTATTAGGAAATTAAAATAACGTACCCTTTTTTTTGTTCACGTGGGGGAATCTTTTTATAGACCATCCTCCGGTACCCTGGGTGGGCCCGGATGTGTGGGACTAGGCCTGGGCAGCTCCTACCCACTAAACCTTCCGCGAATGCCATCAGCCGTTATGAGCGGGTGCCCCGGATCTGTCAGCGACAGGACACCCCAACGACCGGCCGGTCCCGGCAAAGACCGGACTTCATTCTTAAAGGGGACTTCTCCGGCACTCAGAGAAGTCCCGACGACGCCGAAGCATGCTGGGCCCAGGTAAAATAACGTACCCTGATTTAAAGTTAGTTATTAAATAGATGGCAATCTACTCTTAGCAAGTTACTCTTCAGCTATTTCATTTTCAATTTGTTTCTATTTACCGCGTCTTTTAAGAGAGCATGTAGAATTTAGAGAATGACATGTCTTATAATTCCACCCACCAGCCCATGTTATTGATGAACGATCGAAAATATTTTGCCTTTGGATTCCAACGCTTATCAGTTTTTCAAGACTTTCGTCGCCTATTTGTATTGTGTGGCAAAATACGATCAAATACATCCTGTCTCGGATTAGGATGTATTTATTGTATTTACGTAATGTTAATTTTAATATCTAAAGAGTGTGATAGACGGACATCGGCAGACTGAAGTCCATAAAATCAAGGTTAAGAAACAAAAATATATTAGAGATGGTCATATAACACCATCCATATTTCACCATGTTTTTAGATAACAGGAAAGTAATGAATCTAGCTCGCTATAGTGGGAACTAGCCTTTGGATGATAGAAAATTTATAATGAAAATAAAATTTTGGAAATTGAATCCCAATTGGTAAAATTATCGTCCTTATTGAGCCAGTCACGCGTTACGACTTTGTTCAAGAAGAATAAAACTAAAATAGTTTTCTGATCAATATTTTATCTCGTATCCCATTACCCAGCCCTATCTATCAGAGCTTTGACCGATTGTGACCATTACTACCTAATATATCTATTGTCTCTTGACATTTTTTATGTTCATTCATCCTAAAAGAATATTTTGCTTTTAAAGATAATCACACATCATTAAATATACGTCAACCAGTGCTCAAGCTCTCTAAACTTTTTTTTGACCTTTTGATATACGCTTAATTTATTATAGCGACGTTACTGATTGTATGGAACTGATATTTTTGTGAATTGATATATTGTTACTAAAAAACAAAATCCGACGTTATATAAAATATAAATATTACGAAATATTAATCAGAATCTAATCAAATTCTCATCAAACTACTTTTGAAGTACATTCTTATCAATAAAAAATGAATCATCAAAATCGGTTGGCGTGATATTGAGTTATTCGTACATTTGTCACGCACATAATTAATGAAAATTTAAACCTAATATGGTTTTTTCGTGGATAATCAGAACTGGACCGCATTTTCAAATTTAAATCGGACCACACTGGAAGCAGCAACTTTCAAATAAAAAAATCATCAAAATTGGATCACCTAGTCGAAAGTTACGAGGTAACAAACAAAAAATCGTACAGACAAATTGAGATTTCCCTTAGATGTTAGGAGCGTTGCTGGAGTTTCTTCGGCCAGTTCTTCTTCCAGCGGCAACGCTCCCCGAAGTGGCACTCAAAGTTAGTTTAGCTTTCGAATGTCCCTTGGATTATCCTTGAAATAACAACCGACCGAGTCGTGGTTCGACCCTCTCGGGCACCCTCGGATCGGAATGCTTACGCGTAACATAGTAACCGTCCAAGCCGAGGTTACCCCTCACCGGGGGGACCCTTGTGTCGAGTTACTAGCAATAGAGGTGCAGGCTAAGCGACCTAAGAGCTGTGCCACCTCTCAATCCGGTGAAGCAGTCAAGGCCAGCCTCTCTGGCCAATCTGTGTAGTTCGTCATAAAAAAAAAACAAATTGAGAACCTCCTCCTTTTTTGAAGTCGGTTGATAATAGTATGAATTTTTTTACACACACACAAATTTTGCACACATACATGCACATACATATATTTAATACACACAATAATTTTTAAAATAAACATTTTTTGTTTCACAGATTTTCACATCACACACATCTCCCTGCTAGACTAATCCATAGCCTGTATTAGGGAGATATTATACCTAACTTTTAGTTTATCTTAGGTACTAAATATTAATAATTTATGTGATTGTATGTATTTGTGGAAAGGATCGTGTGCGTGGGTGCATTCGAGGGTCTATATGAAAGAAGGAACGACGGAAATATGACACGCCTACGCGCAGCTTGATAGAAGCGTATATGTCCATTGAATTCAAATAATGAAAGTGCAACAATGCGTTAATATGCGTGCTTGCTCGGCCGCTTTAGCGTGCTAGATTCACCCCCTCACCTATTTTTATTTAAAAGCGGTACAAGCGTGCAAGAATAATAGAAAATGAATTATTAATTTAGCTGGCAGTCAAAACCAGTAAACAGTAACATCGCTTCGGAGATATTTCGCTTTGATTACTTAATGAATAACTTAAAAGCAAGAGAGCTACGCAATTACAATTAGTAATCTCTATGACACACAAAGGACAACAGAAGTGAAAAACATTTCATTCTATTCATTTGCTTATTAATTCGAAACAAAGTTCATATTTTTATTTATGCATTGTTTAGTTATTATAGGGGCAGGTACTACAGCCCTGTAGTTCTGGGCTCTCACGAATGAGACTACGGTATCCCCTGTCAGTCGTAGAAGCCGACTAAAGGGGCCTCGGCTTCTGAGTCGTCCGCCAAGGTAGACCCTGGAAGAAATCGACATCGGCTGGCCCGTGACGCCTTGCGCTGCGAGTGCACAGGGGGGGAGGGAGTAATCTCCCCCCCCCCCGGGGGCGTGCTCTCCTTGAGCACAGTGCAGAGGGGCTCCGGTGCGTTCCACGTTGAGATCCCGGAGCTCCTCGTCATGCACCGAGGAAAGGGCCACCGGGGAGGTTTTAGTGGGTAAGAACCCCACAAAACCGCTGCCTTTCCCCCAGAAGGCGGGGTATCTTTAAAAAAAAAGGGCAGGTACTAAGTACCGTCAGCCCTGTAGTTCTGGGCTGTCAAGAATAAAACTACGGTATCCCCTGCCTATCGTAGAAGGCGACTAAAAGGGGCCTCGGGTTCACTGGGCGAAAAAAAAGAAGGTACTAAGAACCGTTAACCCAACGATTGTGTATGCGCGGATTTATTCATCCTAAGTGAATGTTGTTAACATCTGCCTACTTCTCTGGGTGCCTACCGTGTGTGCGTTGTTGTATTGTTATGTTGTTGATTCAAAAAATAATAGAATGAACACCTGAATGAAAATATGTAACTAGTCTAAGAAAAAAGCTATAAATTTATTATTCTGATTAAATAAAAATAATCTTATTTATAAACAGTTTAGACAAATCTTAATGTCGTCTTAAATTATATGTTTAAGGTAAACTTGTTGCTTCATTTAAATAAATAATTAGCACGATCTTGATGGAGAAGGATTACGGATTTCCAATATGGTTTATGGCTTATTAAAAGATTTTAACGTTCGAGTATAAAGTTAAAACTTAAAGTTACATTTAAATATGTGTCCCACTGTAGGGCGCAAGCCTTCTTTGTAAAGAGAGTATAATGGGCATAGTTCGCCTCGCGGCACTAGTGCGGATTGGCAGACTTCATTTGCCTTAGAAAATTTTTCTAAGACATCTATGTTTTCCTTCAACGCCGTGCGCGTGGTAAATTAGCATATAAAATTGCAACAACAAATTTATTACGGGCGTGGCACCGGGGATCCACTCACGTTGCTAGCGTACTACACAACTTTTTTTTCTTGACGGGGTGGAAATCCTCAGAAAAATACCCCGACTTCTGAGGGGAAGGCGGCGGTTATGTGGGGTTCTTACCCACTAAAACAATCCCCGGTGGCACTTTCCTCGGTGCATGACGAGGGGCTCCGGGATCTCAACGTTGAATGCACCGGAGCCCCTCTGCACTGTGCTCAAGGAGAGCACGTCCCGGGGGGAGGTTACTCCCTCCCCTGTGCCCTCGCAGCGCAAGGCAACACGGGCCAGCCGATGTCGCCTTCTTCCCGGGTCCACTTTGGTGGACGACGCAGGCCCCCAGCCTTGTCGCCCAGTGAACCCGAGGCCCCTTTTAGTCACCTTGTACGACAAGGATACCGTAGTCTTATTCTTGAGAGCCCAGAACTACAGGGCTGGAGTACTACACAACTTGAACCAACCGCACGGGCACTGAGCTACAATGGCTCTTATCGTTCTAGTATAATTTATCTTTCATTGATCACATTGTGTGACAGAATTCGTGAATGTCTGAAAGTGATAATTATTATCATGATATGAACATGAATTTTATATAAGCATAAAAAGAGTGTAGGCTATTAGTATCTGAGACAATTATACAAATAATGAATCCAATAATATTGCATCTTAAAGCCCGACCGAGACACGTTTTCACATATAATTGTCGTTTCACGTTTGTTCTGTATGAAATTCTTGCGAATGTATTTTCAAACTCGCACACGATCTTTGTTGGGAATTTAGAAGGGGGTTTAATATTGTTGGGATAATAAAGTTATGTTTCCCTTTGAACATTTCGCTGTTTAACTTTGTATTATTTTAATATAATGTTAACTGTTTTATGCTTTTATAGGAGAAGGGGCTATTTTTAATGATGATAAGTTATCAACCCTAACATACAGCTACTAAAGAATCAAATCAGGTGTGTTGCCAAACTACATATTTATGTACTAGTTAGCACCATTCCTAATTTTTTTTTTTCTAGCTTGCACCAGTTTACTTTATCTCTACACACTATTGGCATTAAGGACAACTTTTTATCATCATCATCATCATTTCAGCCGTAAAACATCCACTGCTGGACATAGGCCTCCCCCAACGATTTCCAAAAGGACAGGTTGTAAGCAGCTTGCATCCAGCTGCGTCCTGCGGCGTATTTGAGGTCGTCAGACCACCTTGCGACGGACGGTAGACGTCCTACGTTTGCCGGTACGTGGTCTCCAATCGAGAACTTTTCGGCCCCATCGGCCGTCTATTCTACGCGCTATTTGCCCTGCCCATTGCCACTTCAATTTGCTTACACGGCGAGCTATGTCGGTTACCTTTGTTCGTCTACGGATCTCCCCGTTCCTGATATGATGTCGTAGAGATTTTCCGAGCATAGCCCTCAGCATAGCTCGTTGTGCGACTTTGAGCTTCTTATACTTCTTTTTATTGCTTGCAAATAAAGAATAAATAATCCATCATGGTACACCTGCCACACAAAGTCTATAGAAATTGAAAAATGCTCCTCTATTAAATGGTGGCAATTATCAATGCAAAAGAAATAGACGTTGTTACGATTGAAACATCCTGTATAGTAATCCTGTGTAGTGTAGTAGTCAGAGAGGTAAAAAGAGCACAAATAAGTACCCACTTTGTTTTTTAAACCTTTTTAAGCGAGGTTTAGGATAACATATGTGAATCTATGACCTTTATACCCGAGCTTATTGTTTCCTATAGATGATAGGTAGCGAGCCTATCGCTATATATCTGATTTGAAGTTCTGACTATACAATGGTCAAGTCGAATGCTTACTGCCTTTTTTTTGCTTTGTACATTTTTTTAGTCATGATAACAATTTAAATGGTCTAAATCTCTATCTCCAGCCAGGATACCCAAGGCAGTTATGATGAGGGACCCCGAAGGTCGAAGAGGTCGGGGAAGACCAAAGCTCCGCTGGTTAGACGATATCAATAGAGACGCCACAGAAATTGGCCTAGGAACCTGGAGGACTGCGGCCATGGATAGACCGAGGTGGAGGAAGTTGCTTGACCAAGCCAAGGCCCACAAAGGGTTGTAAAGCTCATAGAAGAAGAAGAAGAAATCTCTATCTCAGTTTGAACAGTTATGAAAATTAGACCAACATCATTATGAAGTTATAGCAAATTGAGAAACTACTTTTTTGAAGTCGATTCAAAAGTGAGCGTGCCCGTGTAGTGGCATTAATTTTGATTTGATTTGAAGTAGGATATATATATATATATATAGTATATTTTTAAATATCAGGTAGGATCGTGGTCAAGCATTTGCTTAGAAAGTATAAAAAACATATTGGTTGTGACTTAGATGGTCGTAAGACATTATTGGATTTGCCCTCACATACATTAATTGGTGTTACACCGCGTCACCTTACTCTCGTTCTAGTTTCAATGCAAATGATTTCTTATAATTTCCAATTAAGTTATAGCTGAACTGTCACAGGTATCAACTAAACCATAGTAAAAATAAAAATGTTCTGTATTTTATTGTTTGTTGTTCAATGTTCATGAGATTATGTCGAGTTGTACCCTAAAAGTCTTACGTCCGACAAGGGTTGACAGATTTACGTGAGAATGGAGGGACAATTTGTGGCAAGCAAATTTATGTTCTTTGTATTTTTCCCAAACATGTAGCGATAATCTTTACTTTATTTTTAATTTATAAGGTCACGTGTATGGTGATCCGTAATCTGATATTAATTGGGGATATAATCTTCGTTGGTAAGGTGTATTAACATACATTGCATTATTGCATACATTTATGATCTTAGATTATATAGAACAAATTAATATATGTGGCGAGCCTCTGTGAGGTCATTCGAATTCATTATACATAATCATCGAAAACTATCATTGATATGCGTTTCTAAGTTTTTTTTATGTATTAAAAAAAAGTATCGGGTTCCTTTGTGACAAACATCCATTACTCGTATTGCAGATCATAGATAAAGTTTGCATGAGAAATGATAGTGATTTGTCGTTGTCGCACCAAAATGCGTGCGGGGACCGCGTTAGTTTTTATCTGTGCTCCCGAAAAACTCTTCAAGGAAATACTTTGACAAAGGAAATAAATACTCTTTGGTTTTCTGTTACTTTAAAAGTAAATAAATATTATTTACATATAATTGACAATGTACTAAACTATTAACGAAAAAAATGTACCAAGGTGATTGAGGTTCTCTTCTTCGGTTTCATCACCATTATCATCATCACCCTGTCTCTATCCACTGCGTTGAAGTTACAGCCT
The DNA here is from genome assembly GCA_029286785.1 of Meandrusa payeni. NCBI lineage: Eukaryota > Metazoa > Arthropoda > Insecta > Lepidoptera > Papilionidae > Meandrusa > Meandrusa payeni. The sequence goes on along the minus strand of JAGSMX010000005.1, from coordinate 11,525,734 downwards.
TTTATATATATGTCCCACTGTTGGGCACAGGCCTTCTCTGTAAAGTGAGTATAAGAGTATATTCCGCCACGTGGTCCTAGTGCGGATTTTTTTTTACTGTCCCCGAGTGCGTTTCGGGAACTTTTTCTCTCTGGCTTGTCTGATCCGCCGGAGGTGCCGTTAGGCATGACCGGCGGTTCAGACAAACTTTTTTTTTGCTGTTAACATTTTGCACTTATCGGTTTATTCCCTAGTGCGGATTCCCTTGTGCCCTCCTCCCTCGCCCTGTACTTCGGCTGTGGGTCAGCAGGTTGGAGGATCTAACCGTCTCCCTATCCACAGTCTCCTTCTGCAACATTACTTATTCGCAGAAGGTAATAGCAGTACTCCACGACCTCTCGCTAGCTTTTTTTTACATGGGAGGAAATGCTGTTATTCAAACATGCCCGCCGGGGAAGCGGGCAAGTTATGTCGAGCTCGGCCTTACTAGAGGCCCTTACCGACTAAAACCTCCCATGGTGACTAGTCCTTCACCGTGATGGTGCAAGATGGGATCGCGTTAGCAATCACCATCTCGCCCCGGTGATAGGCCCAGTTTAAAACCGGGCCTCCTGCGCTTGTGGAAGAATGGCCATGCTCACGAGGCTACCCCCCAGGGGTGAGTAAGGTCGTGCAAGCCCGCGGGGAGTTCCCCCAACTCCCCACGAGCTGCCCCACTAAGGAGGTTCGAAGAGGCGAGAAACCTCTCGCTAGCTACCATAGCTCTGATCAAAGCTTGTAAGGAGAGGTCACCCCCACAAAGAGGTGCCTGTAACTCAACTCTTTATAATTAGTTGGCAACGTATGTGCAATTTGGTTGGTGTTATTAGGCCGCGGCATAACTTAAGACTATGAGAGGTGCATGCTTGTCCGTCTTCTATACATGTGACTTTTTAATCGTACTGAAAATTTATAAATTATCTTTCGTGTGTGATAACGTCACGTGAAATTTTAGAAATGCAGCATCGTATTAACGGTACTCTGACGTAATCAGTACTCTAAATAGATCTATTCACGCAACTCAATTGGGTCATTTAACTTTCAGTGAGCGATGTTAAAGACTTTAATTAGTTAAAGCTTGCTCATATGTTTAATTTGAATGAGTATTTATGCCAGCTGCTATTTGAGCTGTTTATGCATTTCATTTTAAAATAAGTCTACATTTTTTTTGTATCTTAAATATATTTTTTCAATATATTTTATATTTTTGTATTATTTTGTTTTATCTTATATCTTATATATTTTTCTAAACTTTAGTATAATCAGTATAATAGGTCGGGGAAAAAGTCTTTTGTCATTATAGTATGTGAAAACCTATAATAAAATCTCTTTGGCTATATTATTTGTATCTGGCTGGTTTTAAAAAAATATAATTCCAAATTCAAATAAGGAAAATGTGTGATTTTCATTTGTTTTCGTACTGTCAGGATGAATCTAATGAAGAAATTCAATACATTTTAAAATTTTACTACAAAAAAGGTAAAAAATCAAGGCAAGCCGCGAAAGAAATTTGATATGTTTATGGACCTAGTGCAGTGTCTGTGAGAGTAGCACAAATTTGGTTTAAACGTTATTAATTATTTATTTTAGAAATTATTAATTAAGAAAAAAAATAATGAAGTCAACGAATGTCCGGATTTTTCGCCTTCCCTTTAGATAGACTCTCTTACTTCTTATTAGATGGCGATACCTATGAAATGTGTAAAAGTATTTTTATTCAATAACATTCATTAACTTCTATATATATATGATTCTATTTGTGATACTGTTTTAAGCACCTAAAAATATTGCCCCTATACGTGTCTTTTACCCCTATACCGTACATGTCAACGATATAACAAGTCAAGTTGTATGGTAATTTTGTCCCACTTGTTACGTTCCACTCCAGCATAATCGTATTAGAATACAAACTTTACAATCAACACGTACTTTTCTATATTAAAAAAATCAAAAAGGATTTCTTTTTTTCTTGTTTCATCGCGTCTTCTATAAAAAGAATTTTTGAAAAGCTGCTCACGTTATAAGTAAGATTTGAAAGAAAGTATTAAATAAAAATTACTATAAAAGAAAATATATGACATGTAGTCTAAAGTCTTGTAGACTACACACTATCTACAGAATTTTAATCAAGTGATACTTCTGTAGTCCTGTTAAAGCTGAACAAAAAGGAAATCGTAGCTACGTAATTCCAAAGTGCTAACTGGATAGACAACCGCAAATGGATGGGAAAAGCGAAGAATGAATGATGTGAAATAAATTAATTATATCAAATTATTGGTCACGTCATGTATTTAACCGTTTGAACGCCATCTTGCGCTGTATGGTATATAGGTATGGTTATATTCAAGCACGGATTGTTAACGCCACCTGAATAATCAAGTAGAATTGTATTACCAGCTGAACCAACACTAACATTCCTCGTTCTGCAGTTGACATTGCGGTTTTCAGATGTGCGGTTCTATTAACTTATTACGGACACTAGAAATAGTGACTTATTCTGTAAACAACAGAGATTATAACGAGAATCCTGACTCGATGGCATGATTTCTTTTTTATCATTTCCTTCGTTTCATCTTATAATCTCAGCTTATGTTTTTCGACCGACAACAAAAAGGAGGAGGTTCTCAATTAGCCTGTATGTTATTTTTTTTTAATGACGAACTGCGCAGATTGGCCAGAGAAGCTGGTCTTGACAGTTTCACCGGATTGAGAGGTGGCGTAGCTCTTAGGTCGCTTAGCCTGAACATCTCTCGCAACTAACCCGACATAAGGGTTCCCTGACTGAAACTAGGATTGTGAACTAAAAGTATTTTTTTCTTTAAAAAAGAATGCTATTTTGTTTATAAAAACGCCGTAAATTCTCGTTGACCATTTCGCTTAAGCTTGTGCTAGGACATTTTTCACTTACTTGTTCATTGTTATTACGACCTCATGTTTCGAAGACCGTACCCTAAGTCATTATAGGCTAAGCTTATGTTGTAAGAATTAATTAAACAAGTCATAATACAAAAAAAGTCAAACATACAGATAACCTTATAAATTAATTCCAAAGAAGTAAATAAAAAAGGATTAACATAAAAAAGATTAAGGAGATATTAACTAGGACAAGGAATTTCAAGAAATGCTATGATCGCATTTTTAGTGTTTGCTGGTACAATGGCTAATGTCGTAAGATCAATAAGCGATCGTCTTCGATGAAACTTTCTTTTTCATGGCTCATAGCCAAGAATAACAGCCTTGTTATAAAAAAACTCTATACTACATGTATTGCCCTAATGAAATGGTCAGTGGTAGAACTTAACTCATCTGAAAGTAATTTTCACTAAAACTTATTCGGTGTAACAGGTGGAGAGCCTATCAATTCGTCACTGGATAAGCGAACTTTAATTCATCGCAGGTAACTTTCCAAATAGGTTAGCAAATAAGTCTGATAATTGATCGCAAGTTTCAGCATAGTAATTAGAGAAATATTGAACCGTCAATAGCCATTTAAAATAGAATAGGTCATAAAATAATCCAAGAATAGTAGAGTCGGATATGTGTTCTAAAATTTTACTTTTGCTTTCAAAGCTTGTGCTTGACCACGATCCCACGTGGTGTCAAGTGGGGGTGCACCTCGCAATAGATTAGAAAATGCCTACTTGTGAAGACACCCACAAAAGGTCTCTTTTAAACCTTTTAAACCCTTAGCATGGAGTATTTATTCCTTCAGTCCACTTTTGATAGAGTAATGGCAATTTCTTAATGTAACTTTTAATGTAACTGTTAATGCTTTCTTCAGGCACTTCTTCTCCCAGCGTCAACACTTCGCGAAGTGGCACTCAAAGTTAGTTTAGTTTTCGAATGTCCCTTAGAATATCAGTGAAATAGCTACCGACCGAGTCGTGGTTCGGCCCTCTCGGGCGCCCTCGGATCGGAATGCTTACGCGTAACATAGTAACAGTCCAAGCGACCTAAGAGCTATGCCACCTCTCAATCCGGTGAAGCAGTCAAGGCCAGCTTCTCTGTCCAATCTGTGCAGTTCGCCATTAAAAAAAAAACTGTTAATGTCCACAGGAAGCATCAACGTTTTTAAAGACATATGAAATACTGTTAGAAAGTTTTTGGCAATTTTTTTTTTAATTCTAAAGAACTTAACTTATACAATAGCTATTATATAATATTTTTATATTCTACCTATCACCAGTATTAAAGTTACTACCATTTCTATATATCTAATGTTGTGATCAGAAAAAAAAAATGTCAAATTGTAAGTCAATATTGAAATTATTTAAAAATCATTTAATTTTAATATTATTTAAAATAATAAAATCACTATTTAAATTATAAATGCCTAGCTACTAGCAAATTTTGTGAACTTTTAGCGGAAAAAAAACTATTTTTAGTGAAAACAAAATATTTTAGCAACTTCTAACGAATTTTTGGAGCGTGTGCGTTGAGCGTAAACATGTATGTGGACAGAAATAAACATAAATTCAATATTTATTTCACCTTAATATATGAAGCTAACAAATCCGACAACTGCAGGGTAAATGGTTATTGCCTGCTTGAAGCGGAAAAGTTTGACCATGCCAGAGTATTATATATTTTATTTGATTTAAGTTTTATATGTTTTTATTATAACTCACTTGGTGTTAAATACGCTAGGAAGTATCCTACTATATCGATTTCCGCTTTGCATGGTGGTGAAATTATCTCTTTCGCTACGTCGACAATTTACATACTCGTAATAAAATAACCTTTTATGCATAGATATTGAAGGGGAGATACTTGGGTCATTCGTCAGTTATATCCAAATAAATGACCCCTGGCTTCGAAATGCACCGGTTGCATTGTGCACTAAGCCGAAACATCCTGAAAGATTCAACGGTTTTATTATCTATACATATTAGGTTATTAGAATTATTTAATTAGACTTAGGTAGGCTAAGTCTAATTAAATATTTTTAATAATCTAGACCTAGAACGGAACTGATTTAAAATAATGGAGTTTTATTAAAAAATAAGATTCCTCTGATTAATGTTGTGTTCACATAGCCGTAAACCATTTGCCCGTTTGACCATTCTCTGTTAAAATAACAAATAAAATTTGTAGTAAAAGTATATGTTGTTAAATAATGATATCTATTCGCTTTTACCACTGAATTTTCACGTTAAGTATATGTTAAAATATGTGTCTAAAGTAAAATTTTGTAAAATTTAATAAATTTTCTTCTGTATAAATTAAAACAGCTATGATAACGAAGAGAGTTATATGAATAAAGTTCAAAATGTTAATCAGAGCATTTAGTTTAGTACGTCGTTTAACTGGATGAGTGGAGTTAAACTCCGATAAGGGATGAGTCTGTTGAACTCGGCTTATGATTGATGGGGGATCGGATACTTAGTTAAAATTATTCTATGTTAGTTTAACAACAATCTCTACGACACTATAGTTTTTTGAAGAATGTCAACTGAACTTTATTAACTCTTTTGACTACCGTTTTCCAGTCCTTTTATTATTTTATTGTAATTAATTATTTGCATGCAATTTAAAACTTTTTTTAATGATGCCTAAGAAGTATAACTTCACTCGTGCACAAGAACACCACGCTCATTTATTATTTTTTTTTCTTTTGAGGAGTAAAATCCTCATGGATACATACAACAGGTTCCGGTGGCCTACGGACTAAAAACCTCCTCGCGCTCCGGCAGCCCTCCTTGGAACCGCTTTCGCATTACTTTAGGAATCATTTATTAAATTAGGTATTAATTGTGGTTAATTTTTTTTTCATTTTTTTTTAAAAGAAAGCTAGCAAATATTTCTTTTATTATTTTTTTTTCAGAAATATTACTAACAATCTTGTTAACCATTCCAACTAAGCTTAAGCTTGTGCTAGGACATGGTTCACGGCAATAATCGAATGGTGGATTCGAACCCACGACCTTACGATTCGCAGGCCGTACCCTAAACCATTAGGCGATTGACGCTTCATTGCTTATTGGTAGTAATATTTATATAAAATGATAATCAAATAATCAATATTATGGAAGTGAATAGTGGTATCAGTAGAGGGAGCCTTAGTAGGAGATATGTTAACTGAGGTTTATGTATGCGCTGATGTATGGAAGAAATAGTAGTAGTATTAATGAAGCGAAAGAGGTGTATCAGGATCATACAAAGTTGGATGTCCGTGATATCCATCTACCTCTTTCTGTGACGGCCGTGAATGATTGCATCTACTTAGATCTAGTTAAAACAAATAATTGAGAATTTTATATGTTCAATAAGTAATTCTTTAATTATAAAAGAAAAAAAAACAGGTCGTTAAAAAGTGCTCGATCCATGAAACTCTTTAACCACTCATAAAAGCGTTGATATTTCTGTGAGCCAAACAGGATGGCGTTTCGGTATTTAAATTACTAAGTGATGCGTCACTCGGAGTGGCGGTTTTGAATGGGCGCCCGCAGCTTCCTACCATCTGAATATTTGAAAAACATGAACACTATTTTCAAAGTTCATATACACTTTGGATTGATGGATCAGGTGCGGAGTATGGTGGGTGCTCCCCTCCACGAATGTGCCCGATTGACGACCAGCAGGCGGAAGTGGCGAGAGGTCGTGTGGCGGTTGCTGTCTGCTGCCCAACCCCGGCGATGATCATGATGAGCACGACCACTCTGACAAGAGTGAAGCGACAAAGAAAAAGATACACTTAGAGGCTGGTTTGTAACCTAGTTTTAAGTCTTGAACCTTAGTTTCGGTGGTTGGTCAATTGGTTTTGTAATAAAGTACATAAAAATATTTTTATTTCACGACTAATATTTGCCTTAAAATAAATTATACCTGTGATACTTGTGCCTCGTTATACATGTTAGTGCTCTTTATTTCACTTCCTTTGAATTATAGGTGTGAAAGCAATATAAGTATGATTTATTGCGCCGTTATTCAAGATTATATGATATGGGTCAAAAGAGCTTGAATATATGCTTAGTATGCTTTGTTTGAGGACCTCACGGCCTGAAGTGAAAAGTTTCTTACGTCTTAACGCGCGTGGGGTTTGAATCGTCACGTCATTTCACAGCGACACGAGTCTCATGTTCTGATAATATGGCCGCGAGCAAAAATAAAGGAAAAAATTCTTTAAATAAAATAAAATATTTTTTATTTAAATTTTAGTAGTGTTGCCTCCATGTACGACATAATAAAATCCACCCATAAAATTTAATAAAAATACTGTATTATCCGAGTTTACGTACCTTTTTCGTATAAGTTTATGTTTTTTATTGAATTATAAATTAATTGATAAAAATATTTTACTTTATTTTAAGGATATTTAATTGTGTGTGTGTGTGTGTGGTCATCTGCTAGGTTCCCGTGAACGTCGCAGGTACTGGCCTCGGGGTGTTACCCCATTACCCGGGTTATCAGCGCAGGGGCGACTGCTCCCCTGGTCTTGGGTACCGTTTTAACACGGATTTTCTAGGTATAACTATTTTTGCGTCGTGGCTAATCCCTCAAGCGTCAGCCGCGACTATTACAACGCCCTCTCAACCTCTCGGTCTCGATTGAGACGGAGGTCGAGAGGGGGCCTATATGTTCAAAAGCTCCCTAGAATAGGGGAATTTGAACCTACGGGGCACATCCGGAGGACGTGCGTGTTGCGGGCGAACCCGCGCAGGTGTTTGTGCGGACCCTTGTCCGCACGGTCGAAAAGTTACGAGCTAGTCTCGTGACAAATTCGTGAATCGGTTCGATACCTAAATCGCGTTGTATTACGTCATTCCTGACGTAACGCCCCGCGTTTAGGATCATTCTGAGAGTTATATTTTGTTGTGCTTGGATGCGGTTCCTTGCACTGTTACTGGTTAAGATATTTAACTGTCTATCATGCACAATTTATTTCAGTTAGCTAGCGTCTTTATCTTCCGAGATATTCAAACTTTCTTAACCGACCCTTATTTTTCGCTCACGAGTTCATAAATTCGTTGTGAAACAAATTCCTTTGCAACATTAAATAGCTCTAAAAACATCTCACAGAATTGATTTCTTTATTTTTAACGTTAATATATTCATACGAGTAAACAAGTCAAATTTATTCGCTAATAAACAAAGAGAAAATCGAACCAAACTGGATTTTATTTGCGTATTCCTTTGTATAGGATAGTCAAGGATGTTTCAAATGGCTTCCCCTCTGGTATTGTGATTTGTTGTCCCTGTCGAATCATAACAATTGAGATTTTACCGATTACCACGTTTATTTGTTTTTCCTTCAATGATGCAAACAATTGATTATTTAACAATTGAAGCGTCAATAGCCTAATGGTTCAGGGTACGGCCTGCGAATCGTAAGGTCGAGGGTTCGAATCCACCATTCGACTTTTGCCGTGAACCATGTCCTAGCACAAGCTTAAGCTTAGTTGGAATGGTTAACAAGATTGCTAGTAATATTTCAAAAAAAAAAAAAAAAGAAAAATTACTAGCTTTCTTTTAAAAAAAAAAAAAAAAAAAAAAATTATAAATCCCCTTAACTACTAACTAGAATAGACATGGGCAGAGGTGGGAATAATGACTGCTATTACTTACTTAAACAATTCCAACAAGTTAAGAATGTCCCTCAGAAAAGACTTGCATTTTGCAACACTTCTGTTTGGAATCATAAACACGGAACAGCCTAAATATCTGTACGAAAAGTTGAAATGGCATTGTGACAGCACATGCTGAGACGGTGTCCGATATTGGCATCATATGTTTTGTATTATTTGTCCGTGTAACTTTAACTGTGTTTTGTCTATTTTTCATTCTTTTTTAATGTGTGTTATATTCAGTCTGTGATGTGTTTTTGTATTGTGATGCCAATAAATAAATGTCTATGTCTATGTCTATTAAGTGACACGTTCTCCCATGCATGGTAGACTATCTCTGTTTAGCCCGTGTTAAGTTTTTATCCATTTTTCATAATTATTATTTTTTACTTATATAAATAATGCATATTACTGTACTGTACATTTACCACGCGTTCGACGGAACGGAAAACATCGTGAGAAACCTCATATGTCAGAATTTTTTTTTAAGATATGTGAAGTCTGCCAATCCGCACCAGTGCCGCGTGGTGGACTATGCCCTTATACTCTCTTTATAGAGAAGGCCTGTGCCCAACAGTGGGACATATATATATATATATATGAAGGCTGTAACTTTAACTTTAAATTCTATACATAAATGTATATATAGATTACAGAAGGTCCTGAGCGGTTTACATAAATAGGGTAGGATTGATCACTATCGATATTATTACTCGAAAAAGAGAACGAATTAATACGCTTCTCTCCTCCTTTATCATGGACTCAATCAGACAGTCCGCGCAATGGGTTTTCCCATAAATTGTACTTAGATTAATTTGCAACAGAGAATAATAATTAATTTTTATGAACCAATTATGAAAAGAGTTAAGGACAGCAATTATGAACCAGTGTACCGCGCCACACTAGACACAAGGCCATATTAATGGCGGTCACTCTGTGTTTCGTTAACATGTCGTAGCAGGGAAAATCGGATGACACACTATGTGTCGTTGCGTGGTTGTAGCATGTTCCTATGCGTAAATATAAAATCCAATAAACTGGTCAATTTTTTTCTAGAATATTTTATGCGTGAGAAACCGACAAACGAAAACTCATTGGCTCGGATGAGATTCGAAACCCTAACTATCAAGTCGTAAGATGAACCTTTTGTGTACAGTCCTCAAACCCGAACGAAACGCTTTGCTGTGTCTTTCAATATTCGTACGACAAAGGACTGGAATAGTTTGCCCGCGTCTGTCTTTCCCTCCGATTACAATGTGGGTATTTTTAAGGGTAGAGTGAATAGGCATTTACTAAGCTAGTGCGCCTCACCATCCAGGACTGCATTTCCACTTAACATCGGGCGGGATCGTAGCCAAATCCTTGCTTTGAAAGTATAAAAAAAATCGCTTCACTTGGCTATGTTATATCTAGAGAAAGAAATAATGAAATCGGTAGAGCATATATAGATGAAGTAAATAATAAAGAAAGGTCTATGTTGATATTACTCTTTGCTTTTGGCACACAGTAGGAAGCGCTTTCACAAAATGATCGCTCATTAATCTTTAGCAAATGTTAGCTGGCAACACATGACACCCACCGATTGTTATGCATAACAACTACTCCCAATGATATCTTAATGATTTACCTGAACCTTATTATATCTTTAATTCATAATTAATAATTTAGTTGATCGTCACATTAACTTGGCATTGTAAACAATAGTTTAACTTTATTAGTTCCTAATCTGACTTCTCATTAATTTTGTATAAAGATTGTGAGGACGCGCAGTTGTGACGTTACTCGTTATAAATAATTCTTGTACAACGTTATGCTGTCTTAATAAAGAAAGTGTATTAGTTGTTGGACTATTTTATTCTACGAGACCTACAAATTATAAAACAAATAACTCATATCACATGAACTAACCAACCACAAATATAATAAGAATAGATCTTAATTTAGTTTCATATAATGAGAGTATAATACGACTGTCACGAGGCGTATTTGTCCAAGTAACTAGTTTATGAACCCTTGTTGCTATCCATCGATACATATTTTTAACATAAATAAGCTTAATTCTCATTATATACACAAGTCAAATTTATTCCCTAATAAACAAAGAGAAAATCGAACTGGATTTTATTTTCGTATTCCTTTGTATATGATAGTCAAGGATGTTTTAAATGGCTTCCCTTTGGTATTGTGATTTGTTGTCCCTGTCGAATCATAACAATTGAGCCTTTTACCTTTAAATAAACTCTTACGAACGTCAAACTACCGTAATTTTCATCATATTTTTTTTCATCATCATCGTCTAAGCCGTAGAACATCGATTGCTGGACATAGGCCCAACGATTTCCAAACGAATCGATTGTAAGTGACGTGCGTCCAGCTGCGTCATGCGACCTTTATGAGGTCGTCAGATTACCTTGCGGATACGTGGGATAATATATTTTTTTATTTTAACTCTTACATAGAAATACTTATTTGTTATTGCGAACGAATTAATTAATGAATAGGTGTGAGAGACAGAACCTCAAAGTTTTACGTAAACGTGTAATATGAGTCTGGCCTTTCGGTGTTTTTCAGATTACATTTTGGAGAGTGTGCACAGGAATAACACGAGTTAATTGCCCCATCTCCATTCTACCTTCGGAGGTTTAAGCATTAGGCGGCTCTCCACCTGTTCATAGTCGATGTTCCGTGCGTCCGAACGAAGTGATTTGAGTCATCGTTCATCTTGCGTACAGCAAAGGAGTGGAACAAGTTGCCGGTGTCAGTCTTGCCGTCCAAGTACGACGTGGGAGCCTTCGAGAGTAGAGTGAATAGGCACTTATTACACTGGCGCGTACCATCTTTCAACTATATCACCACTTAACATCTGGTGGGATCGTGGTCAAGTCTTAGTTTATACCCCATAAAAATTTCTCCTACCCCGCTTGGACGATTAGGTAAAACATAGTCAACAAACTCTTATACTATATATTTACTATTTATTATATCATTTTTATCGACTAGTGATAAGCCATTTAAAAATTACTACGCAGTACTACGACAATATAAATTAGGTGGTTGTCCAGTAGTACTAGCTGGGTCCATCGGTCAGGTATGACGTAAGCTAATACTGTATTGCGTAGCTTATGGAAATGAGCTGGCTATAACCCAAAAATTCGAATGCTGATAGAGAAGGGTACTGACTGAAACTATGTTTATCATTTTTGTTGGCATTCAAACATATAAGTTATGATTACGATAATTGTTGTAACAGATATGAAACTAATATACAGAATTCTGCTTTTTCAAACAATTTTGTGAATTTATGGTGATTACCGCACACATTTAGTCGATGTAAGTTACAAGCAAAAATCTTGCTCACTTCTTGAAATTTGTAGTAGCGTAGTCCGGTGTATGGCGATGTGCTAACAACCTGTCACATATAGGACCTAATAAGCTTGAGAGTCGTGGTAGCTCAGTGTCCGTGCGGTTAGCTCAAGTTGCGTAGTACGCTAGCAACCCGAGTTCGATCCCCGGTGCCGGCACCAATAAATTTGTTGTTGCAATTTTATGTGCTGATTTACCACGCGCTCGGCGGTGAAGGAAAACATCGTGAGGAAACCTACATGTTTTAGAAAAATTTTTCTACGGCACGTGAAGTCTGCCAATCCGCATTAGGGCCGCGTGGCGGGTATGCCCTTATACTCTCTTTACAGAGAAGGCCTGCGCCCAACAGTGGGACATATATAAAGGATGTAACTTTAACTTTAAGCTTGATGAAAAGCTGACAGTTATTGTTGTCTATGATTACGTCTACTTTTTGTAAAAAAAAGGTTATAGATCTTATAAGATTACAACACACAAAGTTCACAATAACACATTTCAGAATCCTTTGTTCGAACTGAACTAGATAGAGATTATTTTGCTTCTTTAGATCGTAATTGTCAAAATTTATTATGCTTTCAGGGATTCCCCTTTACGGACATAAAAAGCCATGCTATCTGATAATTTTATCGTTGTTTTATATTCTTACTAAATTTGATATTGCATTTGAATAGGAAGGACACAATCAACACCCTGCTATGTCAAATAAAAAGAAATGATTTATTTTTTCCTAATCCATCTTTATGAATTCAATGAATACGACTATATGTTTTTATTTCTATACATACTGTGGCATTGTACTTATATTTATATTGCATTAATAATAATTATTTTTCAACCGACTTCAAAAAAGGAGATTTCAATTCATCTGTATTTTTTTATGTTTATGTTATGGAAGCTGGTGTTTACCGTGTGATCCAAATCTGACTAGGGCATCCATGAGAAAATCACATAATTGTAAATTTTCATCAAGTACATGCGCCACAATATTTTTTATTAAAAGCCAATTTCAATGACTCATTTTTTTATTGGAAAGGATATACTTTAATACGTTCTAATTAACAAGTAAAACAATTCCATGTGCATCAAATTTGATGACTTTGTAACTTGATGTCCATATAAAAGTAGAGAAAATTCCGATTAAACTCGTAGCTCCCGAGGGTTTGTAAAAGCATTTCACGGCTAAACTAGCGATTCTGATAAAATTTGGCAGATAGCTTGGGACCAAGGAAGAAGAAATTACACACGCAATTCCTGAGAGATAGCAAAAAATAACGCCTAAGCTAGGGCTGTCAAAACCTTTATTGAAAGCGTCTTCACAATGTGTGTTCGAAATATTTTCAAGGAGCTTAAACGGTTAAAAAAACCTTGTGTACTTAAGTTACCAAATTATTATTTTTTCTAAGCGTTAATCGACGCCACAACCAGCATAGTAGGCCGCATTGTGGCGACCACTTGGACACTACAATTATTACTATTTTTGAAAGCAAAACTTAACGTAAATTATAATAATATGATCTAATGACAAGTATATTAACGAGCAAAAACAAAAACCATCTTCAAATCGAATCAAACGTTAAACGCTATACACGTGGACTGGACGCCCTCTTTGTATTTACGAATCATCTTAGGAATATCACGAAATAGAATTATTCAGAACCTAACCAAATTGTTATCAAACTCTCAAAGAACATCCTCATTTGTGGCGCACATATATGATGCAAATTTACGGTTTTCTCTTGAATTTCCCTGTCAGAATAGGCTCCAATTTAAACGGGAAGCATCAGCTTACAATTAAAAAAAATAATCATCAAAATTCGAAAGTTATGAGGTATCAAACATAAACAAACAGATGAATTGAGAACCCCTTCTTTTTGAAGTCTGTTAAACGAGGCTATAAGTTAATAAAAATAATATATCCTACGTCCTATCGATATCCTTTTTCGTTTAAGTTTTTGTTTTTTAATAAAACATTAATAAATTAATAAAAATATATTTTTTTAAAGGATAATTAATTTTCTAGCATGCACTAATTATTTCAGTTAACTAGCGTCTTTATCTTCCAAGATATTCAAATTTTCTTAACCGACCCTTTATTTTTGCTCACGAGTGTGTGAGATAATTGTAATATAGTTGCTCCTTTGACTATCGAATGATTCGTTTCCGATGTTTAGATTATATGTCTGTCAAATGCAGTTGCCAGTTACTCTTTATTTATAACAGTTTCATTTCATTCGACACATATAGTATATATGTGTTTAAATACGAATAATTAGTTATTAATGTATGTGCTATTACAACCAAAGAGTATTAAATATGTAAAGCATTGTGAGAAGTCGTGTTGTTGACTCCACATAGTATAAGAGCAACGGTACAGTTCAAAGAGTCTCTTAGAGTTGTTCTTCGGTGGCGTCGCTTAGTGTTGTTAGTGTTATTCGTCGGTAGTGCCTCTGTATATAAGTTAAGTACTACTGTTATTTACCTAGTCTTATATATTATACATGTACTATGAGTAATGTGATATACCTATATTTTGGTGATGTTGTTAATATGTTATTTATTTACTAAAGTATATCTGATGTATGTGTTACAATGAATATGAAAGTATCAAAGTTAAATAAAACGATAATACTGATAATAAGTATATTATTAACTGCTCCTGATTCTAACAAATGTATATTTAGAGACCCACATAATATCTATACTACAAATCTCTGTCCATCTAAATGATGTTTAATAGATATTTGGGAGAGAAGCGATAAGACTGCCCATCGCACGTACTCGTATAATAACCCATTGCACGTACAATTGTCGTGTAGCCAAGTGTAATATAACATATTTATGTATGTGCAATGGGTATGTAAAACGTATTATTTCTATGATGTAGCTATCAATTGGTATAATATAAATAAAAATATATTATTGTACTACGATTATAACGCTAGTGATATTCATAAAGTGAAGTCACGAAATGTACTTACCAATAACTGCTGCAACTTTAACTTTTGACAGAACTTTCGTAGCAACTGCTAAAGTTCTCCAAGTGTTTCAAAGCGTAATAGCTGCAGGCCGTGTCTGTTAACGCTTACGTGAATTTTCTACGGAGCTTGAAATAATTGTCTTCCTTTTAACTATTAAGTTTCCGCTACAGAGTGTGCAAGGTCGTAGAAGTCTCTCTCTCTTCCTTGCTATTGGTCCCACATGGTGGTGGGGTCAGCTTTCCTGATTTAAGTTTTCAACTTCGCTATGTCTCTGACTTCGTATTGGGAAATTATGTCTCTCAACACTATAGTCTCCCACCTTGTCTTGGATCTTCCTCTGGATCTTCGTGAGGGGAGGGAAAGCTGTAGCGCCAGGTTCCCTACGTAGTCGAGAGGCCTCCTCTTAAAGTGCCCATACCATGGCAGCCAATTGCCCTGCATCTTGTCGGCAATGTCTGTCACATAATCTTTGCGTTATCGAGCCTGGTTACGCCACAACGACTTGAAAGTTAACATATTTATTCAGAAACATTAGTCACTGTCAACACATAATTCACCTTTATACTTATTATTCCTATTAGGAAACGAATAAAATAAATAATACAGCGTAGTTGGAGCTCGGAAAAGACACCGGGGATTTGTGAGATGTGATTGAACAAATCCTTTTGAATGTTACGCGAGTTATCGTCTTTATACATTTTCTAGCTTGTATTTTTTCCATATCGGTTTATTTATAAATGGCTAGGATTCGAACCCCGGCAATAAAAAAGTGGAATACTTAGTCATTAGGAAATCATTGATTTATTAAGAGTTGTAAATATTGCGTCAAGCTCAAGATAGATTTTTCATCTACAGATATTTTCGCTCGCTTTTTTTCCAACATATTTTAAACAAGGGTTACACTATAAAGTAATATTTTGCACGTTACATATTATTACGATATAAAACGTGCGACGTAGAGTGCTATCATTTCCAACCATGTCCGTAATCTGGAAACGTGACGCGGTGTTTTATCACTGCCTTCCTTTTATCTCATAAATAAATAGAGTCACGAGTTTCAAAGTTAAATTATAAATAATAATATTTGAAGCGTTTTATGTATCATTTACAGGGAGAGTATAGATAAATAAATAACTTTTTACTATTTATATCTAAAACGCACAGATAAAAAGTAACTTACAGTGATTTAACGATGGCCTCGGATCTGAAGCAATGAACAGATACCGCCACGTAGGATTATAATATTATAAGAGACATCGAAGTATTTCAGTCGCAGAAGACTTAGACAGAAGATTTAGACGAGATCTTTGAACGAACGACAACCGCTGGACTGACTTGTCACCGCCTAGCGCGTGGTAAATCAGTACATATTCACCGATTCGAATTATGGGCCTTTTTGTTTCATAACAATCTCTATTACTTCTGCAATTAGGACTGACTACTACGAATTTCAATAATATTCATCTTATTTACATAAAACGTTGGTTTATAAATACATTCTTACATCACGAAATGTTCGTCTCGATAATTAAATTGATGGCATTTTTACTCGCCGCGTCTACACAATGCTTCGTTATTAAAATTGTTTGCGCAAGTTATTGTCAACGGAATTCATATCGGTGGAGCTTTGTAGTCGACGGAGTCCTTGAAATATTAAATCTCGTACTTCGATTTACCTCGAAAAGAAAATGATTTAAAATCTTTGAAAATATACGTATTCCCGTTTTTGAAAAATCTCATATAATTAGTGACTATTTATTTTTTCCTGTCATAAAAACATAATGGAAAACAATTAAAAATTTCGATCAAGTCGAAATTATTATTTGTATAGAACCAACATTAATCAAATAAAAACATCAAATATTAGATTTTCTAGGTTAAATATGGCCTATATAATATAGTATTTTGTTTTGTTACCTTCGTTCTAGGTTGTGTTTTATAGAAATCAGTTCTATTAGGTATTAAGAGATGAAATTTCACCATGAATTGTGGTGAAAAGTTAAGTCTGAAATGTGTGAAATTTAAATCAAAAAATAATAATTGATAACAAATGTCTTTACGCTATTACAGGCTAAGTTAACTTGTATGGGTTTACAACATTTCTTATAAAATACCCTACACAAGCTTATCGCTCATTTAAATTATTACAAATGATAACAAGTTTTTCGATTTACAATAGTTGAATTATACAGCGTGGAATCGTACTGTGGCAAGGATTCTCGTGATTCATCACCTCCTTTCATATATAGTAGCTAATATGCTTAGTAAAAAGCGGAAAGCGATTGTTTTTCCCTTATAGGTTAAAAGGTCTTGCAAGTTTACTTAATAATGTACTTAATGAAGCGGCAGTGTGCCATAAATATTTAAGTATAGCATAGCAGCGTACGTTATAGAAGGTTTTAAGAAAGCTATAATAAACACAACACATACGTCCCCAGTAAACCTTCTTTATGCTCCTAAATGAAAAACGCCTTACTCAGACGCCTTAATCTGCATTTTCATTTTATTTTTCTACCGACGGAATATTTCGTATGTGAGTCCTTATTGAAGCAGCTAAATTATAAAGATATATTTATTTAATAGATAAATCACACACACCAGTCACACACTTTTCCAACCTGTTAGTGTAATTTTTATATACGAGTATAATATACATTACATTGCCAGAATGGAATGAATGAAGCTAGCCATTTTTTTAAGGAATATAATCACTTAATCGTTACTTAATTTTATACCAATCTTATTACTTAAAATATTATATATATAAAGTTTTTTAATGACGAAGTACACAGGTTGGCAGAGAAGCTGGCCTTTATTGCTTCACCGGATTGAGAGGTCGCTTAGCCTGAACCTCTATAGCTAGTAACTCGACACGAGTCCGGTTCGAATTCGCGCAAGAATTATTCGCAACCTGCGACGGTCGCGAATGGACTCTTTGTGTGCTTGTTGTAGCGATCTAGTCTGTGCAATGGTAATCGCGTTGTCGGGAACGTCGAGAACATGTCGGGCGACGCGTCGGAATCTACTTATAGAGGCTTGTAAGTGGCGGCACTTACAAGAAGGTTATTAGTACGTTTTGTGGCAGTCTCGGAAAACCGTCGATATACCTGCTTAAAAATGGGGCTCGGTAACCCTGTGTCTACGTGGAGCTCGCGATTGCGTACGAACCACGGTGCACACGTGGCTCGTCGCAGAAAACGATTTTGGGTGACCTGTCACCTATGGATATGATTGTGGGAGTCACGCGCGAAGACCGGGCTCGAGTACGTCATGGCGGAAGCTGAGATAAAGTTTAAAGTTTCAGTCATACATAGACTAAAGGTATGTTTTGGTGTGCACAGCCATTTTCTGTAAAGATAATGTAAGGGTCCGCCATCGGCTCCGGGTCGTTCCACTGGAGATCCCGGAGCCCCTCGTCATGTACCGAGGAAAGGGCCACCGGGGAGGTTTTAGTGGGTAAAAACCTCACATAACCGCCGCCTTCCCCCCGGAAGGCGGGATATCTTTTTGAAGATGTCCTCCTCGTTAACAAAAAAAAAAGGGTCCGCCATACGGCCCTAGTGCGGATTGGACTATGTAAGTTTTGCCTTTATTTTCATAAAAATAATAAATAAAATATCAAAATATTCACTCGGTAAAAAAGTACCCCGTAAAAGCGTTAAATAAATTTCATCTCGAAAATTGTTTAAATTGTTAAAGGGTTTTTGTTTGTGTGCACGCTAGAATGGAAACGTGTGTTCTTTGTATAAAAGCTTTGTAATTTAACCCAGCATCACAGATTTGGTGTTTTTAAAGAGTAACGTAAGCTAAGAGTTATAAATGATGTATGACCTGTCTTGAACAGCTTTGGTTATTTCCCTTTTATAACTTTGTACAAAGTCAATTTTCAAACGTGATTTGTAAGCGTGCCTGATTGTTATGAGTGCTAAGAGAAGACTCATAGATAGCACTCCGTATAGTGCATTATTTGAAAATAGGGCATATGAGCATTACCTGCAGTCAAGCAGACGAGCTGATACATCGATTCAAAAGTATTAATTTTGATGTTAATGATATTTACCATCGCTGCAAATGAACACACGAGTCGAGTCTCATATTCGATTCAGTCATTTAAGAAGATTATTTTCTCATTGAACGTCCACTAATCGTATTGATTCCGAAATGCCGCAGCAATATATATGATTGTATTAGGAAAGCGTAATAGAAAAAAATATAACGGTAGATTCATTCGTAGGATTTTGCTAACAAGGCAAGTCTAGATCTTTCATTGGTAGCTTGTTATGTAACTTGCAATCCAGCTAACGTTGTGTAGTAGTGTCAGGGGCACTTACAAGTCTTACATATTAGCTAGGATTTATAAACCGTAGAGTCGTGACTTTTTTTATTAGAGAAGGGGGTAAATGAGCATGTGGCTTATCTAATCTTAAGTGATCCGTTGGCCATAAATCTATAAAGGTGTTGCGGATGCATTGCTTACCTACTGTAAAGAGCTAGGTCACCGGCACTTAAATATATATAATAAATAAAGCTCATTTATTACCATCCTTTGAAAAAAATACATTACATAGAATGATAAGACACAAAAAATTTATAGAAAGAAAAAAAAACAAAGAATAAAATAAAATCTCTTATAAGGAATGGCAAAAGGCAATGGGCTCAGCGTGTACTGCGTGACATAATGTCACACAGTGCTGGTTTTCAGCCTGCCCCTTCGGTACTCGCGCGCAATTCGCACACCAAACAAAATATATATAATTGATATAATTAATCATACCCCTCGATGCTATTATATTATTACTGGTATTCTGCAAGGTTGTTCATGTCGACCCATTCGTACAATAGTTTATTTCTAAACGGATTTCTATCGAAAATAGTAGAATCCATTATATAGATAACTGACCTACACGGATCACGGTTTGTGTACGAATCAATAACCGTACAATATACTTAGATCATCATAATTGTGACACTGCGTAGTATCGTGTGTCCATCCACGCGATTGGTCCTTCGAGCCGCATCAATGTTCGGGGTTTGGGGTGAGATTAAGTTAAACCCTTACTTAAGATTGTGAAAGTGTATTTTTAATGATGAATTATTATGTTTAGAATGAGTAAGACCGCGTGGTATGACGTACATACGCGTGGATGGGCACACAATACTGCGCGGTGTCACAATTATGATGATCAAAATATATCGTACGGTTTTTGATCCGTACAGTTTGTATTTATATTTTTGATGCAAATCAGGTCCAACAGTAATTTTAATATGCGTTGGAAATCTCGCCCCAAGTCCTCCTACAACTACACCTGCAATATCACCGGTCAGCTATATTGTGCTACTTGCAACCGAGCATTTAAGAGCAAGCCATATCAGGGCTCATGCCCGAAGCTAGTCAAGGTCGCCGTCACCGGTCACGGTGTGGAATAATGTGTGTTATTCTCGGTGCTTACGTTTTAATAAACGAATATTTTAAAATTCGACAAATAATAGGAGTGCTGCTTAGTTTTAATTGTGAGTGTATATTTCCTCTTATTTGTCGAATTTACATCTCTGTGAGTACTACCAAAAAGTTATAATTTATGCATGACTTGTATTGTCTGTTAGACGTTAAGATTTGTAAAGAGAGAGACTATTGCGAGTCGGATAAGGGCTTTGTATTCTGTAAGTGCGTTTTAATGTTTTTCATAACAAATTCATTTGTACGTAGCTTTAATGTGTAAAGTTGGCAGCGGGTTAATGCAGCTTTTGGAGTTTTAATGCTCCATTGGGATTAAACTTGATTTGCTATGAAATGCTCGGAAATTTGCAGCTTAAAATAATATAATTATGACGATGATAGACAATAAAAGAGAAACATAAAAAATATATGACTTTTATATGACTAGAAGTGGCTAAATTAACTCGAAATTCGGGAAGTAAAAAACTCTAATACATTATTCAAACTTAAATGGGAAGTGATAAATGTTGCAGGCTACTAGAATGTGGTATGCCCTTTCCAATTTCCTTCATCCTTACGAGCTTTTAAAACCTGTTATTACGGCATTATCATCATCAATCAATGTTATGTACCAGCAAATTTATATGATTACCTAGTATTTATTTATTTAATCGTTATTTGCACAAAATAAGAGAGTACAAAAAGGCGGACTTAATGCCAGAAGGCATTCTCTGCCAGTCTACCTTAGGGTTGTGTAGAAACAAAGTCACGGGAGCTTAGAAAAAAAAAAGTTAAGACAAATATAAAACTATATTATATATGTATAAACATAAATATATCCATAAATACAAGCATACATAAATAAAAATAACATATAAATAGATTAATAGCATACTACATAGATCCAGATATAGATGGATATAGGGTATAATAGTAAAATTTATGACTATTCCTCATTTAAATATAGTTAGTATACGTATAGTTTAGTTATAAAATGACATATGATTACCTAGTATAGGTACTATATTAAACTTGTATAAATATGCAATCGTTTGTGTTCGCCTGTTTTATTCATATATTTCCAGTCCACACAAAGGTTGTCTGAAAGATTTATTTTTACCGATGGGACATTTAGAGATGCAGTCGGTGGGTCGGAATTAAGTACCTAGACTATCATTTTCTTTTATTAATAGTCAAAAATGTATTGGATTATTTTGTAAATGCCTTAAACTCTAATATTGTATGACTGCCATTTGGGTTGAGAAACGGAGAAGAAACTTGCCACAGGTGCGACTCCAACACACAGGGGAGCCATGAGTTCTGATTGAACAAACCGTTTTCAACGCTACGCAAACAATCGTGAATACATATTTGCTATTACACCACGTGTTAAAATTGTTCGGATATTGGTTCCATTCTGAATATCTGTTCAATTTCTTTTTGTTATTGTTTTGAAAATTGTATGTAATATGTTAGTCGATTTAACCGTTATATTGTTATATGAAAGCTGAAATTGTCTAAAACAATTTATCTATTACGTGTACAAAAATATAAAAAGAGGAACTCAGTAATCGATTTTAAAAAGCGTAATTTTTTTTTTTATAGTGAATAGGCTCACGTTTGGCTTCTCTTGCTTGATGGAAGGCGAAGATAAAGCCTAAGATGGAGCACGTGAGCCTATAAGGTGTCTGTTCACATTGGACTTAAAGGTGTGCAGATTGTACCCGTGAGGAAAGACTGAACGCGGCAGAGAGTTCCATTCCTTAGCCGTCCGCATAAGGAAGGTGGAGGCAAACCGCTTCGTGCGAATTGATGGAATGTCTACGACGTAAGGGTGGAGCTGCTCGCCGCGCCTAGTTGTTCGGTGATGGAAAGGGGAGGAGGGTATTAGGTCATGCAAAACCTCCGCACACTCGCCGAAATGCACCCGATAAAAAAACCGAGAGGCAGGCCACTCGTCTTCGGTGTGCGAGGCTCTGAAGATTTGCCTCAACGAGCGAGTCACTGCCTAAAAAAAATTTCGATACTTACTCGAAAAACGTCTAATGTTTTTTTTATCAAAGATTTTAATTGCGACAATCTATTTATAAGTGGATATTATGAGATCCTACAATAAATCAAAGTGTAATAAATCCTTTGATACAACTCAGCCTAGTAAATACGTAAAAGCGTTTAACGTTTGATTTGATTGGATGTTTTTGTTTTTGCTCTTAAATAATATTTGTTGTACTAAAGTATTGTAATTGTTTGACAACACTCCACTCAATAGGTGAAATGTCGAGGATATCATACATGTCCACTTCACATTGGTATTCTGCGAATATGTGGTATACCTTTTTTTTTTTGTTAACGAGGAGGAAATCTTCAGAAAGATACCCCGCCTTCTGGGGGGAAGGCGGCGGTTATGTGGGGTTTTTACCCACTAAAACCTCCCCGGTGGCCCTTTCCTCGGTGCATGACGAGGGCCTCCGGGATCTTCAGTGGAACGCACCGGAGCCCCTCTGCACTGTGCTCAAGGAGAGCACATCCCGGGGGGGGAGGTTACTCCCTCCCCCCCTGTGCCCTCGCAGCGCAAGAACACGGGCCAGCCGATGTCGCCTTCTTCCCGGGTCCACTTTGGTGGATGACTCAGGCCCCCACCCTTGTCGCCCAGTGAACCCGAGGCCCCTTTTAGTCGCCTTCTACGACAGGCAGGGGATACCGTAGTCTTATTCTTGAGAGCCCAGAACTACAGGGCTGAATTTGTGGTATACCTAACGTGACCATTTTTATCCTTTAACACAAAATGGGACATAGGTTATTTATAAGGTTGGTTGACCTTAGAAAAATACACTTTTTTAAAGCTACTTATTAAGAAAAATCAATTAGCTTAAAAGTTACGAATTTAAATATATACCCAATAGTTTAGCTACATTTATAATTATCCGAAGAACAAATTTCAACAAAGTGTATGACCGCCTCGACTTCTCAAAATTTCGCTCGGTTTCCGAACCCGGGACAATTTGTCATCCCAAAGATTATTCCGGGACTCGTAATGATAAAGGGACAGTCCCGTTCAAAACGGGACGTCTAGTCACCTAGGTATACCCCGAAAGCCGACCCATTCGTGCATAACATTCTTACTAACCAGATGGGTTCGGAGATAATTCACGTCATAGTCGAATGGTTTATTTAAAACTACGACTTTGTTTCGGAGACTAAATTTTTCTTCTAATTGAAAAATGGAAACTGAAATTCTAATGCTTTCTGCAAACCTTTGTGCGCGAGTTTTATTTTTTTATTTATCATAAAACAATAAATTTTGACACATCAAAATTCCGTGAAATATTGTCTTAATTATAATGAAATTAAATGAAAACAGTTATCTTCATAATTAAGGTTTAAATAATTATAAAACCGTCCAGCCTTACAAAGCGTTAATTATTTTACCTTGTTGCAAAACTCGGTGTACAGTCAAAATTTAAATGTAACATCTGCGACACGATGTAGCTCTGGGAAAAGTTCTAGAATTTTACATATTTATTTAAAGTATTTCTAATGTAAAATAACTGGGAAAAACGTATGGTCAAATTACAGAATATTAGAACGACAAGAGCCACAAAATGTTTTGTTTACGAAAGTAGCATTTATAATTTTATTACGCGGAGTCAGTGTTCACTGTCAATATGAAGTAATATGTATTCATTGTGTGAGAACTGCTGGTATCTAGACAACCCTAAAATAGGTTTTAAGACTTTTTATTCTGTAATTTTATTGTCTATATAAATTATTTGAAATAAAAAAAAAACACAAGACCAAAATCAATAAATTCATCCATCGTTTACAAGGTATAATACATCATATATAACTTACACAATTATTCGTCTGTATAATTTATACTCACCTGTACAGCTTCGGCGTAGCTCAGTGGTCGGGCAATTGCTTTAAGATGCATAGAACGCTAGCAACCCGAGCTCGATCCCCGCTGTCGGCACCAATGAATTTGTTCATGGCAATTTTAAATACTGATTAAAAGCGCTTGCGGGTAAAGGATAAAAGAAACATCGTGAACAAAGACATAAGACGTAGTCCCTCACATGGGTCAAGTGTGGATTGGCAGACTTCTACCCAACTTTAATCTTAAACTTTGAGAATGTGAAACTACACAAATTGCATCTATACATATTTTACATGGACTTGCGCAGGGGTGGAATTTATTGGACGTAAATAGATGCTTAAAGTATAATATATTAGTAGGAAATTTTGCTGGCCCATGTATGGTGACCGACTCACCCCCTGTCATAGATGGGACCTATGAGTATGGGAAGTGCACAAGCGAAAACTGTCTCTGTCTACCCATCTTATGTTAAAAAGATATGAAAGTTTTTTTAATTTACAAATAGGGAATGTTTTAATTTGTCTCAACTGGGAAGTGTATTTAATTTATAATTAGGGTATTTTTAATTTTGACTCGTCTGGATTTTAATTATTGCAAAGACTTTTTTCATATCCGCGTCTTTTTTTTATTTACTACCACTTACTAGGAAAGTGAAACAGTTGACGTTTCAAAAGAAAGCAGTGTTCTGTCGCTTTTGTGTACGGTAGATAATATTTTAAAGCGACGACATCGCCATCTCTGAAACAAAAAAGATTGTTATACCCAAGAAAAGAATGAAGTGGAGGGAAATACTTAAATTCTTTTAATTCTGCTTTCTTTTGTTATCGTTTTAAATACACGCTGCTTAAATGTTGTTGACTTAAAGTTTATGACTGGAGTGAAAAAATGGATATATTTTATTACATAAATTTGTAATAGAATTCAACTTGTAAATATTTAAATTTAGGCTACAACATAACTGCAATTCAAATTTGTGACTGTTATTTTATGTGAAATGGGACAAACGAGTTAGCATTTACTCGCGTGGCTTATGGACTAACTCTTCTTCGATATCTTAAACTTTTAATAAGCCATTTGGCTTTTTTTTTTAATTTTTTCTTTAAAAAGAAAGCTAGCAATTTTTCTTTTTTTTTCAGAAATATTACTAACAATCTTGTTAACCATTCCAACTAAGCTTAAGCTTGTGCTAGGACATGGTTCACGGCAATAGTCGAATGGTGGATTCGAACCCACGACCTTACGATTCGCAGTCCGTACCCTAAACCATTAGGCTATTGTCGCTTCTTATATATTATATACATATATATATTCAAAAACATTTAGTTAAGTTATTTCGCCAAACTGCCAGGGCAGTTTATTGGCGAAAACTGCACCCATAAATCTATACACTAATTTATTTACAATATTCGGCAGCGTAGGTACTTAGTAGCTGCGTTTTAAATTGTTTCTTATTGTTATTTTTCTGCAGGTAGTCTTCTGCTAGTTTATATGAATTGTATATTCGCGGTACTAAGCACCTACGCGTCCGTTCTTCAAAGTAATTTATCGCGCTAGGTTCTTCGTAAATATTACGTCCTGTTTTTCTTAAATTTCCATAAACATATTTTTGGCTGACCTAAGCTGATGTTATTTTCGTTATGTGCATCTGCGACTCTTACCACTTAAATATTTATACATATAACAACCTCCGCACCGCGATTAAAAACTATATATTTAAATTTTCTAAAAAGTAGTTAGTAGTAGTAGTTAAAAGTTACTCCTTATTACGTCATCCTATCTGCCAGTGAAAGTTCCGTCCAAATGGGTCCAGTCGTTCCAGAGAGTAGCCAGAATAAACAGACAGACACAAATTGTTATATCAGTATCATACTTTCATCAATAGCCTAATGGTTTAGGATACGGCCTGCGAATCGTAAGGTCGTGGGTTCGAATCCACCATTCGACTATTGACATGAACCATCTCCTAGCACAAGCTTAAGCTTAGTTGGAATGGTTAACGAGAATGTTAGTAATATTTATGAAAAAAAAGAATTTTTTTTTCATAAATATTTCTTCATTAAAAAAAAATGCATGTAGTAAAAATCGGTTACTTTAATATTACAAACAGACACTACAATTTTATTTATTTGTATAAATGTAATAATTTAAGATACAAATTAATGTAAAAATCGGTTACTTTAATATTACAAACAGACACTACAATTTTATTTATTTGTATAAATGTAATAATTTAAGATACAAATTAATGTAAAAATCGGTTACTTTAATATTACAAACAGACACTACAATTTTATTTATTTGTATAAATGTAATAATTTAAGATACAAATTAATGTAAAAATCGGTTACTTTAATATTACAAACAGACACTACAATTTTATTTATTTGTATAAATGTAATAATTTAAGATACAAATTAATGTAAAAATCGGTTACTTTAATATTACAAACAGACACTACAATTTTATTTATTTGTATAAATGTAATAATTTAAGATACAAATTCAGTCTTAAGGTCCAATTGTTTAATAATCTTCTATTATATAATTTCCTAGGTATCTTAATTATTTTATATTTGCTTGGTAGATGTGCCCCGTTGAAGTCATGTAAATATCATGGATTGTCAAACAATTTGAAGGGCGTTTTAGCGACTGAAATGCTTAAATACCGACATATATATTAAATAAAGGATTTATTATCTTAATTCGTACCCATCTATAAAATTACACGATTACGTTACCATTGCCGTTAGTGCAAATTGCATCGTTCTATCAATTCTAGCGTGTTGCAGGTGTCTCATTCAATTATTATAAATCTGCCGTTTCAAGCAACGACATAGGATGACTGTTAAGTGAAAGTACTTAGAACTAGAGTCTTAAGCATGGATCGCCAGTTCGAATACCAGCTGGCTTTCTACCAGTAATTTTTGGTCATGCCATTGCTTAAGAACAAATAGAGTTTGGTGTATATTTCGTTGTATTCGTCGAGGTTCGGTGGGTGATACGGACGTAGAAATTTTTATTTTAATGTTGTATTTTTAATTATAACCAATATTAGGGTTTTTTATCGTAGCTTAATAATGTCTATTTAAGCAGTGATAGCGTAGTGTTTAAGCGGTTCGACTTGAAGCGCCAATATCTTACCGGTTTAGGGTACGGTCTGCGAATTTTAAGGTTCGAATCCACCATCCACCAGTTGGAATGTTTAACAAAAATGTTAGTGATATTTATTAGCGTTCTTTGTAAAAAAATATCTGTAAATTTGAAACCCATTTCGGCTTGGACCAATGAACACACACTGTACACTAAACCATTAGGCTATTGACGACTTTATTGCAAGTTATGGATATTACATAATACCGCAGATATCGTTTATTTAAAAAAGTTTTCGTATCCTTTGTATCTTATTTGTATTCCGTGGTTGGCATTAATTGTTGCCAAATTAATAAATTTTAAAATTTTATTTAGCACGTCGTCGCACGGAGGTGGCGGCGAATGAAAATACATCATCTCGTATGTAGTCCCGCGGGTGTCGTGAGAGACGACTATGTTAATGTCAGAAAAATACATGGCAGTAAAATAAAAGCAAGTCCGAATGGAATATATTACGTAACGGTCCCGTGTCCACGGAAAATAATGTTACAAAAATAATTTAAAATATCGTACAAACTGAATGTTTTTCCTATAAATTCTACATTCAACTACTCTGCTGTCATACAGTTCTTGTCACTAGTTTTAGTAGTGGTTAATTGTCTAATTTAGCAAAACTAGCCAAATATTAATAAAAACCTGCAAAATCCGTACATTTAGGGTAAGTTTTTGATGTAAACAGCTGAGCTCTCAAGAATAAGGCTACGGTATCCCCTGCCTGTCGTAGAAGGCGACTAAAAGGGGCCTCGGGCTCACTGGGCGACAAGGGGGGACTTTGTCGTCTACTAAGGTGGACCCGGGAAGAAGGCGACATCGGCTGGCCTTGCACTGCGAGGGCTCAGGGGCACATCCCGGGATGTGCTCTTCTTGAGCACAGTGCAGAGGGGCTCCGGTACGTTCCTCTGGAGATCCCGGAGCCCCTCACCATGCACCGAGGAAGGGCAACCGGGGAGGTTTAAGTGGGTCAAACCCCACATAACCACCGCCTTCCTCCGAAAAGGTAACAAAAATTGATGAAATAAAAGATTTATTCATTATTTATAGTTGTCACTCTTTATAATTAGTTATTTTGATTTAACGTACCAAATGCTAACGTCACACACTTGTGTGCCATATTGTGCTGCCGGTTCCAAGCCCAGGTACCATATAATTACCATAATTTTTTAATTTTACCATTAGTTGTAAATATCGATATACCCACATTCAATTCAACATACGGTAATGTTACTTATTATCAATCTACCCTTTTTAACCACTCGGATTTATTCGACAATTCCCGCAAACACTATGTACCTCATATACATCTATAATAAAAGCTATCTCCCGAAGTGGCACTCAAAGTGTCAGTTTAACTTTTGAATGTTAGATTATCGGTCGGATCGGAATTCTTAGGCGTAACATAGTAACCGACCAAGCTGAGGTTACCTCTCACCGGGTGGACCCTTGTGTCGAGTTACTAGAGATAGAGGTTCAGGCTAAGCGACCTAAGAGCTACGTCACTTCTCAATCCGGTGAAGCAATCAAGGTCAGCTTCTCTGGCCAATCTGCGTAGTTCCTCAAAAAAGCTAAGTTTTTCGTTTTAAAGCATTAAGTATCAATTCATAAATAAGCTTAAGCGATCCCTTGAACAACGCGATCTGACTCGATGGTAATTATCAACTGAGCCAGTGAAAATGATAAATGCTTATCGGTATGATTTAGGAGCTGAATTCATTAAGTGTAAGAAAAGTTAAATTAATAAATTACTTTATCTCCGTAACTTGTTTAAAATTTCCTCAAATATTCCACCATCGGCACTTCTTAAGTCAATATTAATATTGAATTAACAATAACTGAGCTAATATTACTTTAATAGTTTAGTTTTATATATTCATATAATTGACTATAACTGTGAAGCTATTTATAAATATTCTTAATAGCCAACCATAAACAATGAAAAAAAATCCCAGGTTTTTTTTTAAGACGAACTACACAGAATGGCTAGAAAAGCTGGCCTTGACTGCTTCACCGGTTTTAGAGGTGGAATAGCTCTTTTTTTTTAAGGGTTTCCCCCGGAAAGGACATGTTTTGCCCTTTCCGGGAGATACCCTTATATATATATATATATATAAAATGTATAATATTTGTCTTTTTCTTTGTTTTCTTTATTTTTCTCTCTCTCTTTATTAATTAGTTTGCACTTATTTTTTCTAAATCATTAATCACAACGATATAAGTAGATAATTTATATGTATATAATCTATAGAGATATATATGTGATAATTGTGTTTATCTTAATTAGTTTTGTTGTTATTTATTGCTCCATTCGCCACATATGGAATAGCTCTTAGGTCGCTTAGCGTGAACCTCTATTGCTAAAACTTGATACAACGGTTCCCCGGTGAGGGGTAAAGTTTCTGCACTGCCCGGGAAACGAATCCGGGTCGCAATGGGAATCTTGCATGATACCACTACACCAGCAGTGCTCTGAAATATCCCAGGTGTTGGCGTTGGTCGCAAGGCACTTGGACGTTAAATTCGTGACAACGAATCCTAGAACAATGAGCACTTGGCACTTACTAACAATATACGTTTATTACAAAATTAAAATGAATAAACAAATTACTAAAACCACAATTATTAATTCATTTAAATTATTTCATATTTTTTTTCTTATTTATGAATTATTTATCTCACTTGTTAGGTCATTTTATTTCTCCGCGTTCTCACTCGCTTTCTTTCAGCACTACCCCGTCTCTCTCATGCCGTGCTCTCGCTCACACACATTCAGACACGCAGTACATCGATCGTGAATAATCGGTTACTCTCGGCCCAAGCGGAGCAGGACACTGTAACGCTACATTTTTAGTGAATGCCACCCGCTATTATCAATTTATAAGACGTTGTCACATCAAAATAAGCCGTAATTAAAATCTTACGTCTTTTATCTCAGGCACAGTAGACATACAACAGCAAAACAACAAAATACTTTCCGTATCTATACAGAATAATACAAAAATTATAATATCGTATGTGTTAATTTTCATAAAAGCAAGCATCATTTTCAGTTCACGGGGCCAGCTCTCTAAGGAAATTCGGCTTAATGTTTTACTTAAAATTTCATATACGGTAGGATTTTTTCAATACTAACTAATATGTTAGACGTTTTAAGAGATCTTCATCTGCCATATAAGGGACCTAATAACAAGCTTGTTATCAAATCATTATCATCATCATTTCAGCTGAAAAACATCCACTACCGGACATAGGCCTCCCCCAACGATTTCCAAAAGGACCGGTTGTAAGCGGCTAGTATCCAGGTGCGTCCTGCGGCCTTTATGAGGTCGTCAGACCACCTTGCTGGTGTCCTACGCTGCGCTTGCCGGTCCGTGGTCTCCAATCGA
Organism: Meandrusa payeni; assembly: GCA_029286785.1. NCBI lineage: Eukaryota > Metazoa > Arthropoda > Insecta > Lepidoptera > Papilionidae > Meandrusa > Meandrusa payeni. Next base: position 11,494,968 of record JAGSMX010000005.1, on the reverse strand, counting down.
GAACTTTTCGGCCCCATCGGCCATCTGTTCTACGCGCTATGTGCCCTGCCCATTGCCACTTCAACTTACCTGGCGAGCTATGTCGGTTACCTTCGTTCGGCTACGGATTTCCTCGTTGCTAATATGATATCGTAGAGATACTGTGAGCATAGCCCTCTCCATAGCTCGTTGTGCGACTTTGAGAGACTTGGTCAAATGCAAAAAGGGAATTCTGTGTCTATCAACAAAACGCGAGAAGTTACTTTTCCATTTTAAAGCGTATATTTTCGTAAAAATGTGTATGGAAAACATCGTTGAACTAATAATATGATGTTACAGTAAATTGTGAAAACTAAAATACCATTTGACCCTCGTAACAAACAGACAAGGGTGCGCTATAACTTATGTTATCATTTTTATCTTTACCATTTATGTCAGTGTATGTGCTTTTATATTTTTATGACTATGATAAATATAAAAATACTTTTAAAAAATTGTATGCAACATTTATCAGCAGTGATGGTTAAATAGCTGATTAACCATGAAATATCCTGACCGTCTTGTACCGAGGAGTAACTTTTTCAACCGACTTCGAAAAGATGAGGTTCTCAATGATAATTTTTTATTTAAAAGCTGGTGTGGTCCCATTTCAATATGGTCCAAAATAGACACTGACATCCATAAGAAAACCCAATAAGTCTTAAATTTGCATTAAGTATGTCAGCGGCAGATGGACAAATAAGTCACAATATCACGGCAACCGATTTCTATTATTCTTTTTATAAGCTTAAGCTGCTCGTTATTACATCAGCTAACTGTCAGTTAAGTGAAGAGTCCCTTCAAAATCGTTCGACCAGCCGTTCTAGAAATTAGTCGGAACAAACAGATAGATAAAAATTTAAATAATGTTATTCCGGTACTATTGTCCTCCAATTTTATTTATTGACATAGATGTAATAAATGTATGTATAGATTTAACGTTACACAACTTTCAAGATTAATTATAGTTAACAAGACTGACGGTTAGTAATATTTCTAAAAGTATTCAGTAATAGTGTCAATGTGTGGCCATGGGCTCTTCGCGTATTACGAATAGCGGTTGCTATCTCTATCTTTCAAACACACATTTTACTGACGTTCTATAATACCAAAACAGATTACGTTATGTCGGTAAACACATTGTAGACTTTACGCCTACGTAGGAGAACATAATTTGTCGTTCTCCGTAAGTAGTGCGCAAGCTAGGAACAATTATCTTAATATGTGATTAGGCTAAGAAATGTGAAATTGTGAAAAAGGTAAAATAATTACATCTGCAAGCCCCTTTTTATACTTACCACCTCGATTAAAATAACTTGAAAGTATACTATTTCATTTATTCTTAATGGGTACAGAGTATAAAAGACTGGATTTTATCAATATAGTCAATAAATCAATAACTTACAGTATATATACCAAAAAAAAACTATGCAAATACCTGTAAGTATTCAAGATTGTGATGGCAGCGATGACGTAGCTTGTCTTCAAATATATATTATATTAAATAATAGGCATGTTATAGTACGGGAATTCAAATATTAATGTTTTATTTACACCCTCATAAATCTTTAGGGCTCGGCCACACACGTTTCCAATCCTCACTCTGGCAGTAATCGCTTTCCATAGGGTTAAACAAATTTATGAATATTTTAGCTTTTCCCAATCGTTTTCGTAAAACTCTTTTCGAGCACTTAAAATATTTATACCAGTTACAAAAAAGATACAAAATTTTCTTTTATAGATTAACTTTCTATTTTGTAGTTTTTCTTATGATTGATAGAAGTTTTTCGCCCAAATAATTTTATAACTTCTTCAAGTCACGAAGTGAGAAGAAACTTCAAAACTTAAAAAATACAAGAAACTTTGACAAAACACGATTTTTTTTATACTTTCTAAGCAAGTACTTGACTACGATCCCATCATCAGATAAGTGGAAATGCAGTCATGGGTGGTAAGGCGCACTAGCTTAATAAATGCCTATTCACTCTACTCTTGAAAATACCCACATTGTAATCGGAAGGATAGACAGACGTGGGCAAATTATTCCAGTCCTTTGCTGTACGAATTTAACTAAAGTATGTAGGTACCATTTTGTTTGATAACTTTTAGCTTTTTTGTAGTAAAATTTTAAAATGTATCGAATTTCTTCATTATATTCACTCGACTTGACAGTACGAAATACAAATGAAAATCAAACATTTTCCTAATTCGAATTTGGAATTATGTTTATTAAAATTTAAACTTTCAATGATACCAAAACCAACCAGATAGAAATAGTATAGCCAAAGAGATTTTATTACAAGTTCACACATACTATAATGCGAAAAGACTTTCTTCCCAATCTATTATAATAAAATGCATGGAAGAAACTCGATCGACCGCTTGTAATTTACTTTTCACGTTAATAAATGCAACTTATTCTCGCACAACGTTTTAGTCACTGGAGATTATGAATTTACTTTTTAAATTTCTTTATTAAGTCTCGTCTAATTAACTAACTCCCTGAAGCTAGCTCGTCAAGAAACAACGTACTCGTAAATGAAACATTTGCATCATTTCTGCTAATTAGAACGTTTTGATGGTGTTTTTCTAAATGTTTTAACGAGGACTAGAAAAAATAAGCTAGATTGTTCTTACTATTGCCACGGTTTTATTAAATTGTCTTCTTGGTTATTTGTTTGTTTTTGTGTATGTTTGGGTTTTCGAAACCTATATTTACTATTTTTTTAAACCACTGCTGTGTTGTAAATGTTTTCATTTTTATGGGAGAGGCGGACGTTATTTTAAAAATGTATATTACTTGTTTTTACAAGGACTATAAACAATAAATGTAACTATGAATGCACCTTCCTAACAAAATTTAACTGGAATATTTGTGCTTACGTCTTAACGTTTTGTAGATTTTATACATAACCGTCTCGCTTATTTTTGATGCATATTCATCATTAAACAAGCCGGTATGCCCATTAGTCACAATTTTATGAGAACCTAAAGGCAGAATCAATATAAATGGTAAGATACTATATTAAAACTATTGATCGATTGAATCGTATTATGTACTACGCAGATTTATTAAAGACCTATGTCCAATACACATTTTTAATTATATCAACAATTCACAATGTGTGTACAATCTTTCTGTATGGATTCGAGACATGGACAATTCGACTAAGAGAATAGATGCATTCGACATGCGGTGCTGGTGGCGAATGCTACGAATACCTTGGAATGCCAAGCGCAATGTGTCTTTTGACTATCCACTACGTGTCTACACATACAGCGCGTACTGTCATATTTAGGCATATGATGCGTAGAGGGGATGGCAACCTTGAAAAGCAGGTCATCGTTGTCAATACAGAAGGCAAGAGAACAAGAGGCCGGTCGCCATCACGATGGTCTGATTAAGTAAAAGATGCCATCTCCTCTCTTAACCTCTACCAGCTGCTGAGGGCTGCTTTGGACCGAGGTCGATGGAGGCAGATAGTCCACTTGAGGGGCTGTAGAGGCTACGATCCTCAGAAATGAGGGAAAGAAAAAGAAGAAGACTAATTTCTAATCACACAAGTGGCTAAAACCAATTTAAGCAAATGCAATAGTACAAAACGTTAAGTGTGTAAGAATTTATAGACAAAAGAGGTAAAGTTGTTCTAAACGTTATTTTATTTTATACAACATGGGAAGAACACGATATTTATAATAAAACTAGCAATATTTTCTTACCAGAAAATATTCTAGCGTAGATTTTAATGATAAAGCTAGTAATAGTATACGCATTTTATCGCGACATCTACAAATAGGTGCCGTCCGTTATGCAAACCTTATCAGAGATCTGCAATTCGAATAATGGATGTCTGTCTCAAAGGAGAACTTTTATGATACTTTTAAGATATGAATGTACCCGCATCTGATATGAGTTTGGTATTTTTAAATATATAATTTAATAGTAATATAATAATAAAATAATAGATAATTTAGTTCAATTTGATTGTGGAACGAATCGAATATTTTATAATTAAATATACACAAGAATGCAGTGATTAAAAGCTATCAATTTAAACAATCTCTCTAGCTCACGGAACATGGAAACAATACAATGAAAAAGTTATTCCGAACCGAGAACAACCAAGAAGGCCAAACCACACCAAACAGAGTGAATTGGTCGAAGACGTAACGTTTCTCAGTACATGGGATTATATTCATCGCATTTGAGATTTAATAATCGAAATTCAAATACTGATGTCATATGGGTTCAAAGAGGGCGTTGACCACTTAACATTAGGTATTACATGTTTGCCTCTTGTCTTAAAGAAAAAGATTTGCCCCCATTTTGAAATAACGCACAAAGTAGTTACAGGAAATTGCATCAAAACTTCGTAAAATTTGGCACAAAATCTGTTGTTTTAAACTTCTTAAAAATGCTTTTAAAGTTCGATAAGTTTGAAAAGAAGAGAATGGAACACTACTTTCCTTGAAATAATGAAATTAAAGACGGCGTCTAAGGAAATAAAGCTCAATGGTAGTAAAGCTTTGATTTTATCTTTTTGGATAGATTAGATTCCGCATCAATCTTACTTAAGTATCGCTTAGTAGCTTAGTAACTAAACGAGTTCGATTAGTTCACTAAAATTGTATGCCATATAATTATACAACATACAAACAAATCATATTAATCAATATAAGAACAATCTAGATCTACTTTTGTGAAGTAGCTATAAAATTTAAATTGACTATAATTTTAATATAACTAAATAAGCTCTCACGCACTTTTAACCCTAGCGGGGGACGACTTTCAATGTCTAGTTTTATTATGTTGCTTGTTAAAAATTAATCACGGGTGCTAATTAAAAAGAAAAAAACAAATTTTGAGGAATATTTTTACATTTGTTTCACAGCTAACATAAACCCGTAGCTGTAACAAAATATAACGTAAAACGAATAGACCCATTCAAAAATATACATATATATATATAGTTTCGATACATAAGGCTCGATCGATAAATAATAAAATATTTTTAGCCGTTCTTGTTATAGAAGGATGTCACGTTTGAAATTTATTTAGTAACACTTTTTTAATTCTTATCGTGAAAACGTAAGCTTCGTCGATTCATTTCAGTTCACTGGGTTTGTTGACAATTGTACTGTTTACGTAATGATATCAAAACGCTTTATTTGTGATAATGTTTATTCATATTTGCTTTTCTGAATCTAACTTTACTTGTAAAAATTAGAAACTTACTGGCCATTAATTTGTGTTAATGTAGTGAATATTTAAGGTTATATATAACCTTTTTTCTGACTTTTTTAAATCAAAGTAATTAACACTTGAAAGTAAAACACATCAATCTTACTTAAGTATCGCTTAGTAGCTTAGTAACTAAACGAGTTCGATTAGTTCACTAAAATTGTATGCCATATAATTATACAACATACAAACAAATCATGTTAATCAATATAAGAACAATCTAGATCTACTTTTGTGAAGTAGCTATAAAATTTAAATTGACTATAATTTTAATATAACTAAATAAGCTCTCACGCATTTTTAACCCTAGCGGGGGACGACTTTCAATGTCTAGTTTTATTATGTTGCTTGTTAAAAATTAATCACGGGTGCTAATTAAAGAGAAAAAATCAAATTTTGAGGTATATTTTTACATTTGTTTCACAGCCAACATAAACCCGTAACTGTAAAAAAATATAACGTAAAACGAATAGAGCCATTTAAAAATATACATATATATATAGTTTCGATACATAAGGCTCGATCGATAAATAATAAAATATTTTTAGCCGTTCTTGTTATAGAAGGATGTCACGTTTGAAACACTTTTTTCATTCTTATCGTGAAAACGTAAGCTTCGTCGATTCATTTCAGTTCACTGGATTTGTTGACAATTGTACTGTTTACGTAATGATATCAAAATGCTTTATTTGTGATAATTTTTATTCATATTTGCTTTTCTGAATCTAACTTTACTTGTAAAAATTAGAAACTTACTGGCCATTAATTTGTAAAAATGGCGATAACAGCTTAATGTAGTGTATATTTAAGGTTATATATAACCTTTTTTCTGACTTTTTTAAATCAAAGTAATTAACACTTGAAAATAAAACACATCCATCTTATATCCGTGGCCTAAAAGTTAATAAGAGTTTAGGAAGTGATAAACATTAACGGTTAACTTTTGTTTTACTAACCCATCTTAAGTTTCCGATTCAATGAACTAAAAGGAATGAATTTCATTAGACACGGTCCTTTATATCCGCCACATTATATTCATTAATTCATTAGAACTTCTAACGAAGTCTTTGTCACAATGATCAATAGGATACTATGAAGAAACATTGTGTTTGTGACAGCAGAGAAATAACCACTCCGTTCATGTGATTGCTGATATTAAACACATTTTGTCCATTCCTGATTTGGAACTCATATTTTAGACCATTTGGATTTTGAATTGTAATTGTACACGGCTCCTTCAAAATGCAAATAATTAAACTTCATCTACGTTAAGGGCATGAGACCTTTTTCAATAATTGGGATAAATAAACAAATAAATAATTTTAATTAGGGAGACAAAAAAATTGGAAAACAAAAAGTATTTATTCATCACGGAACTAAACAAGAAGGGAAAAAGAAAAATTTTACATATTTTCGAAAGAAAATGGGCGATATGGAAATTTATGACCGAAAGCTGTTTAAAAAAAAATTTCGTAAATCAATATTTATATTTGATATTGACTAAAATAAATAAATACTACGTTTTTTTATGGGTATAAACTAGCGCTTGACCACGATCCCACCTGGTGTTAAGTGGTGATATAGTCGAAAGATGGTACGCGCTAGTTTAGTAAGTGCCTATTCACTCTACTCTTGAAGGCTCCCACGTCGTACTTGGACGGAAAGACTGACGCCGGCAACTTATTCCACTCCTTTGCTGTACGCACGATGAACGATGACTCAAATCGCTTCGTTCGGACGCGCGGAACATCGACTATAAAAGGGTGGAGACCCGCCGAGTGTCTAAACGTCCGAAGGTAGAATGGGGATGGGGAATTAACTCGTGTAATTCCTGTGCACACTCTCCAAAGTGTAATCTGTAAAACACCGAAAGGCTGGCCACCTTGCGCCTGTGCTCAAGACTATCTGGGTGTAGATTGCTGATATTAAACACATTTTGTCCATTCCTGATATGGAACTGATATTTTAGACCATTTGAATTTTGAATTGTAATTGTACACGGCTCCTTCAAAATGCAAATTATTAAACTCTATCTACGTTAAGGGCATGAGACCTTTTTCAGTAATTGGGATAAATAAACAAATAAATAATTTTAATTAGGGAGACAAAAAAATTGGAAAACAAAAAGTATTTATTCATCACGGAACTAAACAAAAAGAATTTTTTCAAACATATTTTCGAAAGAAAATGGGCGATATGGAAATTTATGACCGAAAGCTGTTTACAAAAATTTCGTAAATCAATATTTATTGATTTATTGACTAAAATAGATAAATATTACGTTTTTATGGGTATAAACTAGTGCTTGACCACGATCCCACCTGGTGTTAAGTGGTGATATAGTCGAAAGATAGTACGCGCTAGTTTATTCCTCTACTCTTGAAGGCTCCACGTCGTACTTGGACGGAAAAACTGACGCCGGCAACTTATTCCACTCCTTTGCTGTACGCACGATGAACGATGACTCAAATCGCTTCGTTCGGACGCGCGGAACATCGACTATAAAAGGGTGGAGACCCGCCGAGTGTCTAAACGTCCGAAGGTAGAATGGGGATGGGAGAATTAACTCGTGTAATTCCTGTGCACACTCTCCAAAGTGTAATCTGTAAAACACCGAAAGGCTGGCCACCTTGCGCCTGTGCTCAAGACTATCTGGGTGTAGATTGCTGATATTAAACACATTTTGTCCATTCCTGATATGGAACTGATATTTTAGACCATTTGAATTTTGAATTGTAATTGTACACGGCTCCTTCAAAATGCAAATTATTAAACTCTATCTACGTTAAGGGCATGAGACCTTTTTCAGTAATTGGGATAAATAAACAAATAAATAATTTTAATTAGGGAGACAAAAAAATTGGAAAACAAAAAGTATTTATTCATCACGGAACTAAACAAGAAGGGACAAAGAAAAATCTTACATATTTTCGAAAGAAAATGGGCGATATGGAAATTTATGACCGAAAGCTGTTTAAAAAAAAATTTCGTAAATCAATATTTATATTTGATATTGACTAAAATAAATAAATACTACGTTTTTTTATGGGTATAAACTAGCGCTTGACCACGATCCCACCTGGTGTTAAGTGGTGATATAGTCGAAAGATGGTACGCGCTAGTTTAGTAAGTGCCTATTCACTCTACTCTTGAAGGCTCCCACGTCGTACTTGGACGGCAAGACTGACGCCGGCAACTTGTTCCACTCCTTTGCTGTACGTACGATGAAAGCTGTGTGCTATTAGATTTTTGTACACATATATTTTTTTTATCAATTACAATCACAAATTATCGCTGTCCGGGAATAAGCAATGCGCATACAAGAGATCTAGTAGCCACGAAAGGACGGTAACAATAATATATCGATTACAATGGAAATGCAATCCCAAAGACTCATGCGAAATGATCATTGAAAGACTTTTTTTTTAATATAATAATAATCTTTCTTCATACAACTTCTGTATATAACCAAAGTTCAGTAGTTACAACATTATGTTTAGAGTTGAAACAATCAGGGTAGCACATACACGGGGGTTTTCTGAATAACAATGCGTATTTACCTGAATTGAAGCTTTGAATGGAACGATTGCGCTAAATGAAAGCCATCCTATACAGTTCATTGAGTAGATCGCTTAGAATGTGGACGGAACAGGTTAATGTAGGGTCAGCCTCCATTGCGGTCACTTGGTACAAATGCTACCCGTTTGTAACATATACGACCTGAGTATGTAAGTACATACAAAGCCGTTATACTGGTCTCAGAAAATATATTCGAATAACACGGTAAAATTAAGTTACGAATTCCTTTATGTGGAAAGCTATAATTTGGCATCTTAATATTGGAGCTTATGAAATTGCCGTGTTGTATTGAAAAGGTAAAAATACGATTTAATAATAGTTATATTTTCATAAATTTACTGTATTTATTGTTCGACTTGTAACGGTTTTACCAAATGTCAAATTGGATAATACACAACAGAATTACATGTCAATTGAAATGGAACTATTTGTAACAGAATATTGTTATTATTTAAAACAAAATGAAATAAAAATGTCGGTTCTAGATGAGTAATATAATAAAATAATTTTAAAAACTGCAAAACACGGTGCGACTTTCAGTATAAGCATCATGTCTGTCACTTCGGTAGTTTTTACAGTAAAAGATGAACAAAAAAATGTCTGCCCACTCATTAATGCAGATCTAAGAGGGTACATGTGATAAGGTTATAGGAACGAAAGCAGGGAATAGTATTAATAAAGGCCTATACTCGATCGCGAGGGTAGTTGCAAAAAAAACTTTAGGCTTTTTTTGAGGCAGCGTTTGACGCTTTATAAAGCCTAAGTCCGGTTGTGTGAACTGAATACTGTGAGAATACTGTTATCACAATTGAGCACCGCTGAATGCCATCTGATATGAAACCAATTTACTGTCTTGAGCATAGATTTTTTTCGGTGAGCTAATAAACGTAGATCTAAGCCAGTCTTCGGGGAGAGTACCTGAATCGTAGGCTTGGTTAAAGAGACGTATCAAAGCATCTTCATGATATGATGACATGGCCCGCACTATATTCTAATCATGAAATGACGATGTGGAACATATAATATCTACAATTCTGATTTTAATAGAAGAAAGTAAGAGAATTTGCCGTTCGCACAATGATTGTTTTTCTTTATTACCGTATAAAAGACAAATAATAAAAATATGCCATACAGGAATTCAACACAATGTAAAAGCAAAAGTAGGGCAGGAAAATCGTAAACTTCTAATCCGACTGATGGAATTCTTCCTGTCTACAAAGTACTAAGTGCCACTTGCTTTGTATATATTATCGCAATAAAATGACTATAATAGCATTTTTTTTGTTACTGTTGTTTTTGTAGCGTCAATAGGCTAATGGTTTAGGGCACGGTCTCCGAATCCTAACATTGTAGGTTGATGAAATCCCCATTCGACTATTGACGTAAACCATCTTGTAGCACAAGCTTAAGTTGGAATGGTTAACAAGAACGTTAGTAAAATTTCTGAAAAAGTAAAGAAATATTGTTCGCATTCTTTGAAAACTCTAGCAGTCTAAACTAAACTAAATTTCGAAATTTTAACTACGATACTGGACTTCTAAGCTTGGATTAGTTTTCCTTTAATTAAGTATTATTGATACAAAATTACGATAAGATAATATGAGCAGCAGTAATTGTCTTGGTCAGGTTGGAGTTCGAATCCCAATTGTACCGTAGAGTAGCCGTTTTTGGTTTTTTAATTACAAATAATTATTTGTTTAACTTTGGGCACGGTGTGGCCATTGTCTCTGTCACATATGGCTTGTTTATAAGCTTATTATGTCCTCCCTCGCCACCACACAGACTTCACACTTCTCGCTGTTGGGCGCAAGTTTATTTATTTATTTAAATCAACAAAAATTATAACACCGTTACAGATAATACCAATATGATGTTATAAAAACTTAGTTAAATATATATTATTAAAATTAAAACAAATAAAAGCTGCTTTATGTATTGACAATAATATATAAATATATTCCCATTAAACACATTTTCTATAAGTAAATGTATATGATGAGTAAGAATAATGTGTGCATACATTTACGCTTGCTTATGATTATGCCACATAATTAATCATTTAATTCAGATTCGTAAATGTTATAAAATTTTCTAGTTTTTGCCCAGAACGATATTTTGATATTGGAAAAATCTCTGTAGGCGATGTACTCTGTGCAGTTTTATTAATGTTAGACTTCGATACAATTTCATCGATATTCCCTTGATTTTTGTTTGTTTGAATGCTTAATTGCTCTAGGAAATATGTATCTAAATGAATTGTTAATGTTTATATATAACTACTTCTTTAAAGTTATAAGATGTTTGCGTAAATGCAAAATTTACTAAGCATTTCAAATAAACGGGTTCAATGTCATTTGAGATAAACGACAGCTGAAGATTCTCATCGCATCGTCTTATATTCTACGATAGTTTAGCTTGAGTCGCTCGTCCAATTTGAATATTGTGAAAGTTTGTACTAGATAACAAATGAGCGTCGCAATTTACTCGATCGTGCATATAATATATTTGTAGCATTTATGAATACAGAGGGTTTGAGAAATAAATTATAAACATACGTACATATATACGTATGTTCTAGAATGAGGGATGAATGGGATTAGTGAGGGTGTAATTTTTCAATAAAATTAAGTTTTTTTATTTTGTATTAAGTATTTTCTTGTACTTTATTTTGAATAAAGAAGCTATCAATTTAATTTTATAATCGAATAGTTCTCCGGCATCTGTCTTTCCCTCCGATTACAATGTGGGTGTTTTCAAGAGTAGACTGAATAGGTATTTTAAAGCATTACTATTTAGGACTGTATGTCCACTTAATATTAGGTGAGGTTATGCTGAAGCACTTGCTTAGAAAGTATACATAAAATGAATAAAGAACATCCAACATCAACACTGTACATGCTGAAAGTTGGTGGCGAATTAATACTAAAAATGAATTCTATCAAAATTTTAACATCATCCATTATTTTGGTTCATTGTTACGAAGACAGGTTAGTAGAAAAACTCCAGGAATATTTTTTCAACGGTATTCACCCAAAAATAACACAATTTTCATAACAAATATCATTGTAGAATGTGCATCAGAAAGACGACCATACGTTTTCTAAGAAAGAAAATTACGTTTAGGCAGGCCCCTGGTTAATTCTAGATATATAATTCTATATTACAAATTATAACTACTTACGCCACTAAAGTTATGTGCAAATAAACCTACCGTAGTAAATTCAATTCTGGGCAGCCAAATACTAATTTATTTTGATAACTTCTTCAGTGAAAATATAATTTCGTATCAAGTTGAGTCATTGCGTTGGCAGTAATACTCAACTATAAGGGTCAAAATAGTATATCTGTTATTAGGCTGATATCAAGAAAAACAGGAAATTTATCTAAGATTGGATAACTTAGCGAATTTTATATCATGTAGGTGGCTTTACTATTCAAGATAGTGGGACATCCTGTTCTCATTTAATTTTGTATCTTAGTTTTCAACAAAGATATTTATGTGTAAACACTTTTTGTGTTCGACACCGTCAAGTCAAATCATTGATGGATTAAACATCAAAGACAACAACTAGCGGACGATCTCTTTAAAGGCTTATGTTTGTCTCACAGATCTAGAGCAAATTGTAATTGGCAACACATGTTAAGTACCAGCTTTTAAATGAATCATCAAAATCGATTCACCCAGTCGAAAGTTCTGTGTTAAAATGTTAGCAGTCGAATTGAGAAACTCCTTTTGAAGTCGGTTAAAAGATTTTGTTAAAAACATAGATTTAATGGCTGAAAAAGTATAGCCGTGAGCAAAAATAAAGGGTCGGTTAAGAAAGTTTGAATATCTCGGAAGATAAATACGCTAGCTAACTGAAATAAATTGTGCATGATAGACATATAAATATCCTTAAAAAATTAATATATTTCATTAAAAACATAAACTTAAACGAAAAAGGATATCTTACGTAAATTTGGATAATACAGTATTTTTCGATAAATTTTATTTTTATTTAAATTTTAGTACTTAGTGTTGCCTCCATGTGGCGACACTAAGTACTAAATTTTTTGCTCACGAGTGTATTTATTATTTAATCGAAACTATACATCTCTTCCTGTATTTTAAATTAAATAATAGCTTATGTGGAAATTCTGTGTAATTTTTATCGTGTGCCCAATTGAAAATATTCAGTAAATAAAAATTAAAAACAAAAAAGTATTGTGTTGCTACAACATGCACATGTGTTTCTTTGTACTCAGAGCACGTACGCCATTTTAAACAGCTACTTTTTACACGGACTAAATATAACACTTTTTACTTTTAAAATGTGAACTTCGTCATATTAAATATTTTTTAGTCCTGAAAACGTAAAATGTTTAACGTAGTCGTGTAATTAGACGTTTCGACTACTCAATATTTCTTTATTCATTTTAAAAAGAGTTTTTATGTAATGAGGATATGATGAATGGAGAGCCCACCGCTTTCTCTATGAGTCGAGTCAATAATATTTTTTCGTTTGTAACTTTAAAACCAGCTTTTAACGTTTAGATGACAGTGGATTAGTGGTCATCTGGACGATATCCCTCGCTGTGCTATTTTGAAACGCCTTCAATAAAGGATATTTTTTATGTTTGTACGGTACAAGGACGCTGTGCTCATGTTGAACCATGTCCGAAGATTTTTGAGACACGAAACGTCGTTTTCCAGGTGGTCGCTTATCCTGGATTTTTACTTGATGAGTTGGAGTAGTTCGTTCATCCCTGTAGCTCTGGGCTCGTACAATAAGGCTACGGTATCCCCTTTCTGTAGAAGAAGGCGACTAAAAGGGGCCTCGGGTTCACTGGGTGACAAGGATAAGGGCCTTTGTCGTCCCCAAAATGGACACGGGAAGAAGGCGACATTGGCTGGCCCGTGTCACCTTGCACTGCGAAAGCACAGGGGGGAGGGATTAACCTTCCCCCCGGGACGTGCTCTCCGAGAGCTCAGTGCGAGAGTCCCTCACAATACACTGAGGAAGGGCCACCGGGGGTTTTAGAGGGTAAGAACCCCACATAACCATCTACCACATATACCCCACCTTCCGGGAGAAAGGCGGGATATCTTGTTGAAGATTTAGCCCCCGTCAAAAAAAAAAAAGAAAAAAAGTTGTTTACACGTATTTGTTATTGGTAGGTTATTAGTTTTAATATGATCTTATTGTGTTAACACTTAACTCTTAGTGGAAATCAAACAGCGTATTTCCAATATAAATAGAGCGCTGTTAGCTCCATAAGCACGTTCACTTAATGCTACGGATTTCGACTACACACAAACTGAGTACTGCGTAAAATGTAATGTCTACAACTGAAAATTTACAATTTAAGATACATTTAATGTGTTGTGGACACAGGTTCCGTCAGCAAATTGTAACATAGGTCGAATAGAAACTAAAATATTCAATTCAATTAGATTGTAGTCAATATTTGAACAATTACATTTTTAAAATAAGAATATAGTTATCTTCTAAGAATAATTTAGAATCATTTTTACTTTTATTCTTCTAGCTATTACTTTTCTTTATATACTCTTTATTGTTTACAAATAAAAAGAAAAAAGAAATAGTTACTCGTGCAATGGGTGGCTTTATCGATAAAAGCGATCTTTTTCAGGCAACTTTTGAATCTAAGAGTAATAATAAAATACAAGCAAAGGGAGTTTTCAATAATAATTAATAATTAATTACAGAAATATATATCTAATGACTTTGAAGTTTTAAATATATACTTAACTAAGTAGAACGTTTTAACTCGAAATTTAAAGACATTCTAATTTTATATTTAGAATGTTTTGTACCTCTAGGTGAGGGGCGTGGGTGTTTGTAATTGTATTTGCTTAATGGCAAAGCTTCTGAATCAACATCTTATGGTCAGAGATAATCCGACGGGGATTCGCCCGGTCGTATTGTATCCGCTACCGTTTTGCGGGTTCTTGTTTAGAAAAACTAAGACGAAACTAATAAAGTTAGCGCTTTCATCTTCACTGATAGAGCGGCATGAATATTATTGTTAAAAATTTACATTCAATCTTATGCCACATACGATTTGAAATAAATGAAGCAATTTTCATTCGGTCAACGTTTTGCTGAATAAAACTCGGGCAAGAAGCCAACAAACCCATACCTCGCCATTACGTCGACTTTGTAAATTGAACTTTCATATTGAAAACCAATTTCGCTGTAAAGCAATTGACCATTTACAATAAGGAAATATAAACACATAATATGTAACAATTTCTGATATTTTTTATTGCAAATTGAAATAAAACTAATTCAACGAATACTATTGAGCATAATGGATGTAGATGGCTGGATGCTGCTACCACCTGCTTTAGATTCTTCTCATAGAATTAGAATTAATGATAAAATTAATTCTAAAATCAGTGCACTACTGCAAAATATCTAGATGTATAGGTCAGAACACATTGCCTTCTCGTGGATAGAGGGTCAGGCTAAGCGACCTAAGACCTATGCCACCTGTCAATCCGGTGAAGCAGTCAAGGCCAGCCTCTCTGGCCAATCTGTGTAGTTTGTCCTTTAAAAAAAACCTTCTCGTCTCTATGTGAACTATAAAGCGAAAGGTGGCGAAACAAGTAATCCTCGATTTAAAAAATACTTTGTTTTTATAATAGAATCAGGAGAACTTGGGCGGCCATGATTGGAGCTGTTCTTCGTTTGTGACACTTGCAAAAAAATGAGAACAGTGTTCCGTATACGACTAAGGCCAAACATTCGCGTAAGTATAAAAAAAAAGTTATGTCTACGTTTTTAAATACATCCTAGCTATAAAATACCGTCGCTTAAAAGGGCGTTAAATGTGGTTTTATGGTAATGGAGGCCTAATGGCGCGAGTAATTTTCATTGCCTTTACGACCAGCGAAGAATGTTTAAAATATGGTTCATCGGTTTTTTATAACCTAACGGGAAAATGCTTTGGTTATTGTCGATGCGCTTGCAAAGTCAAACGAATAACATACTAATAGTATCAATAATTTTGTTGACGGACCAATAACCCCAAAACACACGCCACTATATCCTGATTAGTGTAACTGTATGCTCCGCTAAACTCACTAACCTCCTCCTTGCGTCGTTTTCCTCATTGCTAAGGGTCGTGACCTCCACGAATTATGTGGCGGACGATCGCTTTCCACCTGTTGCGGTCTTTGGCGGTGAGAAATGTCTCGTGGACTCTCCTGCTGGTGTTGGTGCTAATTTGGTCTGTCCAACGCATAGGGCTCCTCCCTCTTGGTCGTTTTCCCTGTACTGTGCCTGTGACCAGGAGTGTTTCCAAGGTATCGGTTTTCCTGGCTATGTGACCGAAGAATTGGAAAACTCTACGCAGACAGACCATTGACAATTTGACAGTGACACCCACTTCCCGGAGAATTGACGCATTTGTGCGGTGGGCTGTCCAAGGTACTCGCAACATTCTCCTCCAGCACCACATCAAACTCACTAACAAACTTAAGCATTAGTTCAACAAGTACGGAAAAAACCTTAACGCTGAGAGAACACACAGACGAGACATACGTGACGTTCTCATGAAGACTTTCTACCATTTTGTTATCGCAAGATCAACACCGTACCGACTATGAATAATCGTACTAATGAAGAAGTTGAACACTGCATCCCTATTGTATATAGGAAACTAGTAATATGCCAATGGTATAAAGAGCAATTTTTATTTTTTAATATTATATTACTATATTTAGACATTGTCAAGAGAGAAGGAAGATTTATACAGATGCTTACAATGTGAATTTTATTTTAAATTTTCCATAAAATATAAAATAAAACGAAGGACGTGAAAATGGTTTAGAGAACGTTTAATGAAAACCGGTGCTATTGAAAATGAGAAATATAATAAATTATGTAAATTATAATACACATTGTATTTAAATACCAATTTCTCATATTTACGCGAGTTTATATGTCTTAAGATATATAGCCGTGAGCAAAAATAAAGGGTCGGTTAAGAAAGTTTGAATATCTCCGAAGATAAAGACGCTAGCTAACTGAAATAAATTGTGCATGATAGACAATTAAATATACTTAAATGAAAATGAAATATTTTTATTAATTTATTTATATTTCATTAAAAAACATAAACTTAAACGAATAAGGAAGGATATCTTACGTTTTCAGTATTTTCATTTAATTTTATTTTTATTTAAATTTTAATACTTAGTGTAGCCACATGGAGGCAAGAGCAAGCACAAGTTTACGTTTGTAAGTTATTTCAGTTAGCTAGCGTCTTTATTTTCCGAGATATTCAAACTTTCTTAACCGACCCTTTATTTTTGCTTACGAGTGTATATTATTTCCGCTGCACTAAGATGGCGTGACGCACATTCTAATACACGCTTTACTGAGATGGCCTGTGCCTAAAAGTCGGCTGTTACTTTAATTTAATTACATATACCTAAACTCAGACTTACGACGCTAAGCCGTGATAATAGCGTTTGTAACATTAGCTTTGGTGTGAAAAAGACTTGCTAGACAATATAACTACAGGCAGTTAATGAAAGCAAGTATATTATCAATCGACTACAAAAGGCTTATAATAACTTTCGAATGGGTAGCCGATTTGGATGTTTCTTTCTTTATTTGAAAGGTGCTCCCCATGCGGTCCCGTTTCAATTTGGTCGAATTATAACAATGTCATCATATTAAAAAACTATTTAAGTCTTAAATTTACATAAAGTATGCGCACCATAACACAAGTATATTTATTAGTAAAAACAAAAATCGACTTTAAATCGATTCAACCGTTAAACGCTATTACGCGCGGTCGCCATTTCTGGTATCCATAAGAAGACCATATAATTTTCCATTTTTTATTGAAAAGGCTGTACATTAGGAGTAGTTTGACGAGAGTTTGGTTAGTTTCTGATTCATTCTATTTCGTAATATTCCTACAATAATTCAGAAACACAAAAGGAACATCCCCGCGTAAGTGAATTTAATGCTTAATATAAAGTCGGTTTTGCTATTGCTTGTAATTATACTTGTACTATTCCATATTTTAAAATTATTACAAATAAAGAATTTATTTAGAGAGAACGATAGAATTTAAGCACTTGGGCTTAAAATTAACTTAATTGCTATCAAAGAAACTTTAGATCATCAAATTAATTCCAATTTTGTTCTGTAATTCTGTTATACTTTGATCGAAGCGGTTAAAAGTTACATTGTTTGAATGAAGGAAAAGGGAAGACTCCCTGCTAGGCTTGGTGGTGGGGGTGAAACGAGAAAAATCCTATTATGTTATTCTGTTTACGGTTATATTTGGTCTGTATTAAAAAAATTACAAGTAATAAACCTTGAAAAATAAATGTTCCTTTGTGGGCTTCTCTGTAAAGATATAAATAAGATCTATTTTTATATTTCATTTAACTTTTGTTTTTATTAATTCTTTTGTTTCGTTCTATATAACACAAATAAATAAATAAATAGGAAATTACGGTGCTGATTTAGCCTATACTGCTACGTATTTAAACGTAAACAACAAACTGGCCGCACTACTCTGCCGTCATACAGTTCTTGTAACTAGTACGGTAGTTAGTTATCTGATAGGGTAAAACTAATTTTTTTTTTTATTTCAAACCAAAAATTCATGTACAAACCAGTTCGATAATAGCCGCAGTAGTAGAAACTGTATCGCCCATCTACAAACAGTTAAATACAAATTTAGTAAAATTAAAACTCATAATGCAATTTAGTTTAATCGTTTTGTGTGTGTGAGTGTGTTTGTGTGTAAAAGGTTGCATGTGTTGAAGAGTGACTTACCCCTTAGATGCTAGGAGCGTTGCTGGGGTTTCTTCGGCCACTTCTTCTCCCAGCGCCAACGCTTCCCGAAGTGGCACTCAAAGTTAGTTTAGCTTTTCGAATGTCCCTTAGATTATCCGTGAAATAGCTACCGACCGAGTCGTGGTTCGGCCCTCACGGGCGCCCTCGGATCGGAATGCTTACGCGTAACATAGTAACCGTCCAAGCCGAGGTTACCCCCCACCGGGGGGACCCTTGTGTCGAGTTACTAGCGATAGAGGTTCAGGCTAAGCGACCTAAGAGCTATGCCACGTTCATTCGTCGTTAAAAAAAATGAAGAGTGACTGTATGTGTAGGGATGAGTATGAAGGGAGTGGGTTACTCTGACTGTTTATTTAAACTAGGTAAACATTAATAAAAAATACTTCCAAATTATGTTTATAGATATAAGATATATTTGCATAGATATTTGTTCATTTAGGCTAGGTTTTTGATGAAATAAAAGATTTATTTATTTACTAAAAGAGAGTCATCATCATCCACCACGCGGCCCCAACGCGGCCTAAAAGACCTCATAGATTTAAGAAACTTTTCTATTAATAGAAATTTTATACAAGTGTGAGACAGTAGAACCTTAGCTGATAATGTTTTACTAGGGCATAATCCCTGATTACGTCCCAGTGCGGAAAAAATCTTAGACCTGCAGGTTTATCATCACAAAAAATACTATTTCTCGAGATGACAACACCTTGTGACCGCCCACACCCAAACCGAGTTACCACGGCTCCATAAAAAATCTCCAAAGATTGTTATCTAATTATTAATCCAGAATCTTTTGCAAAATTTCCGTCATGTTTTTTTTTAAAGTTACGCTTGTTTATTTTAGAAAAGCAAATAACGAGTGAATGTTCTGAAAGAGAATTTGTTAAGGCTTGAAAGCGTAAAGCGTGTAAATGTTTAACTGCAATGCAATCATGACGAACGCGTGCCGAGAAACTGACTTCAAGTTTCGGCTTCAGCTTTAGCTAAGTGGACGGATTTCACTGAAAACTCATTTAGTAGTAGAGCTTAAACTAATGAGTGTCATTACGTAGAGCTTATATTAAAAGACTTCAAAGGTACTTTATGAAATATGTTTCATAAAATGAAAACGAACACATTTAATTTAAAATATATTTAATTACTTAAACGCTCTATCACATAGAGCCTCTCTCAGCCTCTTTGAATAGTAAATTATTAGTAGGTTAGTCTCTTTTATTAATTATAAAAAGCCTTTGTAAGTTGGATTCTAGGTTAGTACCGTCATTTATTTTTAGCCACAGTCAAGTTCTTAACAAGATCACTGTACTGTCCTGGATAGCCTTACTTTACGGACAGGGCTGACTACACATTATCAGTTGGACATTTTTTTATGACAGAGAAGCTGGCTTTGACTGCTTCACCGGATTGAGAGGTGGCATAGCTCTTAGGTCGCTTAGCCTCAACCTCTATTGCTAGTAACTCTACACAAGGGTCCCCCCGGTGAGGAGTAACCTCGGCTTGGACGGTTAAAGTTGGACAGCATACATAAGTAAGACTGCGCTGCAAGTCTGCTATTATAATTGTGTTAAAATTAACATTCGTCAGTTTGGTTATATACTAATACTGACACTATGGTTTTCTAATATCGTACCATTGATACTCTTATATAATTTCAATTGTTATTATTCGATAATCTTAGAAATAATAATTGATGAGATGCAATTTTTTATGTTTATCCTTGAAATAGCAACCGACCGAGCCGTGGTTTGGCACTCTTGGGCGTCCTCGGATCGGAATGCTTACGCGTAGCATAGTAACCGTTAAAAGCAAGGTTTTTTCTCACCCGGGGGACTCTTGTATCTCGTTACTAGCGATAGAGGTTCAGGCTAAGCGACCTAAGAGCTATGCCATCTCTCAATCTGGTGAAAGAGTCAAGTGTTCTCTCGGTGAGAGGTAAAATGTGTTTTTCCTTACCCACCCCTAAAAGAAAGGAAAAGGAAACGAAGGTTAAGCGTACATTGTGTTATTAAAAACTTTATTCTTTACCGATTTGGTACGAACAAAGGCTTATTCTTATAATATTAAGGAAAAAGAAAATGTATTAAATAAAAGCGGAAACGGTAGAAAAAACGAATAGAGAAGTTTGCAACACGAATTTTTATCGTCGCTTCAGATCATTTTCGGGCGAGCTTTACTTACTCGACGGCCGTTTCCGGGAAAAAGCTTATCTAACAAACAACGCAATCTTGTCTTTCTTGACCCCTTCCTCTATATATCCGTATATATCAATGGGTTGATCGCGGCCGCGTATTTGATCAGTAAACATTTGAGCTATGGGTCTAAATTCTACGAAATATTAATAATAGAGATAGCCCTCACTAGCCCACAATATGGATTAATGTGTCCACAATATACGTTACTCACATACAATTTTTTTTTTAAAAGACAGTAGCAGTAGGAGATGGTTTACGTCAATAGTCAAATGGTGGATTTGAACCCACGACCTTACGATTCACAGTCCGTACCCTAAACCATTAGGCTATTGACGATTAAACATGTTAAGCAGAAACTAAATAATAATTATGTGTGCTTTATTAAGCAGAAATAGTCTAATGTTTTCGTCTATACGATCTTTTAGTCTGAGGTTCGGACACTACCTGGGTTGTACCAGAGACTTGCTCGCACCATATGTCCCATATGTCATATTTCTATACATATTAAACTCAATTGCAGTATCTGATTGTAATATTAAAATAACTATTTACTACATGTAGTTATACAGTACATATACCAAAATAACATTTTTTACAATTTCTGTGTATTTGTCCCGGCTTAATTTTGGAACGGCTAGACTGATTTTAACGGGACTGTCACTGACAGATAGCTGATATAATAAGGAGTAACTTAGACTTTAATGTTTTTTTGATTCTAGAAAATTTTAAATAATATATTTTTATTAATAATTATTTTTATTAATTAAATTTCTCGGTAATACCGAGCGCGAACTAAGCTTGATGAAGTAATAAATATTTTGTATATTAAATAATAAATTTGCTTAAATATTGAAAAAAATATGTACGTATGTATTTATTTATGTACAATGTTCACACTACACGCGTGTTTGTTCATTTGAATTGAAATCAAGTTAAAGTAGAAACGACAAGGAAAATGTTTCCTTTTCCATTCTAAGTTCTAATCGAAGCATTTCCGTGACAGTTTCCGTTAGCACAGATAGACTAGCGCAGTCGTTGCACGCATTTTTCCGCAACAAGGACAAATTGTTTCTTATGCAAACTTTTTCTCTTCTCACTGACTCTGCTCAGAGATAAAATTCAAGATAGATCGATAAGGAATCCAAGTAAAGCACGCATATTTTTTTTATGCGTATAAACTAGCGCTTGACCACGATCTAACTGGTTTTAAATGGTGATATAGTCGAAAGATGGTACGCGCTAGTTTAGTAAGTGCCTATTCACTCTACTCTTGAAGCCTCCCGTGTCGTACTTGGACGGAAAGACTGACGCACGATGAACGATGTCTCAAATCGCTTCGTTCGGACGCGTGGAACATCGACTATGAAAGGGTGGAGACTCGCCGTATAAACGCCCGAAGATAGAATGGGGATGGGGGAATTAACTCGTGTAATTCCTGTGCACAGTCTCTAAAATGTAATCTGTAAAACATCGAAAGGCTGGCCCTTGCGCCGGTGCTTATTATAAATTCACATCAACAAGGTTAAATATTATATAATCCACTCCACTTAAATTAACTTACGTTATAATACGTATACATGTATATCAATATAAATTTAAATTGACAGGAAAGGAAAAAAAAAAAAATAGTCCTGGAACGAGTTTCAGTGTAAGAAGGAGTCGCTTTTGAGATGCTACGTAATATGTGTGTATAAAGCTCTTAAGCAGATTTGCTGTGGAGTTTTGCAAAGTTCCGACTATAAGCTTAGAGAAGCAAACACTTACGGTATTTCTTCTATGTATATATATATATATATATATATAACTATATATACATGTACATATGAAACATCAGTAAAATTACTAATAATGAAATAAAATCTATTAATATTTTGTATTGTAAAATGGAATAAAAATCAATACATGTCACAAACACGCAGGTTAATACGCCTACACATAGAAACTGCATGGCGGCCTATAAGGGTCATATTAGTCAGTTACGCTTAGTATGTAGGAGCAATGCCGTGGGTCGACCTTTATTCGACGTGGTTGAAATATCTCGAAAGTTTAACCATATTTCGATTTAACCAATGTTATTGACGGTATATATATAATACCCCGAGTATTTAAAAAAAAGTATTGCTACAAATATCACATTTGGGCAGAAACTGCTAAGTGGTAACTTGCATTTTAGGTCTCGGTGGAAAGGTGGGCTAAGAGGTTAATTGTTGACGCAGCTGAAACTCAATCTTGAGCACAGGCGTAAGGCATAGCCACAGCCTAGCCTTTTAGTGTTCTATATAATGCATTTTAGATAGTGTGCTCAGAAATTACGTCATCTAATTCTCCCAACATCGATTCACTATTGGACTTCAAGCCGCACTGCTGGATTTCATCCTTTTGTTGCAAACATCCCTCAAAGCCGAACGAAGTGCTTTGCCTCGTGTTTATTATTCGTACAGCAAAGGAGTGGAATAATTTGCTCGGGTTTTTACCTCCAATTACAGTGTGGGTGTTTTCAAGAGTATAGTGAATAACTAAGCTAGTGTGCCTTACCGTCCAGGACGGAATCTCCACTTAACATCAGCGCTTGCTTAGAAAGTATAAAAAAATTAATGTGATTGTTTATTCTTGTAATATTTAATGACCAATTAGACTACAAAGTGCTATGGAAATTTGTATGAAGCGAAAAGAGTTTCATTTGAAATGAATGTCCGACCGACCGTTTTTATATCTGTAAACGTTTCCCATTTGCAATGAAATCTAATTTCGACGTATTCGTTGAAAGGTAAAGGATCATTTCCCTTTATGGCCCGTGCTACGTGAGATGTGAATGAAGAATTGACACTTTCACACCAGATAATTCGAAAGGGATATTTGTGAACAAGTTTTAAAACAAATTTTCCAACCTTCCACTTAGCTTTTACCGTTTCTGATAGTTTAGTAGATAGATCTATAACGTATAGGTTCTGATTAAGTTTCATTTCGTAATATTCCTACGATAATTCGGAAATACAAAGGGGGCGTCCGCGCATTTTAGCGTTTAACGTTTGATTTAATCTGAAGACGGTTTTGTTTTTCTCGTAAATATATTTTTTCTATATTCAAATCTAAATATGTTTTACCGGGAGATTAAATGTAGCCCTACAAAGAATCAGATTACTAGGTAATAACGCAATTGTTAAAGCAATTTATATGCACGAACTAACTTATTCAAAATTTACCCCAAACCTTTGTAATGCAGCAGCTGTGAATTAAGTTGCAAAGTGTTTGAAACCTAAATTGCCGCAGGCTTTGGGTATTAAGTATTAAGTTTATATTGGCTTAGTAATACAATGGTCAGAGTATTTTGTTTTTGGTTTATTTCAAATGCCTATTTCCACATTTCCCAACCGCAACTCTACCTAGTACATAAGTAACAGTGGTAGCTGAGCATTTAGGCGATCTAACTACAATCCTGGATAGCTTTGTGATGATATAGTCGAAAGTTAGTACGCCCTAGTTTAGTAAGTGCCTATTCACTCTACTCTTGAAGGCTCCCACGTCGTACTTGTACGGAAAAACTGACGCCGGCAACTTGTTCCACTCCTTTGCTGTACGTACGATGAACGATGACTCAAATCGCTTCGTTCGGACGCGCGGTAAATCGACTATGAAAGGGTGGAGACCCGCCGAGTGCCTAAACGTCCGAACGTAGAATGGATATGGGGGAATTAGCTCGAGTAGTTCCTGTGCACACTCTTCAAAATCTCTAAATCACCGAAAGTCACCTACCCGCTTATTGGGCAGCCTCTCCATGGAATCTCTAATCTTTTGTCGCTAAACAGTAATACCCTAATCGAATACAACCTGTTATAAATACATTTCTTGCAAGACACAATCCAAATGTATGCTAAAATAGATGCTTGTTGCCATTCGAATAGGGGTTACAAATCACAATGCCAAAGGGGAAGCAATCTGAGACATTCTTGCCTATCATGTACAAAGGAATATGCAAATAAATCCCGGTCGGGTTCTGTTATTTGCTCTTTGTTTATGGCAACACAGAAAATTGTAGCTTTTGCTTATTGCTTATTGCCGCGTGTGAATATGATGTCTTACACCTCATCAAGTCAAAATCTCAGCGATCATTCCACGGTTGGTAAATAGATTATTTATATGCTAGCATACTTGCGTTTACCATGTGCTGCGATCACACTGGTTTGTTGAAAGAATAGGCACGACCGGGAAAGTACCACGACCTCGGAGAATTCCAGCAGGAATTAATGGCATGTCACACTTTTGCGTTTCACCTGAGGAGTGAGATTTAGGCATTATATTCGTAACACATTAAAAAGCTTCTTAATCTTCCCGTGTAAAGTGAACTATAAGTATCTATTACAAATTCAGAGTGTTCTTTTTTTTATATGAAAAGTGGCAAACGAGCATAAGGTCGGCAACGCACCTACAGCTCCTCTGGTGCTGAGATTGAGATAGGAATACGCTCGTTTCTTTAAGGTCCCTAAATCGTAAACGTTCGGAAACACCGCTGGCGACAGTTGATTCCACAAGTTGGCAGTGCGTGGGAGAAAGTTAAGCGAAAAACGTACAGTCGTTGAACTTCGCAGACTCAGAGGGTCGAGTCGATCGGAAAGACCCTGATCGTCGACTGTTAGAGCAGCTCTACGTTGTACACGGTCAAACGGAAGAAGTTGGTATTGGGGAGCCCCGGCCCAGAGATGCGAACAGTATTCCATATGAGGCCGCACCTGTGCCTTATACAGTTTAAGGCGGTGAGCCGGCTTGAAGTACTGTTTGGTTGTTCACCGACTTCACGCAACTAAATTGTGACTTTCGTCTCGAAAAAGCGAGACAATACAGAAGTTAGTTATTGTAAGCGTTTTTAGCAAGAGTCTGTTACACTAATCACATAGTAGGCGGTTATAAACGGGTCGGCCATGGACCTACAATTTTTAGCAGGTATTTGTTGTAAGGCGCAATATAACTAGTTGAGGAGAATGAACGTTTGGAGTAAACTAAACGATTCGATTCGAACTTAACAAAAAAAACTATTTAAAAAAATTGTATACAACAGTTATAGATGTTAAAAGCAACCCAAGCGAAATTTATATTATGTAAAATCATAAGCATATTTTTAAATAAAGCTATCATTTTAACTCTCTTTAATTTTAGCAGGTGATAATTTGTTTGCAAGAAGCCGAAAAATGTTAATCTGGCACAAGCCTGCTGGAATCAAATCCTAGCTTATTATTTTCCAATTATTGTGGATTTCTAAGTGAAAAACAGTATCGGTCTATTAATTATTAGTTTTTGGATATAACTTGGCTCGCTTACATTGAAATGTTAATAAAGACGTTTCTACGAATCTCATCAATCATATTGCAATGAAGACTGCGTAGTTGGATATTATATTTACGTATTGAACACAATGAAAGAGCGATAGTTTTCGCTTGCCAGTGTTGGTGGTAAAAAATATTTATTCAAATGACGCAGTGCGGAACAATTGTTCGGAAAAAATATCACAGCAGAGCAAAACAAGTATGTATTACTTATATGCACATATATCGTAAGGACGTAATTTCAAACCCATCGCCTAGCACCAAATATTGCTAAAAACGAATGCTAAAAAACTTATTTATAATGGTTAACATATCATAATAATAGATCATGGTATAATTATATTAATAAGTGAAGCAAAAACTTTGTTTTCCTTCTTATGATAATTGCAAATAGTATAAAATTTCCCACAGTTTGTATCAAGTAGCAGTTGTTATTTGGTTGCTTGGCAACGGTTTAGTAACTATAATAAATAATTACTTTTGGCTGTGGCAATACGCACTGCGTGAAACCATTTAAAAAAAAAATTACTGACAGATAGGTAATATATATATATATATTATATAAAAGAGAAAGTGTTCCATATAGGCTCCGTAACGGCGGGACCGATTTCAATTAAATTTTTAGGGAATCTTCAGATTGAACTGGCGCGTAATCCTGTAAAGTTTGGTGACGATCGGAGCACTCCACTTTTTGAACTTTCAAATACAGCTTTTATTTACTATGATGATATTCTATTGTTTTATAACCCAAATTTTTATTGACACATGCGTTGTGTACATATTATTTAAAAGAGAAAGTGTGTGGGTTTGTTCCCTATAGGCTCCGAAACGGCTGGACCGATTTAAATAGACTTTCAGGG
Source organism: Meandrusa payeni (assembly GCA_029286785.1). Lineage (NCBI taxonomy): Eukaryota > Metazoa > Arthropoda > Insecta > Lepidoptera > Papilionidae > Meandrusa > Meandrusa payeni. The sequence continues at coordinate 11,467,929 of JAGSMX010000005.1, read as the reverse complement.
AATCTTCAGATTGAACTGGCGCGTAATCCTGTATAAAGTTTGGTGACGATCGGAGCACTCCACTTTTTGAACTGTCAAATACAGCTTTTGTTTACTATGATGATTTTCTATTGTTCTATATAACCCAAATTTGTATTGACACATGCGTTGTGTATATATTATTTAAAAGAGAAAGTGTGTGGGTTTGTTCCCTATAGGCTCCGAAACGGCTGGATCGATTTCAATGAAACTTTCAGGGAATCTTCAGATTAAACTGGCGCGTAATCCTGTAAAGTTTGGTGACGACCGGAGCACTCCTCTTTTTGAATTTTCAAACAGCTTTTATTTACTATGATGATATTCTATTGTTGTATAACCCAAATTTGTATTGACACATGAGTTGGGTATATTTATGTCATTATGAACCACATTGAAGTACAATGGAGTATATTGAAGTGTAATGAAGTATAATAAAGTATACTGAAGTATATTAAAGATAATAATTAAGGATTTTGAAGTATTCTAGGTAAGTTATAGCGCCGCGAATGTATCCGTTTACTGATGCTGCTGATATGTACATGGGTGTAGGTAATGATCTTCACCCGCTCGAAAAGAGAATACGGAGAGGAAAGGGTAATTTAATATATTGTCAGAGTTAAATTAAATAATTAATGATGTAAGTTCATTGTTTAAATAAAATAGAGCAAAATCTAGCCCGGTGAAGGGGTACGCTTATGTACGGTACTATAGTATAAAATTTCCCACACATAGTTCGAAGGAGCAGAATACCATATGGTTGTTAAATGGTTGCTTGGCAACTGTCAAGTATCTTTGATAAATAATTACTTTTGTGTACTTATGACAATACGCATTGCGCGAAGCCATTTAAAAAAATTAGGAAATAGGTTATATATAATAAATAGTTATTTCTATATTCCCATTTCCGATTCAGATTAAAGTCAAATTTAGGGACATGAATAAGCAAAATATACTAGCACTACTTTAAAACGCAGAAAAAATCATGCGGTATTTTGTTCCAATCCCTGGCGTTTTTAGTTTTGCCGGATTTCTTTTTTAGTTTTTGAAATTTTCCGAGCAAAGGAAAGTGCGGGCGATCATTCAAAACTGCCACTCCGAGCGATGCACCACCTCGTAATTTGAATACCGAGATACCATTATCTCACGTTCACAGAAATTCCTGCGCTTTTCATCCACGTATATTATACTGGGATTTAATGGGTCATGCTCTTTTTAAATGTCTCATCATTTTAACGCATTTAAAGGTATAATTTTAATGTGACATCATTCATTTAATATGTACATACAAAAATTTAATCAATTAATATTGACAATTTTTTAAAATACTTTCTAAGAAAATGCTTGACTACCACCTGTTGTTAAGTGGAAATGCGGTCCTGGATGGTAAGGCGCACTAGCTTAGTAAATGTCTAATCACTCTACTCTTGAAGATACTCACATGGTAATCGGAGAGAAAGACAGACGCGGGCAAACTATAACCATTGCCATATATCAGGCACGACAAAACAAAACAGTTTATATGCAATAATTAGAAATAGAAAAAAGTCACTGAAACAAACCAGCAGGGATTCAAATCAGCTGGTAAATTGAATGCTTATCAAATAGTCTATAACTGCTGTAAAATAAAGGAAAATGTATAATAAGTTACCTTGATGGTAGCAGTGTCGTCGCTAAAGAAGTTCTCTTATTTAAAACAAATAAAAATATATATCTAAATAAATCAATTGTTGGTCGTTGAAAGAAGTCATGGCTGCGGAACATAAGTGAGTGGACCGGGATTGCGAGTGCCGCCCATCTGTTTCTCCTCGCAAGAGACAGAAAGAGATTTGGTGAACTGACTGCCAAACTTCGCTAGTCGGAGAGGGACTTTATGAAGAAGATAAATTGGATAAATATCTTTTTATTTATTTCATCGTTATCATCAGCATGTACCTGCTGTAAATAAGCCGTCGTCAATGCCTTCTACGATATAAGATCCTTCGCTTTCCACACCCAGCTAGTTCCGTAGGGTTCAGGTGTTTTGGCTGTAAATCAGTAATTGTTTCTAGCACAACACATGCTGAACTAATCCCATTTCGCACAAGATCTTTTTTTCTATTCTATTATATCACGGCTATCCTTTGATAGAACACCCAACGATTCTGCCATTGTCTCCCTAAAGTAGCATCTATTTTTTTATGTGTATAAACTAGTGCCTCACCACGATCCCACCTGGTGTTAAGTAAAATAAATAATAAAATTTTATTTGGACAAAAGAAAAAGAAATACCACAATACAGAACGTACGTAAACTGCTACAGTAGTTGGCAACTGTGTCGCAGCAGTTTACGCCACCTGGTGATATCGTGTAAAGATGGTACGCGCTAGTTTAGTTAGTGCCTATTCAGTCTACTCCTGAAGGCTTCTAGGAGAGTCTGTCATCAACCATTTGCCGTCACTGACATATTAATTATAAATTTATATCGATGTTGTTCACCTCGTATTTATTATCGGTTGTCTAACTTGTCGTAACTAATTTTAACGTGCATGTATCCCTCTTCGAGTTTATTCACATTCCGCAGAACCTAAATATGTAACACGGACGGGGAACGCAAAGGTATGTAGTAAATTGTGTTAAATAATTAAGCGTTTCACGAACGTTCTCTTGAAATTTGCTTGAGTAGCGGTTACACACCGCTCACGCAGCGAAAACATAAAGACAAATTATCCTAGGGATGCCTCCGTTCTCGGTATTTGGTAAATCGATGTATTATGGAAAATGAAATATGCGAAGTTTTATAAAAGTAACACAAATTAAAGTCACTTTGGCATTTTCAAATATTTTTGATCTACCTAATATCCTACTACTGTAACTCTGTACTGTAATGATAATTTTTACGCGATTGATACATATTAAAATTGTATGTATTTGATATATAATACTGCATAATTTGTTGTTCCTTATACTTGATGAAGAACCGTGGCAGCTGTGTCCGGGCGGTTGTCTCAAGTTGCGTAATACGCTAGCAACCCGAGTTCAAGCCCCGGTGCCGGCACCAATAAATTTGCTGTTGCAATTTTATGTGCTGATTTACCACGCGCTCGGCGGTGTAGGAAAACATCGTAAGGATGCTAAGACATGTCAATTCTGCCAATCCTCACTAGGGCAGCGTGGCCCTTATACTCTCATTAAGAAGGTCCAGTAGTGGGACGTATATATAGGCTGTTACTTTAACTTATACTTTATAATTACACCGACCTACATAAGTTTTTTTTCTCATAAATTACGGTTGACTTTATAAGTTGTAGAGAATGCCTCAAAAGCATTAATAAGTTCGCCTTTCTGTGATTTTTACGTGATTATTTGCAGTTAAGAAATAAATAATAGTAAACTACTTTTACGCATTCTATCTTTATTATTGGTATAGATTAAATTAAATTTAAATTTCCCGGTCCAGATGATCGAAAGTGATTATCACTTCTTAACCACCACCTCTCAATAGACGAAACGCGGAATTTAATATCTTCTTCTTTATCGCATTCTTCATTCCTGAAGGTCGTGCTTATCCTGAAGCGCTTTCACTGAGACGTCGACGAGCTGCTTCCACACTGCTCTGTCCGCGGCTTCTCTCATCGCGGTCGGAATGTTGAGTCCAACTATGTTTTAATTTGGTCAGACCAGCGAGTAGGTGATCGGCCCCGTGATCTTTTGCCCTCGATTTTCCCTACAACAACCATTTTCTCTAAGTTATCTGGTTGCCTTCGGGCAATGTGACCAAAGTAGTTAAGGACTCGTCTGTAGCAGGTAGTGGACAGTCTGTTGGTTATCTTAAGTTGTCGGAGAATGGACTTGTTAGTTCTTTTTGCCGTCCATGGTATACGTAACATTCTGTTACGTAACATTCTGAGAATGTTGAGAATGTTACGGAATTTAATATACCTCAAGGTATATTAACTTTCGAAAATTGCCCCGACCTTTATGTATATTAACTCTAAATTAATTAGGCTTTATGTCGGTATTTTGTGTAGTCATGTTACTCGAAAATAATCGTCGGATTACTTGTTGTTTTATTAATAATACCATCAAATTTACATGAAATTTATTTTGATTATGATGTTTATATATATGGAACTATTGTTGAATGACGGGGTTGAAGCGGATAGAGGTTGAGGCTAAGCGACCTAAGTGCTATGCACCTCTGAATCCGGTGAAGCAGTCAAAGCCAGCTTCTCTGGCCAACCTTTGTAGGTCGTCATTAAAAAACCTAATGATTAGCTGTAATTTTAAGTTTTAGGTTATTGACTATTTAGTCGTTAATAGGAGGATTGCAAAATTTCTCGTAAATTTCAACCGAAAACATTTGCGACGAATGTACACGCAATCCTATAATAAAATCAAAGAGAGCAGCGATGTGGAACCTTGAAGCGGATTAAGTAACGCAATAACTAAATTAAGTGCCTCTTGATGTTTGTTTAACTGGAAACGCGTAGAGTTAGAACGTATGCGGTAACATTTTAACTTTATAATATTGTTGGAGATTCATTACTTTAATAATTTACCAGTTTTCAGACTATATAGACAAGTTACTAATAAATAAAAACAATAAATCGTCGTAGAAGGTATTGGCACTATACAAACACACACAAATCTTACACGCACGCATTCATATAACTAAATCAATGACGACTTTAATAAAATATTTAATAATAAGTATTATTAAAAAATTGTAAATCCCTACATTGTCAGTATAAGAGCTGAGGATTTTGTAAAAATCATCTGTCGCAGAATTCTGTTTTACTTCCTAATGGATACTAAATCCGATTCTGTAAATATTATAAGCTTCATCAAAATAAGCACTAACACCCGCAGGAGTTTCTTCGGCCACTTCTTCTCCCAGCGCTAACGTTTCCCGAAGTGGCATATAAGTTAGTTTAGCTTAGAATGTCCCAATAGATTTTTGTTAATAAAATAGCTACCGACCGAGTCGTGGTCGGATCGGACTGCTAACACGTAATAATGGTAACCGTCCAAGCCGAGGTTACCCCTCACCGGGGGGACCCATGTGTTGAGTTACCATCTAATAGAGGTTCAGGCTAAGCGACCTAAGATCTATGCCACCTCTCAATCCGGTGAAGCAGTAAAGGCCAGCTTTTCTGTGCTAGTTCGTCCAAAAAAAAGCATTAACACCCCAATAAAGTGCATTGAAAGCTTCTATTAGATCGGTACTTAATCCAAGCGTAACCAATGTTTACCAAATCTTTCCTATTTCTCTAGTACCACATACTATAAAGCCATAGTGGTATACTTTTTTATATGAAAAGTGGCAAACAAGCATACGGCTCACCTGATCTTAAGTGATCACCGTCGCCCATGAACATCCACAGCACCAGAGGAGCTGCAGGTGCGTTGCCGGCCTTTGCGATAGGAGTAGGCTCGTTTCTTGAAGGACCCCAAATCGTAAACGTTCGGAAACACCGCTGGTGACAGTTAATTCCACAGACAGTGCATGGAAGAGAGTTACGTTACTTATAAAAATCAATAAAAAAAATTATTGTGTATTAATAGATAAGCGATTAAGAGCTATGCCACCTCTACGATGAAACAGTGAAATTCAGCTTTTGTGACTAATATGTGTTGATTAAAAAAATATATTTTTCGATTATGACATAATTATTTTTTTTGGAGATGTGGTTTTCTATCACCTTTTTAGTCTAACTTAATACTTTAGTATCATATTTTGTAACAAAACAACGGCTGTTTTTTTCAATATCTCCTGATGGTACATTTTTGGTATAATTATTCTGTATTTGATTTTTAGTTTAATCATTAACCACAGTCAAACATGGGTATTTGTGAAGGTAATTTGAAATTGTTTTTTTATATATCTAACAGTGTAAAGGGTCTTTAAGTGTCAATAGCCTAATGGTTTAGGGTACGGCTTGCGAATCGTAAGGTCGTGGGTTCGAATCCACCATTCGACTATTGCCGTGAACCATGTCCTAGTACAGGCTTAAGCTTAGTTGGAATGGTTAACAAGATTGTTAGTAATATTTCTGAAAAAAAAGAAATATTGCTAGCTTTCTTTTTTTTAAAAAAAAAAAGTTTGAGAACAGTTACTTTTATGTTAGTAATTCTATGGATAAACACAGAGCCGGACTCGTCTGACATCCAAGGTATCTTATATTTATTATGAGGGTTTTAAAAGTTCGTAAATATTAAATTACAGCAACCGCTACGAATCCGTTGGGAAATTATGCTTTATAACGGTGTAAATAATTACATTAAGCTTATGTTAACCTACCAAGGATTTCGTTGCTCGTGATAAAAAGTATACAGACATACTACAAGTTAGAATTACAAGTATATATACCAGTAAAAACAAAAATCTAAGAATATATTATAGAAAATTCTATAAAAAATAATAAAAAAATAATATTATTAAGAAAATTTAAATTTGAATTGAATAATATAGATAAAAAAGGAAGAATGATTTAAAAATAAAAACCGCTAATGTTCCATCAACTTTGGAGCCAAATGGACTGGAAGATGGGACGGCCTTTAGTATGGGATGCCACATACGTAGATATTTTGGCGCCGTCACATCTTCCAGAATCTTCTGTTGAGGCTGAAGTGGCCGCTGCAACTGCAGAAAACCTCAAGCAGCGCAAATATAGTAACCTCGATACAGGTTCATAATTGATCCGTTTGGGGTCCGAACTTAGGGTCCGTGGGGTCCTAGTGCACACCACCTTTTTAATGTGATAGCTAAGACACATCTGGTGACCAGAGGGCTGGCTTATACCTTGCACAGAGGCTAAGCATTGCCATACAACGTGGAAATGCTACCAGCCTTCTGGGCACGCTGCCAAGCGATGACGGTTTGGCACAGTTATATTTTTTGTAAATATTTTGTAATATCTTTTAAATTGTAAATATTTCTTTTTTTAGTTAATATAATAGATTAAAGAATAAATAAAGAAAGAAAAAAATCAAAATAAAGTTAGTTAGCTTTAATAGCATTATAAAACCAGATAATTACTTTAGATCAGGTGATCCGTCAGCTCGCTTTCTGTTGCTTCTATTAAAAAAACAACAATGTTGTAACTAAACTTTTAAAATGAAAAATAGAATTGGTTATTAAAAAAAAACACAAGAAAGTTAAAAAAAAATACTTATTAAGTTGCGTAATCAGAATTAAAAAATAGATAATAATATAGCTTATCTTTTATAACTATAAGTTATCTTGTTTTAATCAACTTTATAGTCAAAATATTATCAAATTCAGTATATTGAGTGGTCGGCGATGTTAACGAAATTACGATATGAGAAAATAGAAAATGCGCCACAATGCACCACTAAGAAAATTTAACTGATTTTGGAAAGCATCCCAACACTAGTCATTGATTGAATTGAATCTGTACTTTATTCCATCAGCTATTTCGTATTCTGGCCATACTTCATTAGTCAAAGTCGGGCGGGTCGTTTGAGCTCTAGACTGGAACTAATGAGAACCAATATGGACTTACACGAATATGGGAACGAATTTTCGTCCTTAACTCAACATAAGTAAACGATGCATAGATTTTTTTATATAAAAAATGCTGACATATTTATTCACAAAGTTTCCTAACACTCTTGTTAACCGTTCCAAATAAGATTTTAGTAATAGTCGAATGGTGGGTTTCAACCTTCGACTTTATCTTTCATACAGCAAAGGAGTGTGATAAGTTGCCGGCGTCTTTCCGTCCAAGTAAGACGTGGGAGACTTCAAGGTTAGAGTGAATAGACACTATAGACACTTACTAAACTAGCGCGTACTACCTTTCGACTATATCACCACTTAACATCAGGTGGAATCGTGATCAAGCATTAGTTCATACCCCATTAAAAAAAATTAGAGCGTACATCTAACTCCGGCTTACCTATATGTGTATAAATATACGCCATTTTTTTTCTGCAGTAAGAATATATAGGGGAGAGGTGGTATACTTGATCCCTGTTTTAGTTTTCTTTTAGTAATTCGAACCATTTTCATAAATCTGACTTTCTTTTTAATCACACATGTATTTCCGTTCAATACTACTGATTTAGCACCAATACAGACCTTCTTATTTATTAAAAAAAACGACAAAAAGGGTTTTTTTAAAGTCCGACACAAGGATCAAGTAACCCTCCCTATGGGGATACTTGATCCCGGTGAGTGGGTTGTATGATCCCGTCAAAGTTTCAGCCATAGGACTACCTAAATATGAAAATTAAATAAACTTAGGTCTACTATTAATAAGTTGTAATTAAGGATTCGAAAGATGAGTAGGTACAAAATGAAAACAACATAAAAAATTGTAAAGTACACGTACCTGAAGTTTTCGAGTTGTCGTACACTAAACAAAACAAGTAAGATCCGGTAAAAACATAAATTTCCAATTATTTTGGCAACGAGCTGTTGTTTCGGTATAATGTTTACTATTTGTACTAGCCCATCATGGCGGCGTCCTAATGCAGCCAACAGAACACCTTTAAAAACTTTTTGGCGCTAGTTTTAAATGGGGGATCATGTATCCTCGGGGATCAAGTATACCACCTCTCCCATATGCTTTGATAATTATGAAACTCATTCAAAAATTATTTTACTACATGTTTACCTTTTAAGTCTAAACTTTAACAGTCACAGAGCAGTATAATGATGTCAAAGAATACAGACTTGAAGTATTTCATCAGATAAATAGAATCGATTGATACCATTTTATTCTACTACAATGTATTTATTTTCTCAATTTTAAATTTAAAATCCTGCGAAATACCTTTCCTTAGAATAGTGATTTCCCTATCATTTGAGGGCGGAAATAATCTTCGTATGAACTAAGCTAATAAGCCATTCAACCTCTCTACAGTTTCACCGGGTTTTTGTGAGGTGATACAGTTCTTAGGTCGCTATAAGCCTGAACCTATTTAGTGAGTAACTCGGCGCCCAATGGCCCCTGAATTGTGGCCTCGACTTTGACAGTTACTCTATTCAGCATAGAGTAAGTAAGAGAATAATTAAGACATATAATAGCTATCTATCATCTATTCCTTTCGTGTCTACAACCTCCTTCTTTTTAACCGACTTCAAAATAGAGGAGGTTCGCAATTCGTCTGTATTTTATAATGTTTGTTACCTCATAACTCTCGAATGGGTGAACTGATTTTGATAATTATTTGTTAAAACTGGTGCTTCCAGTGTAACCATTGAAAATGGTATCCATGAGAAAACCATATAAGTCTTAAATTTGTATTAGGTATGTGCGCGACAAATGGACGAATAACTCAATATCACGCCAACCGATTTCGATTATTCATTTTTTATTGGAAAGTTTGTACTTCAAGGGTAGTTTGATGAGAGTCTGTTTAGATTCTACGATAATTCGGAAATAAAATGAGGGCGTTCACGTTAAAAAGCGCTTTATATTTGATTCAATTTGAAGTTGGTTTTTGTTTTCATCGTAAATTGTCATATTTAAAGCTCATGTACATTGTCATTGGTATTACGGTTCTACAAGGATAGGAAATAGAAATGAAAACAATAATATACTAAAACTCTGCCTGTATAAATTTACAGTATAGGCATTTCTAGAGTTAGCATTATCGTGTTTGCTTTTATTACCTCCAACAATTCACTGTCCTGCTTGAGAACAAATTGAATGGCGCTTGGAATCCGTTCTCTTGATTTCATAGCTCTATAAACTGTTATGAGAATAATATTTTGTTGAAGCTTTATTATACGAAATATATCTTCTCTAAGGGCGAAATTAAATTGATTTAAAATTTTGTCAAGATTTATATATTAAGGATTATTATACGCACTATGACGTAAAATGCATTTAAGAATTTAAATAATGACATGAAGATGACATAAAATGAGATCAACAATTGACTGATAGATTACTTTAAGTGGGTAGTGTAAATCTCCTTATAACTGAATAATGTTGTTATGAGAAAGGTCTTTAACAACAATTTTAATGTCTGTCTGTCACACATACCATACATACATCGGTAAAATACACTCTCACTACATAACTACTTCACTCATGTGTCGCAGTTAACTAACTAGCCAGCCGCTTGACCTTGTACGAAGTTGTTTATCATATGCAATACATTTTATCACATTCACAGCACATATTTTGAGCACTATCTTGAGTCAACGCCCTCTTTGGTACAAGGTCTGTTGTTTTTTTTTAGTTTTAATTTTTTTATTTTTTTTTATTTTCTGCCTTGTCATATTTCTGTGTTCTTGTGCCGAATAAACGTTTTTTTTAATTCTATTCTATCAAACATCACCCGCTATGCTAATTTAAAGATTGCTTAAAAATTAATTAAGATCGTTTCAGACGTTCTGATGTCCATTGGGTTATAGACACACACAAAAGTTTAGACATAAGTAGACTCCATTATCATTACCTAATTAATCGATTCTTTTACAATAAAAATGTAGGAAAATGTTGAAAATTTACGTCAACAACTTTTTTGTGAATTGATGATTTCCTTTCATAAAAAAGTAAGAGAATTTCGCCATGAATCCATTTCTTAGATTAAAAGCCAAACAAGGAAAATGTTTACCGAAACAGGAAAAACTTGTACGGAAAACGACACAATTTGTGACAGAGTACAAACGATTGATTTGTCTTCTATTCATATTTTGACACGTTGTGAATAGTTATGAAGGGCAAATTATTTATTGCTAATAAAATGTGGCAATACACAACAGTGTATAATATATAATGCGGTATGAAAGTCATTGTAAAGGAGGCATAGTAGACCGGGTTTGTGACGTACTAAAGCCTTTAACATTTAAAACTGACAAAAATGTATGTAAAGATGAATTAATAGGCGAGAGTTGTGCAAAAAAATGCAAAAGAAGCTCGGTAATTTCTGCCTGCCCATCTAGGTCAATAGTGTGTATATACAGCAAAACTAAAATACAGCCTAGTAGATAGGTAATAAAATATTTCTAGCGGTAATAGCCTAGTGGTTAAAGTCTGCTTACTAATATAAATATATAAAGCAGACTATGATAGTCGCGAGTCCGAATCCAAGGCGGTTTGTACCAATGAATTGCCTACTTTTCAGTTTTTTATGTATGAAAAAATCACTTTATAAAAATTTGTACACAATCTATGGCTATGGACTGTCCACATGTGATAACGTATCATCGTTGCTTCACGTCTGACGACCTCATCAAGGTCAACCTCATCAAGCAGGATGCAAGCTGCCTAACGCGGCTTGCATCCTGCTGTTTTTATTCATCACGTCAGTTACCATATTTCCCGTAAATTAAGGTTTATTATCATTATTGCAAGCTTACCACCGGTCCATTCGTTAATCGTTGGAAAGGCCTATCTACATCTGTAATGATATTAATGATGAAGATAAAATATATCATGATTTTAATAATTACATTGATAAAAAGTAAAATATATTCCGCATGACTTCCGTTGCAATCTTTTGGAAACAATTTCTATGTGAGAATATTGCAACCATGCGGGAAAATAAAAATCTGTAAAAAAATATTTTACAAAAGAATTCCTTGTAATACTAACAAAAGGAAAGGTATTTTTAATAACGCCGGAAAACTAAATAAAAACTTCTACCTATACAATGCAATTTATAACATTTCAGGAAGTTATAAATTCATTTTCTCTTTGGAATTTAGAAAACTTGTGAAAGAAAGAAAGAGGTTTTGTTTAGTGCTCAATAAAAATTGAACGTAATAGAATAATTTCCAGTAAAAAGAATAAAAAAAATAGAAGCTTTATTCTGTGTTGCAACGTTTTTCTGCAAAAATTGGAACCGGATACGAAAACAACGGAGGGTAAGCGACTATACAGCTTTCTCTATGTTAACAATAAAAAAACTTTGTACCTACATTTTCAAAGGAATATAATTTCTTTCTAATATTTTCACAGTATCGTAGAAATTACAAGAAATAATATTCTTACGCTAAAGTACACAAGTATGTTTTCGAGCAAAAACAAATACCGACTTAAAATCGAACCGAACGTTAAATATTATTACGCGAGAAACGCCCTCTTTGTATTTCCGAATGATCGTAGTAATATTACGAAATAGAATTAATCAGAACCTAACCAAATGTTCATTAAACTGTTCTAAAAGTTCATACTTTTTAATAATAAATGAATCATCGAAATCGGTGGGCGTGATAATGAGTTATTCGTCCATTTGTGGCGCACATAATTGATGCAAATTTAACACTTTTAAATGGTTTTCAAATGATTCGGAATGTCGTAATTCCGTATGCCGTGGACTGCCACGAGAAGCAATGAGTCCATTCTGAAGCTTCAGATCACGACATGGCTTTCAGCTTCTTTGATCACATTAGGCGGTCTTCAAAGCATTGTCTGTAGAAACAAATCGTTTTAGCCAAAATGGACTCTAGATGTGCACAAGGCCTTCATAATGGCCCCACACAGTGCAGCATGCAGTCCATTCGCAATATAATAATAATTTATTTCTTTATTCAAGTAACTTAGACTCATGTGTTAGTAACATTTTTAGCCTATACATTTAGGCTAAATTAAATAATATTATACTACTGGCTTATAGTCAAGCTTATGTATTTCTTTCCCATATCACCCGCCATGTGAGACGGCATCGTCTGTTTACATAAACACAGTCAAGCCTTTTAGCGATCATGCTCAGGATGCTGTTGGAGCTGGGTCGCACACTGTGCACCAGTGATGCACACCTCTTGCGCATGGTCGCAAAAGTATGCCACCTGTGCATCCGCGACCATCCCCGATGCACTACAGAAACGGGGCAGCCCCAACAAAACCCTAAATGCGTTGTTATATTAAACACGGAGAGCGTTGTGCGATCTTTACCTAAGGGCTGCTAACACGTGGTCACGAGCTTTAAGTAGTGAGGAGCCGAAGAAGAAGAATGTTTACATATATTCTGACAACATATCTTGCTTTCAAATTCTCATTAGTATAATATTCATAATCTAGAATCCATTATAAATGTAAGATGTGTGGAGTTGCTACTAAATGTACGCTAGTGTGTAGTAGTTTCTAATCTAAAACAATGACCTCTCTATGCCATTGTGTAAGTGTAGAACAGAGAACAAAAACCTCCGTAGATATTAAATTTATGAAGCAGAATTACGAAATTTAAACAAGCATTTTAAGTGTTCTAAGCTATTCATTGCCTGAGGGGTAATTGTTTATGAACATTTTTTTTATTCTTTCAATGCAAGTGCTTGACCACGATCCCACATGATGTTAAGTGGAAATGCAATCCAGGATGGTAAAGTGCACTGGTCTAATACTAGTAATGCCTATTCACTCTAGTAAATAAACTTTTCTAAACACCCACATTGTAATCATGACAATAAGAACGCTTAGCCTTTAAGCTATCACTAATTACTATTAATAATTGATAAATGTACTATACAATCAATACTTATTATATCAACAACTGAAATACGGTTAGAGAACGGTCTTGAATTCACGTACAGCAATATAGTTAAAATCTGAGATATTAGGAGTATTTCGGGTTAGTTTGTGTAGCTCCAAGTTATGACTCCACTAACTTCAACAACAACATTGACGTAAATGTTTTAATAGCTAAATTTACTACAAACGTTTGTGAATGCTTTGGTATTCCGATATTTTAAGGAATTATATGTATTGTACATCCACACTGAGTGCGGGATTTCATCTCTTTTGTCGTCAAACCTTCAAACATGCACAAAAAGCTTTGCTTCGTCTTTAATTATTCCCACAGCAAAGATAATGGAATAGCCTGCTAGCTTGTCTTTCCCTGCGATGTTGATGTCTTTAAGAATAGAGTGAATAGTCATTTAAGCACCTTACCATCCGGCATTTCCACTTTACTTGCGTTGTGATCGTCAACCTCCCCCCGAGACGTGTTCTCCGAGAGCATAGTCTAGGGGCTCTCCGGTGCGTTCCACTGGATGGATAACATAAAAAAATAACACTAAAAATCCAAAAGAATTAAACAAAATAATAGGAAATAAAAATTGCATCATTTGCGTTACTGTGTGTGAGTATATGTGTGTATATCCCTGTGTGTCCTGTGTCACAAATCTTTAATCAATTCGAGTAATGCCATCAGTCAAAGTCTGTATGATCAAATTTATGTATTTAAATTTTGTTAGGCAAAAGGGGTCTACGCTTGACAAATGATTATTATATGTGTGTATCAATATGTTTACGACGGTTTTCTGCAGTATTCGCTAGTAGTAAATAGAAAAGGTTGGTAGCTCTAGTAGGAGTGCGAAAACTCAAATATTGCTGCAGCATTTGTTGTCCTTCACCGAGCGCTTAAGAAATCAACACATAAAATTCATTGGTGGGAACACTGGGGATCGAATTCAGATTGCTAGCGTACTATGCATCTTTTTTTTTTCTCTTTATTCAGGACAACAAACATTTGTACAATTATAATAAATCACAGAAAAGTATGAGCAATAAAGTAAATTAAAGTCTAAAGAAAAATTATAAATTACTATAAACATATCGTTGGTTACTGTACAAACAACACCGTCATCCACAGATTACTACATAAAAGTTACAGAGATAGGATTAAATTATTAATAGAAAATAAGAAAAAACAGTTAAAATGGAAAATAGTTAAGTTAACAAAATCTCTTGTATAGCTTTTCTAAATTTAGTAGGAGTTAAGCCAAATATATCTATATTGTTAAAGTTATTGTTATACAATTCCATGATGCGATTAAGATGTGCGCGTGCGCCTGCGCTTACTTGACTGAATAGCAAAAAGTTTATGTGAATGAAGCTCACGAATGCGTTTCGAATGGCTGGGAACACGTATACATATGTGATTGACGAGTTCATTGCAATCCAATTTATTTTGACAGATGTTGTAAAGAAGAGTTTGATCCAAGAGCTTTTTTCTTGATTCAAGAGAGAGAATACCGAATTTATTTAGTAATAATTCATAAGATTGTTTAGATTTATATGAAATTGATCTTAAAAATTTACGTTGAACACACTCCAGTTGCTGACTGTACTTATTGTATATCGGATTCCATATCGCTGAGGCGTATTCAACTTGAGATCTAACTAAAGCTTTATATAAAATTAGGAATGTGTTAGGATTTTTAAAAGAAGAACATCTTCGCATCACAAATCCGTAAAGTTGAAAAGCTTTATTATTTATGTGCGTTATGTGATCATTAAAAAATAATTTTGAATCAAAAAGAAGCCCCAGGTCTCTTATATCTTGAGTCATCTGACACTGAGCTTCTAGGGCTCTCACTCTAAACTAATATATTATTAGATAAATTCAACGCTCAGACATTTTCCATAGTTCATCTTAGTTTTATTTAGTTTAGAAGATTGTAGTTTCTATTTGATTTAACTTCCGCCAACTTGTCGCAGTTTCGTAGTAAACTTGTTGCTGAAAGTCAATTAGCTAGCTGCTATTGAAGTAACAGCGAGAGCATCTGGTGTATGCAAAACTGGCAACCGACAAAAACAGGATTTACATCTTGACAACGAAGTCGGATAAAAATATATTTTTTATAATGTCTTGCATTTGTATACTAGTAAAAACAAAAACAAACTTCAAATCAAATCGAATGTTAAACGCTATTTACTCGCGGACGCCCTCTTTGTATTTCCGAATCATAGGAATATGACGAAATAGAGAATAAATAAGGAGTATATAAAGCAGTCTCTTGCAACCAACAAAAACAGGATTAACATTTTGATATTGAAGTCACTTAATTTTTTTTAAAGCTTTTTTTATTTCTATTGTCGTCGGCCTATCTTTTATGTGGTCTACCTCGTTTCCGTTGCCTGATTCTAGGATACAATTCTGTTATTATTTTACACCACTTGGATATACCTATCATATTTGATTGATTTTTTCGGGATTTCATCCTTTTGTTGTGAACATCCCTCAAACCCGAACAAAGCGCTTTGCTTCGTCTTTCATTATTCGTACGATAAAGGACTGCAATAGTTTGATTCTCTTCGATTACAATGTGTTTATTGGTAGTAATATTTCTGAAAAAAAAGAAGTATTGCTAGCTTTCTCTTTTAAAAAAAAAACAAAACAAAATTGAAAAACTCTCAGTAGTTATTGATTTGTACGCACACTTCACATAATTTTAATACTCCAATTCCGGATTGCTACAAATAAGTATATAGCCTATCTGCATGAACAATAAAACCTTCATGTTCTAAACCTTTATAGCAATATAAAGGTATTACCCAATGACCGATCTAAGCTTCTTCGTGGCTTAGAGTCGCGCAACTTACTTTAGAACTCTGTAATTTAGCCCCAATCCTCTGCTCTGGCGTAATTAAGCTATTTGAGTATCGTCCAAATCTTATTGAGACTGAAGTCTGAAGTTGTTCTCATTAAGTGTTATCAATTAGTATTTTTCTATAATGGACCTTCTCAACTCATAACTCATTATAACTTCACGATAATCCCGTCATCATACATTGCTCCAATAGTATTAGCAAAAATAAAGGGTCGGTTAAGAAAGTTTTAATATCTAGGAAGATAAAGACGCTAGCTAACTGAAATAAATTGTGCATGATGGACAAATAAATACCGGTGGTCAGTGGCGTAGGAAGGTAAGCAAGGGCCCTGGGGCAAATTAAAAAAATGTGGCCCCACTGCTATGTAAACTTTTTTTTTTTTTTTTATAGTAAATAAGCTCACGTTTGGCTTCAATCTTGCTTGATGGAAGGCGAAGATAAAGCCTAGGATGGAGCACGTGAGCCTGTAAGGTCTCTGTTCACATTGGACTTAAAGGTGTCCAGATTGTACCCGTGAGGAAAGACTGAACGCGGCAGAGAGTTCCATTCCTTAGCGGTCCGCATAAGGAAGGTGGAGGCAAACCGCTTCGTGCGTATTGATGGAATGTCTACGACGTAAGGGTGGAACTGCTCGCCGCGCCTAGTCGTTCGGTGATGGAAAGGGGAGGGGGTTATTAGGTCATGCAAAACCTCCGCACACTCGCCGAAATGCACCCGATAGAAAACCGAAAGGCAGGCCACTCGTCTACGGTGTGCGAGGCTCTGAAGATTTGCCTCAACGAGCGAGTCACTGCCTATGATTAGGCAACTGATTAGGTTTTATCAAATAAAAATATTACATATATAAATACTTCAAAAATTAAGCTACTTAAGCTCTTTATTGTGCACCGCGGGGCAGGTAATAAAATATTAAACATAAATTACAATTAATACTTGGTGTAGGTTTGGCTAATAAATTTGGCTATTTCAGCCCTGTAGTTCTGGGCTCTCAAGAATAAGACTACGGTATCCCCTGCCTGTCGTACAAGGCGACTAAAAGGGGCCTCGGGTTCACTGGGCGACAAGGGGGGGGGGGAAGAAGGCGACATCGGCTGGCCCGTGTCGCCTTACACTGCGAGGGCATAGGGGGGAGGGAGTAACCTCCCCCCGGGAAGTGCTCTCCTTGAGCACAGTGCACAGGGGCTCCGGTGCGTTCCGTTGGAGATCCCGGAGCCCCTCACCATGCACCGAGGAAGGGCCACCGGGGAGGTTTTAGTGGGTAAAAACCCCACATAACCGCCGCCTTCGGGACCCAGAGGGCGGGGTATCTTTCTGAAGATTTCCTCCCCGTTAACAAAAAAAAAAAAAAGGTTTGGCTAATAAAAGGAAATGGAGAAGATTCAAGATTTAGTATAATATAAAATTTGGGCCTACCAACTGACTAAATAACAATTATATTTTCAATTTTTTACTAGCTTTACTTTTCGCAAGAGTATTAATGACTTCGTTTTAAATCCAGGCTCGATGCGATTTTGTTTTCAATAGCTATAAATGTCGATCGAGATTTCTGGTTAGGATTCGAGGGCCTCTGAGCTCGAGGGCCCCGGGGCACTGCCCCGCCTAGCCCCTAAGTAGCTACGCCACTGCCGGTGGTTCGGAATCATCTTTCACAACTCTGCCTAATTCTTTGGGTTAATGGTGAGAGTGTTTATATTTTTTTTGTCTTCGGACTTATTGTTTGGTGGTAGGAGATGTGAATCCCATCCGGCTTGAACAAGAGTTTCCTTTTTAGATTTTGATTCCCAATTTGTCCTCGTCGATTTTTCTTTATTTCTTTCAAAAACGTTTTCCATTTCAGATTGCTTAAAATGCTGTACAACACTTACGGTTCTGTTTGCGAATTTTAATTTGATCTGCAATTATGGATTGCCTTTTGCAAGCAAATTGAGTGTTACTTTAAGCTTGAAAAAGTAAATTTTTCAAATAAAATTTTTGCTTGATACCATATATACACTGTAAAAGATTTTCTACTGAAAGCCGTTTAAGGAATTCAACTTACTAGGTATTTTCTTTGTATGTTGCAGTTCTTTAGCAGCATCATCCCACATATTTTGAGAGATATAGTTCCGGTGTATTTCAAAGAAGGGGGAGGTTTTTCGTATTTCTGTATTTTTGTTTAATATTTGTACACTCAACACCTTCATTTATAATCCGATTTTAATATTTTTTGTTTAAAAGGGTTTGCTTTCAATTAGGATTATTTTTCCATATTAATTTTGGCATAGGACCTTCGGGTCCGAAGATAAATCATGGAACTCCTAAAAATATTATGGATGTAAAATTGCTGATTAAGATTTCAGTAGGTTTATGCTAATCTAAGACTAGGTTAGTACTCCTGAGCAACAACCAGCACGATTTGAATTAAGATCGAAAATATAGGGAATATTTTTCTTTCGTCAATATTCTTTTTTCTCGTACCATAGCTTTGTAATATAACTATAATACTTTGAAAAAAATTTGATGTGTAAAAATAACACCGACCAAATAACTGACTTCAAATTTAGATTTGAAATCAGCTTTTTACGCATAAAGGTAGTTAGTCTTTCGGTGTTTTACAGATTACATTTTGGAGAGTATGCATAGGAATTACGCGAGTGAATTCCCCCATTCGCATTCTACCTTCGGACGTTTATACATTCGGCGGGTCTCCACCCTTTCGTAGTTGATGTTCCGCGCGTCCGAACGAAGTGATTTGAGTTATCGTTCATCGTGCGTACAGCAAAGGAGTCGAATAAGTTGCCGGCGTCTTTACGTCCAAGTACGACGTGGGAGTCTTCCAGAGTAGAGTGAATAGGCACTTACTAAACTAGCGCGTCATCTTTCGACTATATGACAACTTAACATCAGGTATCGTGGTCAAGCATTAGTTTATAACCCATAAAAAACCTTTGTCGAAATTAGTGATCATATTTGTAGCGTGTGTCGACGTAACATATAACTATGCTCTTAAATAGCTAGTGAATATTAACACATAACAACACATTTCTTTAAATACTTAAAAACGGATTGCCATTGTTATCTCTATTCAATATTGTCTATACCTACATATATGTCCATGCTGCTAGAGTTAAAAGGACTTGAAGGTTTTCTCGTTAGAATATAATTAAAAAAAATGTAATAAATTTGCTAGTTCAGGCGTATTTCAAAAGAAAATATTATGACGAAACTAGAATTCCGAAAAAGTGTCTGATATTTTTTCCTTTCTCGTAATAATTTCAGCTCCGCTATCGGCTTTCACGCAGTGTAAAAAATGCTAGAAAACTTGTCAAGACATTTTTAATTAACGTTAACAGAAAGTTCTTCTGTAACGACAGCGTGATTCATCTCCTTTTAATTTTTTTCAACCGTATAAGTGAGCTTTACAAGTATATTTACAAGCAAAAACAAAAACTGACTTCAAATCGATCAAACATTAAACACTGATATGCGCGGACGCCCTATTTGTGTTTCCAAAATATTGCCGGAATATTACGAAATAAAATTAATCAGACAGATCCTTTTTTGAAATCGGTTGATAAACATTTTCGAATTGTTAAAAAAAGGTTTAGTCCCGGTTAGTGGTCAGGAATAAAAGCATGCCACTCATGAAGAAATAATCTAAATCGCAACTGCCGCTCTAGTGGGATACATATATACACATATATACTACCCCTTATCGTAGACATTCCTACTTTACGCAAGAAACGGTTTGCCTCTTTATTCATTATGCTGACGGTTAAGGAGTGGAACTGTTTGCCGAGATCAGTCTTTCCGTACTAATACAATCTGGGTACCTTAGCTAATATAAATAGACACCTTCTAGGCTCACGCGTACCATTCTAGGCTTCATCTTCTACTTCCATCAAGCGAGATTGACGTCAAACGTGAGCCTAAAATATCAAAATAACGTAAATATATAACCTGAACTTTTATTCTAAGCGTCAACAGCCTAATGGTTTAAGATACGGTCTGCGAATCGTAAGGTCGTGGGTTCGAATCCACCATTCGACGATATTGACGTGAACCATCTCCTAGCACAAACTTTTTTTTTTTTGTTAACGAGGAGGAAATCTTCAGAAAGGTACCCCGCCTTCTGGGGAAGGCGGCGGTTATATGGGGTTTTACCCACTAAAACCTCCCCGGTGGCCCTTCCTCGGTGCATGATGAGGGGCTCCGGGATCTCCAGTGGAACGCACGGGAGCCCCTCTGCATTGTGCTCATAGAGAGCACTTCCCGGGAGAGGTTACTCCTCCCCTGTGCCCTCGCAGTGCAAGGCGACACGGGCTAGCCGATGTCGCCTTCTTCCCGGGTCTACCTTGGCGGACGACAAAGGCCCCCACCCTTGTCGCCCAATGAGCACAAGCTTAAGCTTAGTTGGAATGGTTAACAAGAATGTTAGTAATATTTATGAAAAAAAAAAGAAATATTGCTAGCTTTCTTTCTTAAAAAAAAATTCTTCTTCATGATTATAATATTTACTATTGGCCCGATCACACTATGCACTGCACATGACTTTTATTGCTTTATTGACAATAGCTACTGGTTTCATTAAGGCTGTATTTTGCGTAAATTTGCTACAGGTTTATAAGTAACATAACTGGTCACAACCTTAAATGGCACTTTATCAAAAGCCAACATGTTATTCATTAACACGCCATCTAGCGTCACTGTAATTACCAAACGCTTACAACGATTATAATTCTAAGATTGAATATAAGTATTCCCATTATTACAGTCGTTAATGGGGCCATTTCAAGAGATTAACGTAGCGTTGGACGATCGTCCATTAGTTTATGCATAACGGTTATATCGACTAATGAGTCGCTTGTCATTTCATTACGGGGTTGAAGCAGTTTCCTATTAGAATTAAACATTAGAAATATATTGTCACAATATCTCGTATTTCGTGTTCATGTATACTTGATGTATATATAGACTATTTACAAAATACTTAGAAACAGTTTTTCAGGTAAAGCTCTTTTAGGGTAACCCACGCTGGTTACCTGAAAAGAGGCAGGCTTTTGCCTTGTATTCCGAGAAGTCTCTTGTGTGATAACTTTTGTGTCTGGCATTCGAAATACTTATTATATTTTTCTTCGAACAGTCTGTCTCATCAATAGAATTATATTTGCAAAATTGGCAATTCTATCCACAAGTCTTCATTACTATCTGAATACATATAATGCTTATTGCGTAACAAGTTTTTATCTTTTATATCGTATTGCTTGCTATTTAATGTAAAATTCACTTTTCACTAGAGCTTAATGACATTGACGTTCAAAAGATTCGATGTTTTATTATTCTTGCTAATGAAATAGTTAAGTACGAGACGTGCCATGGCATGCACATACGAATAAGGATACGTTTTGCTATAAATAAATAACATACAGCGTCCCTGGGAGCTGAATACAGCGATGATTACAAGCTAGCTTGACCGCACGAATAGAGAAACTAACGTGGTTCCTAGACAGCCTGGTTTCCGGCTAGAGAACTTCCGTGAAACGTTCTTACACAAGCTAATCACTTGATCACCATAAATGCCCACGATTCAAATCGTCGTTTATGGCACATATTATAAAGTATTTTTTTTGGTTCTTAGTTAATTATTATTAAATTTATCAAATTTCATGTCCGCACGCTACGATAAACTACTAAAATAACTGACGATTGAAAGTTGATAGCTGGCTTATAACTTTAATTTTTCGAGTTATTAAAGGCAAAAATCACGCACTAAATTTTCACCCCATACATTCGGAATATAGCTTTGTAAAAAACAATGAATTTCATATTTATTAACCCATTTAAGAAAGAAAATAAGTGAAATTATTTTGATGCTAATATCTTTCACCGTCGCTTTAATTTTTCAAGTGTTATTTTTGTGTATTTCTCCTGTTTAAGCGGCCGGAAACTCAGTCTGGAAAAGATGACTTCTTCACATAATATAATCATAAAATATCAACGCACTACGGCTATATTTCATACGGTAGTAAGGGAAGCTGAGAACGTTTCTTATGGGGTGAAGAAAGTTTGATTTACCATCAAATAAATTGTGCACTCTGTTACGAACCGAATATCCTATGAAAATACAAGCATTTTTCAATGTTTTTATAGGTTTCAAAATTTTCTGTCTACCATGCGTACTGTTTTATATTTAATGTTTTTTTTTGTGACAACTATACAGATTGGTCAGAGAAACTGACCTTTACTGCTTCACCGGATTGAGAGGTAAATATTATATATCTCAACTTTACGTCCGTATTACACGAGGTCAGACTCATGCTTATAACAGAAGAAGCACTCGTATATAAATAAATAATAAGAAATATCAATGAATAATAAGATCTATTTACAATTCATATCTTGTTTTAATATATTTGTACCAACTCCCGAATAAGCTAGGCGACGGTTCACGTTAAGTCGGTAAGTTAAAACCGCAAGCGTGTTTCTAAAACTGTACATCAAGCCATTAGGCTATTAACGTCTTTAACTGAATGTTACATTAGCAATTTTCATCTAATCGACTTTGAGAGAGCAAGAAAAGATGTCGGCAGACAATTGGTTCCTATATGAAATGTATTATTTCTTTTGAAAGGTCCGCGATGCGCACACACGTTTCCGATCTTTACTGCTGTGGTAATGGCTTTCAATAGGGTTGAATGAGTGTATGAATATTTTAGTCGATGATTTCGATTCCTTTTTCTCTGCCTTTTCGTGTATCAAATGAGACCATTGTACGATATAGTTCAAATGGTTTTACATTTATTTTCTGGTTTATTCATAAAAGTAAAAAACTTCTCAGATGACATTTATTGTATAGTTTAAAAAGAAAATCAAAGAAGTAAAGCGAAAGTTGTTATAATTACAGAAAACTCCAGTGACTTTGATCTCATTCACGATCATTATTATTTCCTTTTCAGCTGTTCCATTCACGTTAGTTCAAAGACCATTGCAATTAATCCAATAACTACAATTACCGCGTCTTTATCCTTTTCAAAAAATATTTTTTTAGGTTTAGTGTTTTGAATATTTAAATAATATAAACCGTTTAACAACGGTAGAGCCGTGGTAGCTCAGTGTCCAGATGATGCCCGGAATTTGATCCCCGGCGCTGGCACCAATGAATTTGTTTGTTGCGTTTTAAGTGCTAGTTCACCACCAACGCGGTGGTGAACGAATACATCGTGCGGGAAATTGTAAAAGAAAATGTATTTTCTACGGTATGTGAAATTGTTCAATCCCTACGCGACCTAGTAAGGATTGCATAGAAATGTATGTTTCCTTACCACTGCAAATGTAACCCACTTATAACTTTTACTTTTTTAAAGTATATAGTAAAATGGAAATTCGTAATCTCTGCCTACCTGTCAATGATTCGTCTTCATTATTTTCTAAGTTAGCATTAGATTTCAGAGATAAGACAGATGGCCGTCTCCCAATTTTCTACGTTATGAAAGTTATAAGATTCTTTATTCTAGTGGCTATTGTATAAACAAGAGATCAAGTTCCAACGCCCTTAATGGCATCGACGCCAAGACAAGGCGCCGTAGATGACACAAATCAATAATAAATACTTTCCTGTCTTTGTTTTTCCTCATATAAACGTCCAGTATCAACGTCCTTATTTTTATGTTAGTATACACAAATGTGACATTAAGTTGTTATGATTATATGAAGCTAGTAAATTACTAGTGCAGTAACAAACTAGTAGCTTAGCATTCGACTTGTTGTTGGCTTCGATTTCTCCCATATCATACGAGGGTGTGATTAACGTGTACTTGGCAATTTTCCCACCAAATATCGTTTATTAACGACCTTCTTAAAGAGACAGCCATAGTCTCGTAGCCGTAGCTCGGTATCTTCGTAGTCGTCATAGTATATTTTTTAGATTATCGTTGCATAGTATCAACACGATTTCGATCCTCGGTGCCGACATCAATGGATTTATTTGTTCCAATTTTATATGCCAACTTACCACGTGCTCACCAGTGAAGGAAACATCGTGAGCAAACCTACATGTCTTAGACATTAGCCCGCAAATCTGCACTGGAGCGGCGTGGCGGACTTGAAGGCCTGTGAAGAGATTAGCACAAATATTTATGTGTGAATAACTTGAAGCGGAAATTAAATGTGAAGTTATTTATCTCTACATTTTAGGATTTTTTTTATTTAAAAAAATGAAGCGTCAATAGCCTAATGGTTTAGGGCACGGCCTGCGAATCGTAAGGTCGTGGGTTTGAATCCACCATTCGACTATTGCCGTGAACCATCTCCTAGCACAAGCTTAAGCTTAGTTGGAATGGTTAACAAGATTGTTAGTAATATTTCTGAAAAATAAAAAAAATTTGTTTCATAAAGTAACTTTACAGTCATTAGTTTAAGTTATACTAAATGAGTTTTCAGTGAAATCCATCCACTTAGCTGAAACTGAAGCAGAAACTCAAAGTTAGTTTCTCGGCACGCGTTCATCACGCTGCATTGCATTTAAACACTTACACGCTTTGCGCTTTCAAGTCTTACCACAAGTCTTAAATTTACATTAAGTATGTCCGCGAAGAATGGACGAATAACTTAATATCACGCCAACCGATTTCAAATATTCATTTTATTGTAAAGGATGTACTCAAAGGGTAGTTTGATGAGAGTTTGGTTAGGTTCGGTAAATTCTATTTTTTAAATCCTTTCGATAATTCGGAAATGCAAAGAGCGCGTCCGCGCGTAATAACGTTTAACGTTCGTTTCGATTTGAAGTCGGTTTTTGTTTCGGATGGAATTTACTTGTAATATATCTTGTCTATATCTCTAATGGCCCTGTTCAAAAATAAGATGAAAGTCTTCTTAATGAATATACAAAAAAAGAGTAAGTAAAAGACCCGCTTATAATGGATACATTTATGAAGATTTAGAATTTGAACATTTTGGTTGGCTGCGTTCTGTTTCGTCTGGTTTAATTCCCCATTTTATTTTATTTTATTTTAATTTGTTTTATTTTATATACATATGTTTCCCTGCTGTTTTACTTGCTTTTACGTTATTCGTACGTTGTTAAAATTCTGCAACTGACATTTGTTTGCTTCTTAAAATGAGTTTCTGCAGAATTAACCATTAACCATAACCAGATTTACCCTCCTTG
This sequence comes from Meandrusa payeni, assembly GCA_029286785.1. Lineage (NCBI taxonomy): Eukaryota > Metazoa > Arthropoda > Insecta > Lepidoptera > Papilionidae > Meandrusa > Meandrusa payeni. Next base: position 11,442,468 of record JAGSMX010000005.1, on the reverse strand, counting down.
GATAATCAGCATTATGCTGAGCAGTGAACCCGGTCGGTTCGGCGTTGCAACGCATAGCCTTGTGTATCGGACCTTTTGGGTCTTTAGTGATATATATATATATTTATTTTTTATTTTTTTTCATTTTTAACTGTGCGCTTAACTTGTTGTGTTAATTTGTATATGTGTTGTAATCTGTCTAACCGATTAAATGGCTTATTATTAATATTATATTATTATATACTTGTTTGGTTTTCTGTCGTTCTTCTTCATCTATAAAAAAAATTTACAGGACGACTTTAATGTAGTCTCAAAGGTCAAGGTCAACACGGTTGACAATAGCAGCTTCGTAACGAGAAATAATATGCCAAGCACGCACTAGTAATCTCCTTTAACTTCGTTCATTCTTGGCAATATTTTCCTGTTTATATGACCATCAGCGCTCGAGCGATACGTGATCAGGTTTCGTCCCTTGTCACTTTTTTGGTTTCCTTACTCTATCGTAACAGGGTGTAAACTTGCCGAGCTTAACTTTAGTTATAAGAAAAGTTACGCTATGTTATTTGCACAGCGCCGATAACTGTGTTTCTTTATTTATAACGGAAATCAACCAATTTGACATGTACCAATACTGTATTAGTATGCTAGAAAGATGCTCTCTAAGCGACCTAAGAGCTATGCCACCTCTCAATCCGGGGAAGCAGCCAAGGCCAGCGTCTCTGGCCAATCTGTGTTCGTCTTAAAAAAAAACAAAGATGCTGTATAAATAAAAGCAGCGCTACCAGCGAGGTTTTTGCACGTACTGCTGTGTAAGCGAATTTATTGAATGTAATGATGGAGATTTAGGGATAATACCAGTACTGGAGAGCACCAGAGGCACAATTTATATACTCTGTTCATGTTCCAAAGTCTCGTTATTTCCTCTTTTTGCTCAGTGTATTATTATTATTGTAAAATCGTGATATTATTAATTTTCACTAAACTAACAACTTCAAATTAAAGCAATAATAATATATAACAAGTTTTACCACACTGGGATTATGAATGCATTGCGCGCTGCTGTTATTGGGTAAACTGGATAATAAAAAGGATAAACTGGATAACAGATGATTTGTATTCATACTGAATGATAATTACCTTTGTACGGGTAGTACTCGTGTTTTAAAAATACAACAACTTTTTTTACGAATAATTCTGTAGTAAATCGTTGTATATGTCAGAGCAAAAACTGTATATTGTCGTCGCATTGACGGTATTCAAACCTCAAATAATGAATAAATACCGCAGAGAAGGGTACAACAATAAGTGACATTTCAGTATAAATCAATTACAGAGAGACTGACGTTGTCTATAGCTTATGTCTCTGTCCATGACTTAATATATGTCGGGTCGGGAGTGGGGTTTTCACAATTAAGTTAATAATATTGAGAACTATAAGGTGATCCCAACAGAACTCGTGATATAATTGGGTTTGGATACTTATAGTGTGTGGACCTCTCAGAGTCGAGAATTGTGTGGTTATACACTTCGAGGCACTTGTCGTTTAATTGTTCGAGCTGTAATACTATAGGAGAGGTATGTAAGTTATTATTCTCATTCTTTTATTTTGTAACGTCCCCTCCGGGAACTATGCTAGTGCCATAGGGAAAAAGCATCAGTTGTGTTAGGTAACAATATCATTCGTTGGGCAACAATAGGTTTATTGACAATACTGTCCCATTGTCTATGGCCTTTTTTTTTGTTCACGCGGGGATTCTTTTTATAGACCATCCTCCGGTACCCTGGGTGGGCCCGGAGGGATGTGTGGGACTCGGCCTTTGCAGCCCCTACCCACTAAACCTTCCGCGAATGCCATCAGCCGTTATGAGCGGGGTGCCCCGGATCTGTCAGCGACAGGACACCCCAACGACCGGCTAGTCCCGGCAAAGATCGGACTTCATCCTCAAAGGGGACTTCTCCGGCATTCAGAGAAGTCCCGACGACGCCGAAGCATGCTGGGGCCAGGTACCCATCCTGGCCTCGCTTCGGATTACGGGGGCGGCAAGAGGAGGCGTTCGTAACGCCTCCTGCGCACCCCGATACGTCGCCTGCATTGCCTATGGCCTCAGCTAGCCATACGTATATTTGTAGTGTAGCCTAATCTATGGTTGAGTTCGGAGTTGGCTCGCGCATCAACACATAAAAATAGTTCTCCTGGCGGAGAAGAAGGTTTCCGGAAGTGACACTCAAAGTTAGTTTAGTTTTTGAATGTCCCTTATCCATATTATCCGTGATATATCAACCGACTGAGTCGTGGTTCGGCCTTCTCGGGCACCCTCGGAGCGGAATGCTTACGCGTAACATAGTAACCGTCCAAGCCGAGGTTACCCCTCACCCTTGTGTTGAGTTACTAGCGATAAAGCTTTAGGCTAAGCGGCCTAAGAGCTATACCACCTCTCAATCCGGTGAAGCAGTCAAGGTCAGCTTTTCTGGCCTGGCGAATGATAATTTATATTTCTTCTTTCTTTTGTTTGACATCATTTGGTGGAGGTTAAGACATAATGGAGTAATCCTATTTAAAGCTTACTATTGTTAAGATGCCGTCGACGTTTTCTTAGGAAACCCTCATAAAACCGTATAAAACATTCGCACTTACACAATTACTTACCACCATTGTTACGACTAGGGCTTCGTTTATCACTCTATTTAAGGTTTTGTTATATACAGTATACAAATAAATATATTGTTACAGCCTTTATATTTGCCCCCCTGCTGGGCACAGACCTTCTCTGTGGAGAAAGTATAAGAGCATTGTCCAGACAGAAGATATTATGCTTCTACTAATAATAGAAATAGCACACTCATCACACACACACACATACGCACATACTCACATGCAACCTTCAATACGTACACATTTCAGCGTCAATAGCCTATTGGTTTAGGGTACGGCCTGCGAATCGTAAGGTCGTGGGTTCGAATCCACCATCGGACTATTGCCGTGAACCATGTCCTAGCACAAGCTTAAGCTTAGTTGGAATGGTTAACAAGATTGTTAGTAATATTTCTGAAAAAAAAAGAAATATTGCTAGCTTTCTTTTTTTTAAAAAAAAATGATATAAATATTAATATTTATTTAAATTTATTTTACCAAAGTATCTTATATATATCATCCATACGTAAATCAATTTGATGTATTGCAGTGGGAGAGAGCACTTATTCCTGACATACAAAACTAACTCCTAGTTCAGGAGTCAGGGTCATCGTCTATTTTTGTAAAGAAACTTTTGAATAGTTATTATTGTTATTGGTAAAGTCCGCCACGCGGGCCTAGTGCGGATTCGCAGACTTCACAATTCATAGAATTTTTTCCTAGTACATGTAGGTTTACTCTATTTTTCCTTCACCGCCGAACGCGTGGTAAATCAGAACATAAAATTCAATAAACAAATTTATTAGTACCAGCACTGCCGATCGAACTCGGGTTACAACACTCTAAATCTTTTGTTTAGTATACGAAGCCCGCTATTTTCAACAGTTTAACATAAGCACTTCGACATTGGTGAAATCTATACAGAAACGCCATCAACAAAAACAATTAAATGAAATTAATGCAATTCTCGCACCATAGCTTCAAGTGTCTGCTTAATCTGAGAGTCACTGTTGACGTTATAGAGTACTGGGATGGTTACATACTCCGGTCTGTTAACATAACTCCAGGTGAGGAGAGACGACGCACTGGTCAAATATGTGTGGAGGGTGCTGCGGGGTTGAGTTCACCATCGGCCGCGCTACATCTGCGGACGCCTGACAGTTACGTGTACATGCGCCGTAGTCCGCCATTGTTCCTACTGCCTGTCTCCAGGACTAACTTGTCCAGGAACTCTCCGCTGTCGCGCGCGGTTAAATTTCTAAATACCATCTCCCCTGCACATATATTTTGTTGCACTCAGTCGGTGTTTATCGAAACTGCCTACAAATGGGTAGAAGGTGTATCTGAAATGTATATATTTATTTTCAATGCATATTTAACTTAGTTTTTATAAGATCAAATTGGAGTATCTGTAATGATGTTATAGTTTTGTTGATTTAAATAAAATAAATAATATTGTACTGAAAACACAACAAGTAATATTTTTTGAAGCATTACTATCTTTATACTTCTTTTTATGCGTGTAAACTAGCGCTTCACCATGATCCCACGTGGTTTTAAGTGGTGATATAGTCGAGAGATGGTACGCGCTAGTTTAGTAAGTGCCTATTCACTCTACTCTTGAGGGCTCCCACGTCGTACTTGGACGGGAAGACTGACGCCGGCAATTTGTTCCACTCCTTTGCTGTACGCACGATGAACGATGACTCAAATCGCTTCGTTCGGACGCGCGGAACATCGACTATAAAAGGGTGGAGACCCGCCGAGTGTCTAAATGTCCGAAGGTAGAATGGGGATGGGGGAATTAACTCGTGTAATTCCTGTGCACGCTGTCCAAATTGTAATCGGTAAAACACCGATAGGCTGGCTACCTTGCGCCTGTGCTCAAGACTATCTAGGTGTAGATCTTGGTCACCTATCAACTTTTGGCCCGCCTCTCCGTGGAATCTGCATACTTTGTGGTTGTATCTATATAAATTTCTCCTTAAAATCTACCAGGAGTATTGCTTAAGATTTAATAAATAGCTATAATTATATTCCAATCGGTAATCGTTCCTATTTGAATGCGATAAAACCTGTTCATTTGTTTGCGGTTTTACGATAAAAGGTTTTACGAGCGTTGGCGTGATTACAACATGAGGTTAACGATACCCTGGAGATCAGGAAATGATTCGGGCGTGTGTTTGTTATTACACGCCCAATCCTGTTGAACATTCAAGCGAAATCGAATTTAATACGGACAAATAAACATATGGTGTATTGAATTTCCTTACTTTGCTATGGACTTTTGTATCTAGGAATCATATTTTAATTGTAGCACCTAGGAATGAATATTTTATTTAATTATTGTCCATGAACATCCACAACGCCTTTGAGAGAGTATTCTTGTTTTATGAAGGTCCCCAAATCGTACTGATTCAGACACACCGCTTGCCACAGTTGACTCCACATGCTGATAGAACGTGAAAGTAAGTTACCTGTAAAACGTGAAACGTCAATCATTAAGAATGTGTCATTGGAATTTGGAATTCTGCCATGGTCATAAAAAATATTATAATATAAATAGTTGAACGTTAATTTAAGTGATCAGTAATGGCTTTGTATTCAGTAGTTTACTTATCTTTATGCGTGCCGGATAAAAATAAATTCTCCAACCAATTGAACAGAATTCGAAAGTAGTTTAATGTGACCATTAAATGCGTTCCGACAGTTCTAAATGGCTATGAAAAAATACAATAACGTGCACAAGAATAGCTGCCCTGAGCACCTGGAGATAAAATGTAGGAGCTAAAAATAAAAACTACGTCGTCTGTGTTCAAACGTAAGCTCCTGCTTAACCTGCCTTCAAACAATTGGATTCCAAGCTTGAATCTTCCTTTGTCAATCATTAAAAAATATTTGACGAAAATTGTTGCGGCTTATATGGAAATAAATTCTTTTTACCTATTTTTTACTAAATAAAGCCGCCTGTGTCTAGCAGTGGACTTGCCCAGGCTGTTAATGATGATAAATCGCTTCGATTTGTAAGCATTGTCTTGATTTTAGAATCATTATTTTGCCTCGACAAAAAAATATGTGTGTAATTTTTTTATCGCCCTTAAGATTCCAGACTTCACATACTGTAGAAAGTTTTCTATGACATGTAGTCTCGATTCTTACCTCCAATACTTATATTAATTTATTATATATATATATTACTATATATATATATATATATATATATATATATATATATATATATATATATATATATATATATATTATAATTTATAATGTTACTCTTACCCCAAACAATTTCAGCAAACCGGGGTAAAAATTGGTATATTTAATGTTAAAAGATTAAGTTACTCCTTATTACATCAGCTATCGGTTAGTGAAAGTCTCGTTAAAATCTGTCCAGCCGTCCAGACAGACAGACAGACCAAAAATTGCGTAAAATATAATTTTGGTATATTTGCCGTATATACATTCGTATGCACGCAGTAAACAGCGGTTATTTTAGCATTACGAACAGATACTCTAATTTTATTTATTTGTATAAATCAGAGTTCCCCAAACTTTTGTGTCGTAGACCTCTTGCCATGTTTTTTCGTGTTGGGTAGACGTAGAGTTTAGTATTAAAAACTTAAAGTAAAAACACATGTTAATTTATACATTTATTAATAAAATTTAAATTAAAACTATTTAAAATAAAATTTTGTATCTGTTATGTAAAATATATGTAACATAAAATAAACTATAAATAAAATAACATTAGCAATAAGTCAATATTTTTAGTGAGATATAGGTAAATAGGCACTATCAGTGTATGTGTTGAGATCCACTATCGTGGACATCCATTTTCATTTCATGGACCGTCAAATTTTTTTTCGCTGACGTAGACCCTTTGCATGTTGTCATAGATCCTAGGGCTCGATATAGACCACTTTGGGAATTACTGGTAAAGATGAAACTACACACTTGACGTCAATTAGTAGCAGACACAGAGAAAGAGGAATATAAAATACCCAAAATGAATGTAAATTTTAATATACCTGTTCCAGTTACCCCAATAGCATTATTAAATGAACTTCATTACACGCTACCTCGGCAAAGAGCGCAATTTTCACATACCTATGAGTCTCGGTATTTTGCTCTAACATGTAAGTTTGCGAGCTTGTAATAAACGTTACAATTCTATGGAACGGAACTACTAAAATAAGTTATATTAATACGAACAAAAAAAAATTAAGAGTGAAAACAAAAACCGACTTCAAATCGAATGAAACGTTTTTTTTTTTAATGACGAACTACACAGATTGGCCAGAGAAGCTGGCCTTGACTGCTTCACCGGATTGAGAGGTGGCATAGCTCTTAGGTCGCTTAGCCCGAACCTCTATTGCTAGTAACTCGACACAAGGGTCCCCCCGGTGAGGGGTAACCTCGGCTTGGACGGTTACTATGTTACGCGTAAGCATGCCGATCCGAGGGCGCCCGAGAGGGCCGAACCACGACTCGGTCGGTTGCTATTTCACGGATAATCTAAGAGACATTCATAAGCGTTGGCGCAGGGAGAAGAAGTGGCCGATGAAACTCCAGCAACGCTCCTAACATCTAAGGGGTGGGGCCTGCCCATAAAATAGCGGTAACGTGCAAGGATTATTCGCAACCTCCGACGGTCGCGAATAAACGCTTTGTGGATTTGTAGAGATCTAGCCTGTGCAATGGTAATCGCGTCGACCGGATCGTCAAGAACGTGTCTCGGCCTCCGGGCGACGCGACGGAATTTATTATAGGAAGGCTTATAAGTGGCGGCACTTACAAGAAGTTTGTTAGAATGTTTGGTGGCAGTCTCGAAAAACCGTCGAGATGCCTGCTTAAAGAATTGGGCTGTTGTCGGTAACCCTGTATCAACGTGAAGCTCGTGATGACGTACGAACCACGGCGCAACCGTGGCTCGTCGCAGAAAACGATTCTGAATTACTTGTAACCTATGGATATGCGAATAAAACGTTAAACGCGCGTCTTCTTTGTACTTCTGCATTATAACGACAATGGACAACAAGAAAACCATGTATTATTTGTAGTATTATTTAAATTCGTACAATCTTGCTTGTAAATTTTATATATTCTCCATTATATTTTTTTTGTAACAAGAGGCTTTTGATTGTTGAATTATATACAATCAGAATTGTTTAACCTTTGTCATGTTTGTTCTAAGTATAGCCATTAGCCTATGCTAGATCTAGTTCCCCCTGGCTAGGACGGCTAGGGCCAGTTTCCTTCCTTTCATACATCATCTATTTATTAATACATACAATTTTAAATTACTTTACACTAAGCTTATTACGTATCAATTTCTTATTCTAGTATACATTTTAGTTCCTACTTTTTGCTATTTTTTTTTCTTTTATTTCTTCCTTATTCTACAGGCTATTTCTTATTTTTTACAATCTTATCTCTCCTTATCTTACCTTTATTTTCTTAAGTCTAGTTTTAATAGGCTCGCAACGGGTACTGCTTTCGCAGTACTCTGGGAACTCCTTGCTAGGTAATGGTTTTGTTTTGTTCCGCAGTACTGCTCTTCCTGCCACCATTTGCAGTATTGCAGAAACTTACTACTTAAATCTTTGCTGCTAATAAATAAAGGTAAGTTATCCTTACTAATTTTAACTCTAGTGGTTATCTCCAAATCCATACTGTCTCTCAATTATATCGACCTCTTGCTTCCCTTCTATGTTATTATGCTTTGTTATGTTGTCATCATTTCTTATCCATGCAACCATAATATACCACAACGCAGCGTATCAGAAATTTTAATTTTGGTTAGCAAGTTAGTTTTAGTGGTTATTGTTAGGTTTGATTTTGTTACTTAGGGTTAGATATAGATCAGTCAGCCCTGTAGTTCTGAGCTCTCAAGAATAAGACTATGGTATGCCCCTGCCTGTCGTAGAAAGCGACTAAAAGGGGCCTCGGGTTCACTGGGCGACTAGGGTGGGGGCCTTTGTCGTCCGCTAAGGTGGACCAGGGAAGAAGGCGACATCGGCTGGCCCGTGTAGCCTTGCACTATGAGGGCACAGGGGAGGGAGAATCCTCCCCGGGACGTGCTCTCCTTGAGCACAGTGCAGAGGGGCTTCGGTGCGTTCCACTAGAGATCCCGGAGCCCCTCGTCATGCACCGAGTAAAGTGCCACCGGGGAGGTTTTAGTGGGTAAAAACCCCACATAACCGCCGCCTTCCCCTTATATCTTCCCCTTGTATCTTTTTGAAGCTTTCCTCCCCGTTAACAAAAAGATATAGATCAGTAATATTCGGTTAAGTATATAATTGTATCGTAACATAATTGTTTGGTTTAAAGTACGAAATAAAAACCCATTGACATTGTAAATATGGTAGTATTGAATAATAAGGTAATTTCAAAATTTAAACATAAACGCTGATTGCTTCAAACCCATGCATCGAAAATTACTATTGCGGTAAAATGTATTATTTAAACTGAACTACGAAGAATTAATGAATTTATTCAATAAAATTAACAGTCAAATCTTCATTTAACTTCAGTGTACAGTGTCATATATAATTTAAATATAAAATGAGTAATGAAAAATTATCGCAGAAATTCTAAAAGTTTTGACATTTCTTAACAAATTACTAAAGTGTATAAATATATTTTAGACAAAATGAATAATTAGGAACAACTGTCTCTAATGAGTACACCCGAGCAAAGAGAATTGTAATATTAGCAGATGCTGCTTGAAGACAAATTACTCATTTTCTTTTCTCTGACTCTTTTTTACTTTAATCATAGTAATATTATAAAATTTATAAATAAACTCTTGAGTCCATTAAACCTTGACGAAAAAATGGAAGTAACAATCGATATGTCATAGCGGGTGCCGTTTACGTCGTACGATGTATTACACAGGGCACAAACCTTAGCTTTTTGTAGCCGGATAAAAGAATTTATTTTCTACGTAACATTCCACACCCTTAATATTGTTACATCTATATCAATTTCTAAATTAGATCCGTATAATTAAGGATACAAAACGTAAGGTCGTAGGGTCTGCTGATCCACCTTTCGATTAATGACATGAACGATCGCCTAGCACAAACTTGAATTTATTTGGAATGGTTAACAATAACGTCAGTAATTGTTAAATATACATAAAGAAATTAAATGCATTGTTGTTTATATTTCCATTATTTTATTAATGACATAATGTTGACACATTACTGATTATAATCTCACTGGCTTACCGGCCAGTAACTTAATTATGATAGAGGTGATACACCACAGTAATATTTGTGAAACAAAATATTGCTAGCATTCTTTAAAAAAATAATTAAGTTCCCTTATTACGCGTCGTCGGATCGGTATACTTTCGCATTCAGAGTAACCGGCTCTCACGTTCTTCAAGGCTTCAAATTCCCAAGAAATAGATTAAATTCCTCAATGAACATGAATAATTTCGCACTATTGCGTAACAAGCCAATTGACATCCTCTGGTATTATCCTCCATAATCCGGTGGTCGAAAGATTCAGATCATTTCAATTTCAAAATTTCAATACCACCTTAATAGCGCAGTACAAAATGGATAAACCAAGAATCGAAGTCTAAAATAAAAAAGGGGCTTAAAAAATTTGCCCTTGTCGGTCCCCAGCTGCGCGTCGTTTTTATCCAGATTTAAATTTTAATTACTTCCGACATCTCAGCGCTCCGACACTGGATCCATCTCAGCTTAGTTTAAATAAACAACGAAACTACATTTGCGGCACGTTCACGTTACCGAAACCAAGGGACATTGTATTATACTAATGGGACAGTGCCGTGGTAGCTCAGTGTCCGGGCGCTCGCCTCAAGTTGCATAGTACACTTATACCCGAGTTCGATCCCGGTGCCGGCACCAATTAATTTGTTTGTTGCAATTTTAAGTGCTAATTTACCATGCGCTCAGAGGTGAAGGAAAAAACGTGAGAAGAACACGTTTAGGTTAGACGTGTTCTTAGAATTTTATGCCCTTACATTCTCTTTACAGGAAAGGCTTGAGCCCAGGAGTATAACATACATATTTATATAGATAGTAACTTTAACTTTGTCAGTAATTATTTTTAATAGTTACTTAACCATTGCCAAGCAAACACATATATATTAAACGCATGGTAGTGTGTGCAATTTTTTTATTTTTATTAAAAAAATTGTATGGTACATGATACAAACCGCTTTTTAAGAAAAGGTATAATTTTTGCTTCACATTATAACATAATGATCTAAGGATCCTCCACAAGAGATACACGATGCTGTCTTAATATTTTATATAAAATTTACATTGTCCTTATAAATTTAAATGGTTTTAGAGTTTTAATAAATTTATATCAGTAGCCTAATTGCTTTATATTCAAATTTATGGAGGATTGGAATGCCAGTCGGCAAGAAAAAATCACTTACTAAAATAACTAGATCTTAATGTATGGCAAAGCCAGTAAAATGCCAAATGGCACTTAATACGCTGGGTGTTAAGTGAAACGCAATTGCTATTTCTGTCTACCCCGCTAAATGGCTGAACAGATGTTAGAGCCAATAATATAGAAACTAAAAATCATATAAATATTTATTTTAAAATAAAAATAAATGATATAGCGAATGTACAAGAAATATCAGTTACATTAAGCAAAAAATAGACATCGTCTCAATGTAGATGAAAATAGCAAAAGCTCGCATAGTTAACGCGCGCGTTAACGTTTCGCCCGCATTGAAGTTATTCTAACACATTTTACTGTAACACGAAAATAGCAAATGGAATGTGAATGATGTTGAGAATTGTAAGTTTAATGACATTCACTGTAATTTTAGCCCATTTATATTTATAAATTTATTTATTTATTTGTATTTATATTTTAGGTACATTTATAGGTTTGAGTTATTATCGACTAATCAATGTATAAATAAACAGTTTTATTATATTCTTCTTCGATTTAAAGAAAAAAAACATTATAAAAATCTGCTCAATCGTTTAATTTTAAAGATTCAAGCGCTAGATTTGAATGTATAGAAACATATGTATATATAGGTATATAATTAGTTTCCTAATGATATTTCTTATAAAAAAAAAATTTAAATTAAATACGATGATCAGCCAATACTATTAGCTAATACTGAACATTCGGCCTTATTTAATAAAATAAATTTTAAAAGTTGAATCTTTATTCAAGACAAATGATTAGTGGTGATGAATGACGACAAAATAATATGTAATATATTATCTTATATATAAAAGTCTCGTGTATCGATTTTGATGTAATTTTGTATATGATAATAATATGTTTAAGTGTTTAAATTTGAGATAAGGTTTATTCACCCCTAACATCTTTTTTTTATGGATTTTTTTTAATTTTTTTATTATGTATCATTAAAAATACTTACAACCCTAAATTTTCACCCTTATATCACCAAATTCTATTTTTTTACAGTAATTTTAGTATTTTAATAATCTTTTCATCCCGCTCGATAACTGCTCAATTGATTTATGACTGTTTGATACTGCTACAACAAACATGATCCATGTTCTACGCTATGATGGAGAAAGTTATTTTTTATATTTTGACTACCACAACAATAACTCCTCTCGACCTCCGTCTCAATCGAGACCGAAAGGTCGAGAGGGCGTAGCAGATTGATTCGTCGCGGCTGACGCTTGAGGGATTAGCCTCGACGTAAAAATAGTTATTCCTAAAAATCCGTTCTAAACGGTATCCACGACCAGGGGAGCAGTTGCCCCCTGCACTGATAACCCGGGGTATACACCCCAAGGCCCGTACCTGCGAGGTTCACGTGAACCTTGTAGATGACTCGTGACTGACTGACTGAACAATAACTAAAACTAATTTTAATGGCAACACAACGTTTGCCGTGTTAGCTAGTAATTATATATATATTTTTTTTGTTGACGGGGAGGAAATCTTCACAAAGATACCCCGCCTTCTGGGGGGAAGGCGGCGGTTATGTGGGGATCTTACCCACTAAAACCTCCCCGGTGGCCCTTTCCTCGGTGCATGACGAGGGGCTCCGGGATCTCACGTGGAACGGACCGGAGCCCCTCTGCACTGTGCTCAAGGAGAGCACGTCCCGGGGGGAGGTTACTCCCTCCTCCCCTGTGCCCTCGCAGTGAAAGGCGACACGGGCCAGCCAATGTCGTCTTCTTCCCGGGCCCGCTTTGGTCGGCGGGACGACACAGGCCCCCACCCTTGTCGCCCAGTGAACCCGAGGCCCCTTTTAGTCGTCTTGTACAACAGGCAGGGGATACCGTAGTCTTATTCTTGAGAGCCCAGAACTACAGGGCTGAATTATATATTAGTCTGACTTGTACACAATGGCTATAACGGAGGGTACTGTATCCTACAATACAGGACAGAATCCTAGTTTATGAGACGAGTTCATTAATTTTGTACCTATTTGCATTAATTACCTATCTACATATCGTATTTTAATCTTTCGAACGAAATAAAAGCCTTTATTATCGTTAGTTGAAGACTAAATCGTTTTTCTTGTTTCGAAAATCCTTCATTGGAAAATAATCTAAACATATAAAAGAGAAAGTGTGTCGGTATATTCGATATAGGCTCCGAAATGGCTGGACCAATTTCAATGAAACTTACAGGGAATCTTCAGATTGACCTGTTGAGTGATCCTGTAAAGTTTGGTGACGATCGGAGCACTCCTCTTTTTGAACTGTCAAACAAGCCATACGTCGTAATTTTATTACTGACATTAACTTGAACCCGATATGTTTTTGTATAAATAATAAGAATGATATTGTATTTACGGATATGTACATGGGTGTAGGTAATGATCTTCACCCGCTCGAGAAGAGAATGAATACTGAAAGAAATGAATATTTTAATATATTGTGAGTTAAATTAAATATATTTAAGATGTAAATTTATTTTTTAAATAAAATAAAGCTGGGTACACCAGTTAGTTTAAAAAAAGTTAGTAACTGTAAGCGGCATATAAAGACAGCGGATCGACACCAGACGGTACCTATTGACATTTTTAGAACATTATATGTAAGGTCAAATAAGTTCAAGAAAAAGTTTAGCAAAGATAACGTAACTTGTCTATACTTGTACACTTTACGAATAAGCATCGCTTTAACTACAAAATTCAAGTATAGAAAGTTGTTCACGACTTTACAGTCAATGTTTTATTGGCTACATGAAGAAATTCCATTCAAAAATAAGTAATGCGCTAATGTGGGTACAAATAAGAAAATTAGTATGTGAAGAATGCAACACAACCGAACCGATGAAGTATTTGAAAGCTGAAACAATGTGCCATTATATGTATTCTTATTTCAGTCACTTGAAATCAATGTCACTTAGTCCGTGGCACTTGTATTAGTTACTGTAATTTACTATTCTAATGATTTATAATTACGCTAATGTTAAGAATTGAAATAAAATTTTACAGATTTTATCACGGCTTAATATTGCACGGTACCCATAAGATAGAAATTATAGATAATAAAAAACGAGTCGATACTTGAAATAATTAAAATTGATACTAAAAAAATATTAAAAAGAAATTAGAAGTTCCCACGTCATTTTAACCTTAGCGGGGTTGACGGAAACAGCGTTCGCTGTCCGCTTTTTACCAAGATAACAAGTCTTAAATGCGACAGGTGAGCCTATCGTCATACACCGAGCACAAACTTTTAGCAAGTGATTTTGTGCACTTAAAAAGAAAAATTAGAATTCACTTATGCAAGCTGACTCGGATTCGAAACCGCTACCATCAGATCGTAAGTCGAACCCCTAAGCCACTAAGCTATCATATATTCATAAGAATTATATAAACATTTCAGAACTTAGGGCTTCAACTAAGTGAATATGGCCATTCCGTGCGGTTATATCTGCATAATTTATAGGGAGAAAACAAAGGACATGTCTGAAATTACATATTTTATTCCTTGATCCTTTGATCCCTTTTAATTACATTAAATAAGTTACTTTAACAACTTCACAAGCATTGCTGGGAATGTGTAAATAAAGTGACATGAAGCGAGTAATGTGACATTCGACTTGCGCGGTGGATGGACATTGTATTATGTATTTGATTTTGTATGGCAGAAACGGAAAGCAATAATACGGCATATCTAATGTTAATCTATATAGAAATAAATAAAATTTGGAGTGTCTGTTTGTACTATTAAAATAATCACTTTTAACTAAATGGAAATTTAATTTATGAATGTTTATTTGGTACAATTATGGTAAATAACATATTTAGTCTGTCTGTTCCGGCTAATCTCTACAACGACTGGACTGATTTTGACAGGACTTCCACTGGCTGATAGCTGATGTAACAAGGAGTAACTAAGGCTACTTTTTATTTAACCGACTTTAAAAGGGAGGTTATTGATAAGATACATTCTGTAAATTATTAATTAGTTGGATAGTTTAGTTGTGTTTAGTTTAGTTCATACCACCAAGTCTTAAAAAATTATAAACGGCAAACGGAGCCGTTTGTTGCCGGTCCGGCAACGGGGGGCTGGCGGTAAATTAAGTGTTGTAATGAATTACTTAATATGGAGAGCATAACACAGAATTCTAAAATTATCTATACAAATAAAAAAGGACATACTTTTGATAGTGGTTATTTATTCTTTTTTGGTACAGTTTTCAGTTCGTGTAATGAAGTAGGAATGCAAAGAACCGTTGATTTTTCTTAACAATACAGTTATTCTAATAGACAAGGACAATCTTTTCACTGTAGCATAAATAAAAAGAGGTTAAAGATATCATTTTGAATGAAAATGTCGGCGGGTCTGAGAACATCCCTAATACAGATAAAATTTAACGTCCCACTCGACATTTCAAGCGCGTGCCATTTCAGTGGATTATAACTTTGAAGAGCCAGTACTACCATCAAAATCCTCTCTCCTTAGTGGCCTTTTAAGATTACCGCTTTATAAATTTCGCAGCCATGCCTATTTTATTTATACACTATGAAAAGTAAAATTACAGCCTTTATAAAGGGCCCACTGCTGGACACAGCCCTTCTCTGTAAATAGAGTATAAGGGTATAGTCCGCCACGTGTCCCTAGTATGGATTAGCAGACGTCACATGTCTTAAAAAAAAGTTAGGACATGAAGGTTTCTTCACGATGTTTTCCTTCACCGCCGAGCGCGTGGTAAATCAGCACATGAAAGTGCAACAGCAAATTGATTGGTGCCGGCACCGGGGATAGAAATCGGGTTGCTAGCGTCCTATGCAACTTGAGACAACCGCCCGGACACTGAGCTACCACGGCTATTATTATATATATATTATGTACCAAAACTTATTTCAATGATTACGCTGGTGTTTCTTTATTTCTTCGTCTGTCTTGGCATCTCTGTCTACTCGCCAAAAAAGGTTACTATCATTAGAGATTCTGTCTTTTTGTTTCATCTTATTGCCTTTCTTTGCTTAGTCTTTCTATTTTTCTCGTCTTTTTCCTTCTACTTCATAGTTCCTTTCATAAAGTTTTTTTTTGTCCAGTTCTACTCAATTAGTACTACTACGTTAACTACGTTAGTCCTTATAAAAAGACATGTTGGCTTAATAAGCAATAATAAAATACAATTTTGTCAATACGTAAGATTCAATTTGAAACGTCAAAAACCTAATGGTTTAGGATTCATTCTGTGAATGGTAAGGTCGTGGGTTCGAATCCACACCACCATTCGACTATTGACGTGAACCATCTCCTAGCACAAGCATAAGTTTAGTTGGAATGGTTAACAAGAATGTTAGTAATATTTCTGAAAAAAAAAGAAATATTGCTAGCTTTCTTTTTTAAAAAATAAACAAAACAAAATAATTTGACCGTTCACGGCGAGTTAACAATAATCAACTATTCAAACTCAACAATGGTAATAAGGCAAGTGATTATCGATTTGTTTGTAATTTATGCATGTCATCAAAATGCGGTCGTTTTTTTTGCAAAAACTTTGGAGTAACTCTTTCGACTGCAACATTCAAATGCAATATTTAAAACCTTTAATCAACATCGATAACTGCCAACGACTGAAAAGCAGGAAGAAAGGAAAAAACGAACGAACAAAACGAAAATCTGTAATCTATAATAAGTAATAATATACTAACGGTCTATACGAAATATAGGCATATCATATCAGCATCATATATCTTATCTGGAATTTGTTAAATAATTCCCGGAGAAATGCCCATATTTTACTGGCCCGTTGCCATAAGACGTTAATGTCTTTATAGTGTTTTTTTTATTATGGATAGCATAAAAAAACACAAAATACGGGAATTTTGATTTAAACTTCATTTTAATAAATTTACTTTATTTGATATTTGACAAATAATCTATTACGGCTTAAGACATCAATAATTATCAGTCAAAAATGAAACATCACCTATTGTGTTAGGACTGTAAACATTGTAATGTGGTAATAAAACAATTTGAAAGTATATATTTCTAACAACTTCAGATAATTTTAGTATTAATAAAATATTCACAATAGTTATTGGCGATAAAATGTTGAAATATTGAAACAAACAATTTTTTTTTTTAATAATTTCTAAGCAAGTGCTTGACAACGATCCCACCTGATGTTATACGGAAATGCAGTCCTGGATAGTAAGGCGCACTAGCTTAGTAAATGCCTATTCACTCTACTCTTGAAAATACCCAAATTGTAATCGGAAGGAAACACAGACGCGGGCAAACTATTCCAGTCCTTTGCTGTACGAAGAATGAAAGACGAAGCAAATCGCTTCGTTCGAGTTTGAGGGATGTTCACAACGAAAGGATGAAATCCCGAAGCGCAGTTTCAATTGAATTTACCTTTTTAAATTCTTACAAACAATACACTAACTAATCAAATGCACATAATGGTATAAATGAGTCTTAATCATATACTTATGCTATATGTATATAAAAAAGTATCATTGTATTAGTTAATATTAAAGTCATAAATCAAAAGATTGATTTTAATTCTTATATCTCTCTCTAATTATTTTTTATTGTTGCGTAGGAGACTATTAAGTTAAATAATTGTTTTTACAAGTATTGATTTCAGTTGAGGTATTAAATGAATATTTCCCGATTTAATAGTATACAAATAACTAATATTATTAAAGGAGAAAACATTAAATGTCACATTTATACAAAGTCATGATTAAAATATACCGAGAACACAATATGATGTTTAAATAGATTGTACTATTATAGGATAGTTCCAATTAATATCACAGTTTCTGTATTAAAATTAGGACATTATAGTCTCTCACTACCCGATTTACCTAGAAACAATAAGTCCTAGTTATGTCCGCACACTGGGTCATATCCTGCTGTCACCCAAAATAGTATTGGGCATTTGAATAACGATACAAACTTCTTGCGTTAGGGTCGGCTTCTGACTGTATTTGAACTCTTGGCAGCGTCTTTACAGCTACACCACGACCCAAAGTTCCGTGATGCATTGGTCGAAGGGGCATTTCAATGGGATATTCGGCAACTTGTCCATATATATTACTGCTTACATGTGGATATGTATTAGGAACTGGTCTTCCCACGTATCGATTAATTTTTGGACTTATAGTCATATTTGTAAGTTGCATCTCTTGTTTTAGTCCTGAATCTATATTGTCAACTGGACCTGAGAGACTTGTTATATTAATGTCATTGTCAACTTCTGATATACTGTCATTGAAGCCATTTGGGATTTCTGTTGTAGCTGATACGTCCGGACCCTTTGGTTGTTCTGTGTTGCCCTTGTTTGTGAGACATCGAACTGTGGCAAATATGATGCAAATTAAAAGGACCACAGCAATACCGGCAATCACGTAGACGTAGACGATATCGAACTGATCTGCACAAAAATATTTAAATAATATAAAGATAAAATGAATATTAAAATGACTAACCGTAATAATACAAAATGGCAGGAAGAAAGGATCATCAGATAATTCATTACATTAAAATTCACCATTCGACTATTGACGTGAACCATTCACTGACACGTATATTATACTTTATGAGCCCTGGTAGCTCAGTGTCCGGGCGGTTGGCTAAAGTTGCATGGTACGCTAGCAACCCGAGTTCGATCCCCGGTGGCCGGCACCAATAAATTTGTTGTTGCAATTTTATGTGCTGATTTACCACGCGCTCGGCGGTGAATGAAAACATCGAAAGGAAACCTACAGGTTTTAGAAAAAAATTCTAAGGCAAGTCAAGTCTGCCAATCCGTACTAGGGCCGCGTGGCGGACTATACCCTTGTACTATCTTTACAGACAAGGCCTGTGCCCAGCAGTGGGACATATATATTATATATATAAAGGCTGTAACATTAACTTTTAACTAACTATCTTCTTCTTCTTCTTCAAATGCTTCTTCAATTACTGGAGATTGGCCGTCAGCTCAGCGAACTTATTTCTTACGTGTGCCAAGCGAAACAGTTGTTCGACGCTGGCAAAGAGTGGACCGGCGTTGCCAGCGTCGAACTAACTTTGGGATGTGATAATAAATTTAGTGAAAATTTGTTATCCAATGCCAAAATGGTATTTTAATCATAATTTTAAGCATTTTGGCAAAAGAAAGCGAAACAGTGGTAGGGTCAATGGAACGGATTGTTCTGTTATACTAATGGATTGATCGATCGGGATACCTTGACCTCGTAGATTACCGATGTGAGGTAGAGATTATTATAATTCTGCGTTTCGCGAGTCCCTCACTCTTTATGATAGATTGTGGTTTGTAAGCGATTCACTTAAGATCAAGTGAGCCACAC
This sequence comes from Meandrusa payeni, assembly GCA_029286785.1. Classification (NCBI taxonomy): domain Eukaryota; kingdom Metazoa; phylum Arthropoda; class Insecta; order Lepidoptera; family Papilionidae; genus Meandrusa; species Meandrusa payeni. The sequence goes on along the minus strand of JAGSMX010000005.1, from coordinate 11,423,074 downwards.
GCTCGTATGCCTAGAGAAGGGGTATCCAATAAAATCTAATCAATCTAAACAGGAGAAACAGTGAATGCCAACCACACACATTACAATCGAGATTGGAACTAATATAAATTATATGTTAGCAATAAACAGGTTCTTTTTTATATTTACTCGTAAATATGTCATCATACCTTCACTAGCAAAATGATGTCGGGGAGATGTCGGTGATGATTCTTGGTGATTATTATTTGTTACGTTGTTGGTTGCTGATAGAGATGGTTTTTGTGAAGGTACAGCGGCCACAGCTGGTGCTGGAGGAACTGCTGGCTCCCCCCACCAACGGTCACTTGATTCATCTAATGACATCATAGATAACTTTAAACAAGAAATTCTTATATAATCAAGTCTGAAGTATATACTGCGTGTGTGACAGGGATCTAACGGCTATCATCAATTATATTTAGACAATAGGATTTTTTGCTTGTAAATTAAAACAAAAAATCTTTCTAAAGTAAAACGTCTTTACGCAAAGTTGACTTAGGGAGTAAGCTGGTGGATGCATGACGAGAGCGTTACAAAAAGTGTGTTCGGGCGAGGCGAACGGAAGTTGAGGTATGATAAAGATAGAAACAGAGAGTTACGTTTCGTAAATTATACTATGTTACTGCCGCAAGAGAGATGTGATACACATTTTTTACTCTTTTTCTCATAGCCAGTTACGTCTATACATGTAAGTATGTAGATAGAGATAAGGAAGTTTTACTTCAGTCGTGTGATCTACAGCAAAATTGTTTTTTTTTAATCGCCATCTCATAAAAATTGAAGTGTTTTCGTTTTGTAAGGCTCACGGTATTGCAAAATAACTTTATCTTAAAATGATACACTAGGGTTATATTTACTACTATTGAATACATAAAAATATATATAATACATAACCTGTTGATAGGTGACCAAGATCGCGCAAGGTGGCCAGCCTTTCGGTGTTTTACAGATTACATTTTGGAGAGTGTGCATAGTAATTACTCGAGTTATTTCCCCCATCCCCATTCTACCTTCGGACGTTTAGACACTCGGCGGGTCTCCACCCTTTTATAGTCGATGTTCCGCGCGTCCGAACGAAGCGATTTGAGTCATCGTTCACCATGCGTACAGAAGAGGAGTGGAATAAGTTGCCGGCCTCAGATTTTCCGTCCAAGTACGACGTGGGAGCCTTCAAGATTAGAGTGAATAGGCACTTACTAAGCTAGCGCGTACCATCTTTCGACTATATTACCGCTTAACACCAGGTGGGGTCATGGGTTAAGCGCTATTTTAAACGCATATTTACATTATATTACGCATATAATACATTACTTCAATATAGATATATTAATATATCACAAACCTAAGTTTTATTTATTTTAATTTAAAAAATAACATAAATATTAAAAACATATTCGTGTATAGAAATCGGTTTGAAATATACATCAAACTAATTAGAGTAGCACTTTCATTGTAAAAAGTATTGCATGGCGAAGTACACATAACGCAAGTGGAATGCAAATTGGGTCATGCGCAGTCAACTTTACTCAGCACTCTGTTTCATTTGACACGGATTTATGAACGTATGTAACTAATAATTCCCACTTTAGTTCTCCTATTATGCCTGCACAGTCTACAATGATATATTTCAGATAACTGCAGAGAGAGGGTACTTCTATAATGCTTCAATATATAAAATGGTTTTCATGTATTACTAATGTAACTGACATGAATTGTAAATAATGTTAGCACCAGTTAGTTCTACTAACTTAGTTTTAATGCGTAAATAAATATTATAATTTGTAAAGTATACTTGAAATTGAAATTGAAATTGAAAAAACATTTATTCGGCTCAAGAACACAGAAACAACAAGTATAACAAGACAAAAAACAACATAAACAAAAGTAAACAGAAACAACATAAAAAAGAACAAAAAAGAAATTGTGCCGAAAAGGGGTTGGCTCAGCATGTGCTGTGCTAACACATGTAGCACAGCGCTGGTTTTCAGCCAAAAAACCTGTGAAGACTAAGGCGGACACCATTCGGTTGTGTATTATCATAGTGTACAATACATAAACTTTCATAAATATTATATATAAATGTATATATTAAAAAAAGCAGCTATAGATACATATATATATAAATATATAGTTATATACATATATATAAACAAATTACATAATAAATAACATAAATATAGTGTTATATAAACGATTTAAATAACACTATAGACTGTATTAGAATAAGTTCATGGACTGACTAATATAAAAGTACTTTAGTTGACTAAGTCGGCAATCTAATCCGATGGCGTTACGTTCAATACGATTACATAAATAATAATATATCTATAAATTTATCATAACAAATGGAAAATGAAAAATGGAGTCAAATCATAAATATGCCGGCATAGGATCTACCCACCACCTCCCATGGCCCCACCAATCTCGCGGCTATATGGGCCGAAACGCGGGAGGGTACGCGTGGTCTGGCCGTGTGGCCCCACACGCACCTTCTTGACTCTCTACAAGTTCTTTATCAGGGCCTTTCTCCACCATTCGGAGCTCAACCCCTTAAGGGGCTCTACGGCACGTAACATAATAGCATACGGCACGCAACATAATAACATAGGATCTGTCGTATGTATAAACTGACGAAAACAGGCTAAAACGATGCCTTCACATAGTGCGACATCCGATTCTCTCCGCCGTTAAAGGAGTCTTGGCTCTGGCGTGGCACAGTACACTTGTTGTAGCCAGCTACTGGCTTATCAATGACACTCAGGATAATTGATATATGCAAATTAATTAATTATTATTTTCTGCTGAAAATTACACTCAGTGCATTTTTAGCAACTTTAGATAGGATAAGATTTAGTAATAATTAATTCTGAGTAATAATCATGAGAGGCAAATTTCGATGTACCCGCAATATTTTCAACATAAGTCAATTAGTCATTCTATGCTCTTCAAATGAACCGTACAGATCCCTCTTTTCTACAAATACATGATTTCGTTTACTATTGAATAAGTAAACAGGCAGACACAAAGTTCAAATACTGATAATATTCATTCAGTGTTTTACAGGTTGGTCAATTTGTACAACACTACTAAATTATATATTTATGTATACAAATTATTACAGTATAATTTATAACTTACCAACTTCTTCATTTTCGGATTCAGATATGTCATAAGCAACCTCGTCTTCCTCTGGTGCGCTTTCATAACGTTCTTTCAGGACCGTGCGTGGTACTGCAATGTAATTAAATGATAGATTTCTTTTTACACGCATAAGTTTAGTTGTATGTTGAATTGCGAAAACTGCGTATAGACAGCTAATTTATGAATGCCATACAAACATAATAATTTTCTTGTATCTATATTTATAAAAGAGAAAGTGTGTAGGTTTGTTCCTTATAGGTTCCAAATCGGCTGGACCGATTACAATGAAACTTTCAGGGAATCTTTAGATTGACCTGGCGAGTAAAGTTTGGTGACGATCGGAGCACACCTCTTTTTGAACTATCAAATACAGCATTTATTTACAATGATTATTTTATAACCCAAAATTGTATTAACACATGCGTTGTGTATATTTATGTCATTATATATAATAAAGTATACGGAAGTATATAAAGATTTAGAAAGACAATTAAGGATTTTGAAGTATTCACGGTAAGTTAAAGCGCCGCGAATGTATTCGTTTACTGATGCTGTTGATATGTACATGGGTGTAGGTTCCTCTTCGTGTCTTCACCCGCTTGAGAAAAGAATGAATACGGAGAGAAATTAATAATTTAATTTATTGTGAAAGTTAAATTAAATATTTAATGATGTAAGTTTATTGTTTGAATAAAATACAGCAAAATCTACTATCACTATATACTATAATCACTATCTAGTGTTTCTTAAATTTATATATTTTTCTCAAGCAAAACGCTATTTGAACATGGCTTTATCATGGTAGATTTTAGTCTTATTTACCTATATGGTAAAGTGAGAGAATTTAACTTATTCTTTCTGGTAGTAGTAGATGGACATATTGGAAGAAGGAATAATTCTATAATATGGTTACTTATACCAAGTCTTTGTTGGAATCATGTTAAATTCGAACGTTACATCACTATAAAATTCATTTTTATATTATAGTTAAGATGGAACTTGGGATCGACCCTTAATCGTCCCGCATTTTTATGCCTCAGCTTTATTGCGGACGCCAGTCAGACTGGGAATAACTCGATGTTTCATGTCCTTGAATGACTCGTAAACTATTTGGATTAAATGGAACTGACGAAAATAATATTTCTTTTTATTCCAATTCTAGTCGAGGAATATAAGTAATGGCAATTTGAAATTCAAGCAATTACCGAATTTATTCATACCAATAATGAGGAGAGAAACAGGAGAGACAGTAAAAAAAAAATCGGCGTTTTACACCCAGTAGTATTCGAGTAGCAACAATTGTATTAAAACGATAAAAACATACACACAGACAGATACTACACAGAGATATAAATCGCAATTCGATTTTCAATAAGCTTATTGGATCTTTTATGCAATAAGTCCATTATTATACACTAGTCTATGTAGAGTGTGATTTTTGAAAATTTATAAATATAAGTTGTGATAATTACGTCAATATACCTTAATGGTAGTAAGTCATGCTTAGCCACTTAACTGTCCCATACTGTAATATTTAACTAACATAAATAGATACTATACTTTAACTCACCGCAAGTATAAACTACTTTAAGATAAGTCCTACTTCCAGACCGACATGGCTTTCCAAACATTTTACTGTCAGCTGCTAATACGCAACGTCTTTTTCCGTGACATTCTCGCATTGATGTTTCCGTTGCGTATGGCTCTAAACAGGCTAGAAAACAACAACGAACAAACAAAAGTTACTTAAATAGATATTTTTAATACACAATGAAGCATGAATGAATGAAGCAAAGTATGCGTGGAAATAACAGCGTCAATAGCCTAATGGTTTAGGGTAATGTCTGCGAATCGTAAGGTCGTAGGTTCGAATCCACCATTCGACTATTGACGTGACTGTCTCCTAGTACAAACTTAAGCTTAGTTGGAATGGTTAGCAAGAATGTTAGTATAATTTCTGAAAAAAAAATAAGAAATATTACTAGCTTTTGTTAAAAAAAAATACAAAAATTTCGAGCAAATTACAGTCACGGGGCGGGATCTGATGTCTTTAACTTATAATAGTTGTTACAGGCTACCATCTAATTTTAATAATTAAATTTAAATTTAGTGATTTTTGTTCTGATCTACAAAATTAACTTTGCAGCCGCATCGACAATCGACTCTCCAGAATTATTGTGAAATCTAAATTTTAACGCTCCTGCAGTGCAAACGCGTAAAAGGAACACTACTTTTCGAACCTGCCGCAGATTTAAATGTAACATGTGTTAATATTTAATTGGCTGTATTAAGTATACAGTTTTCACAAATAAAAAAAAATTAATTGTAATGCTTACTTTCTTCCTTTATTCCTCTCGGCTGCGGACACTGTATCGAATCGTACTCAGTCCTACCGTACTGAGCGGAGTATATTGCAACTCTCGAATGAGGGTTACAGCTTAAATGTAACACGTCGTTTTCACAGCCCACTTTACTTCGAAACTCATCTGTCGATTACAATTATGTGTTAAAAAGAATATTTACAAATAAAAAATAACTGCCTACAAATGAAACATAAGCGCTAGTAACATAGTAATATGAAGTACTGCCGCCAACAAAGAACATATTTAACCTTTTTTTTGTTGATGCGGGGGGGGGGGATACTCCAACAAGATATGTCCTACATTATGTCGGGTTCTTACCCACTAAAACCCCCCCGGTGGTTCCTACAAAGCGAACACCCGCAGGGCTAATAAATTAGCCCTTGTCACTCATCGTCTCGCGAAATCGGACAAGATGAGACACGTCACAGGCCCCGCGATCTACAATCGACTCCCTAAGCATGTAACTGAAGCTCCCAGTCTAGCAATGTTTAAAAATAGGTTGAAGTCATGGCTGGTTGAGAGGGCATTTTACAGTGTGGAGGAATTTACAAATGAAATTATAAATTAAAATCATTTTATTACTTCGATGTACTATTTTTTCATTATTTTCTTTTCTATTCAATAATCTAATGTAATTTGTAATACTAATAATTTGTAGTAAATAATCGACTTGTAATTTATTATGTTACCAATAAAATCTGAATCTGAATCTGAATCTATTAGGACTTCCTCTAAGGCGCGCTGTACCAATATCATCACAAACAAGTATATCTCACTTACAACTAATACTTACATGGACGGCATTTATAAGCGACTTCGACGAATCTTCTAGAACCCGGACATGGGTCTACTCCAAATGTCTTTGGACTAGTATGAAATTTACATTGACGCTTCTTCTGACACGCCTCGACCACAGTCTGCAACAATGAATACTAACACATTTTACTTAGTATGCCTATTCGTTTTCAACAAAAGATAATTTAATCTTTACAATTTCAATTGTATTAAGAACTAAATAACAATAACTGTAATTTTGTTACAGTTAACAAGCAATGTATTTTTGCCTTAATCATAACTTCTATGAAAATTTGAGTCTTCTCTCTTACTCTTGATATCGTATTTCTGGAATTTAATCCAAAAAATATAATATTTCAACGCTACACCAACGGCAGACCGTTTATCCCAATAACCAATGCTACTGCACCTATAGTAGCCCTAATAATATAAAAAAATCTAATACTCTATAGAAATAAGGGCTATTTTTTCTTGACGTAAGCGAAGCTTTAATAGGCTATGTTTAGGATACGGTCAGCGACACGTAAGGTTTCTATTGACGTGAATTATCCTTTCTAGCACAAGCTTAAGCTTGGAATGATTGCCAAGAATGTTAGAAATATTTATGAAAAAATGTTATATAGGGTTATCTAGTAAAATAGACGCTTAGCGGCTTCGACGTACTACAATTAGTCCTAATTAAATCTAAGTGATTCATCTATACGATACTATATTCAAAATTCATAATTAATTATTTAGATAATTAAAGTAAAGTTCGACATTGTAAACAATAACAAACCAATAGTTTGTAATCTGACTTCTAATTATGTAAATGTATTAGTAAATTTGTAAAATATTAGTTTAAAACGGGTGAGGACACGCTATTGAACCACTATCTCTATCTCTCTATGATATATGTATGAAATATACACATGGTGTTTTATTTTCTATGTTTAAATATCGTTTTCGTGTGGTTGAAATATTTTATTCGTGGATAGAATCCGGGAAGGCGAATACGACTCGAGGTCTTAACTAAAAAACATTTATTTAATTTTTCTAATATAAAAGTGGCCTTAGTTCTTATTACATCAGCTACGTTATATGTGCCAGTGAAAGTCCCTTCAAAACGTTACGATGTTATATCGGCTCAAGTCTGGATATTACAATTATGTCAAAATGAACGTTCAGTAACTGAAGCAAAATCAACAACTACTAAGTTGTCGATTTTGCTGGTTTGTGCACTAGCATATTGGTAATGTAAACTAGCACATTACATTTTTAACATTTTAAATTACCGACATGCACACACACAAAAATATTGGATACATATTATCAAATGTTATTATACATATTATATAACAAATTCTACAAATATTTTCTTACTTAGTATAAAGCCACAACTAACAAAAGATCATAAGCGTTATTATCAATGCCACCAACAAAATTTCGTATCGATATTATATATCGATTATGTTGTATTTTTAAAAAAAGTAAACAAAACAAAGTAAAGTTAAAAAGAAATATAAAAAAAGTAACGTGAAACTACAGACTTTTCATAAAGTTATTTTTAAATCGTCAATGTTTCTAAAAATTTTCTGTCCCGCCGGGATCATGACCGCTATAAAGTGTTCGAAACATAACGAATAAGATTAAAAAGCAATAAAATCGGTAGGAGTATGTATATCAATAAAACAACTACATTCATATGTGACCAGTATCATGAAAATATCTTTTAATGAGACTTAAAATTATAAATATTTTTAGTGCTGCATCTCTGTAGTAGTTTTATTATCATAATTTTATTTCATTTGTTAAAAGAGATCGTTAAAAGAGTAATGGATTAATTATTCACGTAGCTATAGATATGCTAGGTTAACAACGACTCTATTTATTTATTTATAAATCCTTTATTGTTTACACTTATGAAATAAAATAAAAAAAAGAAAATATAAATAAAATACATAAACAGTGGGCTGCCTTATCGCTAAAAGCGATCTCTTCCAGGCAACCTTTGGATGGAGAGGAATAATAAAAAAAGTTTATAAAAAGTAGATATACTTAAATACTGATGATAAATATTTACATACAAACATACTTACGTATAATATAGGTATAAATATGTATATATCAAAATATATATTATGAAAAGACAAAACGTGTGTAAAAAGTATTACATTTAATATATTTACATATATATCATAACAGTATAAATGATGTTAGGTGGACTTGTCTAAGTAAAACTTTTAACCTTGATTTTAAAAGTATTTATCGTCTGTGATTTCCTAATGGCCACAGGAAGAGAGTTCCACAGACGGACAGTAAATGAGTTGCTGTAAAAGTTGGTATCATGCGGAGATTTTTTTAGCATGAGATTCTCTGATGATCGCAAATTCAACGAATTCGAACCGTGACCGTATCTTACGTAAACTTGGATAACACAGTATTTTTGATTACATTTTATATTTATTTAAATTTTAGTACTTAGAGTCGCCAATGCAGGCAAGAGCAGTGTTGCCTCCTTTACCAATTTTATTTTTGCTCACGGCTATACTTGTTGAGCTCATGTAACAAAGCATGTGTTATTATGAATCTCGGGTATTATAAATTTATTGAAACTTATCTACCTGTAAGGTGCTGGGCCAATTACACGATGTGTCACCAACCACTTCCACAGCCACCGGTTGATACTCCGCCAGCTCTGGTGAACAAGACGTTTGTGATGCTGAGGAACCGTACTGAGCAACTTGTATGCTTATAGTAGTTCCACGTGGACAAATGAGAGTGACCATGTCTTCGTCGCATGCGGCCTTCTGGTGTGTACGCAATGTTCCCAATAATAGTTCTGTGGAACAAAAATAGACCGTTTCAATGCCGTGATCAGAAAAACAGTTTCAAAAATAAATTTATAATTATATCGGTTATATGCTGTTCTTTATGGATTATCTATTGCCATTGCTAAATGGTAGTTCTAGAACTTCACTGGATTAAGAGGTGGGTATTTGAATAGAATAGAATAGAAAAAACATTTATTCGGCACAAGAACACAGAAACAACAGGTAAAACAAGACAAAAAACAACATAAACAAAAGTAAACAGAAACAACATAAAAAAAGAACAAAATAGAAATTGTGCCGAAAAGGGGTTGGCTCAGCATGTGCTGTGCTCACACATGTAGCACAGCGCTGATTTTCAGCCAAAAAACCTGTGAAGACTAAGGATTTGGACTATTATAGGGCGGTTGCCTCAAATTGCATAGTACGCTAGCAACCCGATTACAATCCCCGATGCCGGCACTAATAAATTTGTTTTTTTTACAATTTTATGTCCTGATTTACCATGGCGGTGAAGGAAAACATCGTGAAGAAATCTACATGTGTTAAAAAAATTGTAATAGATGTGAAGTCAGCTAATCCGCCCTTATCACCTTACAGAGAAGGCCTGTGCCCAACAGTGGCACATAAATATATAAGAATTTAACTTTTATTATGGCTTAAACTTAAGGCCAAGGTACGCAAGGTTAGAGGATACCTCAGCTACGGCTTCCACTCTAATCATAGTAGCATTCCGTTTGTACGCGAGATAAAATGCTTTAAATAAACATTAGGTACAACTAACATAATGACCGCTTCGAAAGCATTGGTGTCAACAGAAAAAGTAGAAGAAAAACACCAGCAATTCTTGTATTGCGCCATTAGGGTAGACAAGGCCCGACTAAAAGGGGCCTCGGGTTCACTGGGTGACAAGGGCGGGGGCCGTTATCGCCCACTGAAGTGGACCCGGGTACAAGGCGATAACGGCTGGCCCGTGTCGCCGTGCACTGCGTCGGCACGGAGGGGAGGGATTAAACTCTCCCCCCCGGGACGTGTACTCTGAGACACAGTGCAGAGGGGTTCCGGTGCGGTCACTGAAGATCCCGGAGCTCCTCAAAATGCACCGAGGTAGGGCCATCGGGGGCTTTTAGTGGGTAAGCACCCCACATAACTCCGTCCGGTACCTTTTTGTAGATATCCCCACGTCAACAAAAAAAAGACATGGCTTCTAAGGATTGGTTCATTGTAGCCATGCTTCAAAACCATTAAAACGCATAGAAATTACTATGAATGATTGAGAATCGGACTCAGTTATTTTCTTTTTATACAAACCTACACAGATGACCCAGAGAAGCTGACTTTGAGTGCTACCGGATTAAAAGATGACATAACTCTTATATCGCTTAGCGTGAACCTCTATACATAGTAACTTGACCCAATGGTCCCCGGGACGGGGTGTTGAACTCAATTGCTGTGACGTTGTATTTAAAAGCTTGATAGACCGCCATATAATAAGTCCGAAGTTAAGTAAGTTGAATGAGGTTAACGACCTTAAACCTCAATAGCGCAGATTGTATATTAACTTTACTCTTTGTCGACCAAATAAGTTGGTAATTCACAAAAATAATGGTCTCAAATATGTAATAAACTTGTTGAAGTCAACTCAAGCTAAAAGCTTTTAATGAGCCTCAATTTTCAAGGACCTTCAGAGGTATAGTATCTTGCACCTGTTTCATATTTATTTATAGGGCCTTTTAAGCTTTAAAAACAAAATTGTGGTTATTTTTCTTAACTGATCGCTACTAACTGATCTTCAAATACTAATTGCATAATACAGATTTTTAATTTACTAAATTCCGTCACGTCGGCCGGAGGCTGACACATGTTCTCGACGATTCGGACGACGCGATTACAATTGCACAGGTTAGATCTTTACAAATCCACAAAGGAGGTTGCGACGACTGCCGCTAATGGACGCTTATTGCCGAAGCACATGTAATATAAAAACGTAAAATAACCTAACATCGCTCGACAATTTTACCCGTAAAAACGGTGACAAGATCCTCTTTTCTGCGTAAATGAGGGAAACGCTTAAATCGATATGTCAGAGCCGAACGCAAAAGCGGATAAAAAGTAATTGGTATCCCAAAAAAAGGTAGGTGAGGATTGACAAGGCTATGTCTTTATAATTTCGCTCTCCAAATGTCGGTTTCTAATTAACTTGATGACTCAGCTTACATTCGACTTTACTTATTATATCACATATAATTGCTTAAATATTTTAATAAAGCTTATAACATAACAAAGTTCAATAAAAATTAAACACTTAGCACCAAGTTTACGTAAGATATACTTTTTGTTTAAGTTAATGTTTTTAGTGAAATATAAATAAATTCATAAAATATTTTACTTTATTTTAAGGATATTTAATTGTCTATCATGCACAATTTATTTCAGTTAGCTAGCGTCTTCATCTTCCGAGATACTCAAACTTTCTTAACCGACCCTTTCACGGCTATAATTTACTTTACAAAACAATTGACTTACAAAATATGAAACCAATTTAGTAAAAACAATCTCGTATACTAATCAAAAAACAGATTTGCTCCAATCTGTTCATTGCTACACATGTAGTTTTATAACCAATTAATCCGCTCAACGTAAACAAAAACGAAACCGACAATACTAAAAAAATTTTACAACCTGAATATCCATCATATGCACGGGGCCACACACTCGTTGTCCATATGTTGGCTAATAATAAAAGCCCATGAGATAAAAATATTTACAACGGGCAACTGTTCAACATACCCTCCTGTAATCCTCAAGAGTCAGTCACTTAAACAACGGGTCATTAAGGGGATGCCTTCTATTTTTAGGCACAGTATCCTCGTATTTCATACTCGACGAGAGGCGTAATAGGGCGCACGTGGCGGACGATACCGCTACGAAGTTTGACGCTTGGTACAAAGTATTAATGATCGATCAATATATTTTTTTTAAAGTATAGTAAGTATACTATTAAAGTAATTATAGATATAGTGAGAAAATATTTTCCTTCGTAATTTTTTATTATGAATTATTATTATTTATTAATTTTGAAACCTTAGGTTAAGTTTTTAAAAATTCTAAAAGTTTTATAAATTCAGCCCTGTAGTTTTGGGCTCTCAAGAATAAGACTACGGTATGCTTGCCGTACAAGGCGACTAAAAGGGGCCTCGGGTTCACTGGGCGACAGGGGTGGGGGCCTGCGTCGTCCACCAAAGTGGACCCGGGAAGAAGGCGACATCGGCTAGCCCGTGTCGCCTTGCGCTGCGAGGGCACAGGGGAGGAGGGAGTAACCTCCCCCCGGGACGTGCTCTCTTTGCGCACAGTGCAGAGGGGCTCCGGTGCGTTCCACGTGAGATCCCGGAGCCTCTCGTCATGCACCGAGGAAAGGGCCACCGGGGAGGTTTTAGTGGGTAAGATCCCCACATAACCGCCGCCTTCCCCCCAGAAGGCGGGGTATCTTTGTGAAGATTTCCTCCCGGTCAACAAAAAAAAAAGTTTTTATAAATTACATCTGTATTTGATTAATGATTTAATAAATGAATCCAGTCATTAATTTGTTCTTATCCCGATAATGAACATGAGTTCTTTTTTGTTTTAAATTGTCTATAGATTTATTATTAACATAGTTTCGACCCCCGTTGTTGACCGCGATTAAAAACTATTTTAATTTTTTTTTTAAAACTACTTAAGTTACTTCTTATTACGCCCATCTGCCAGTGAAACTACCGTCAAAATCGGTACAATTGATCGACAGATTAGCCGGGACAAGTCACACACACAAAGATTGTAAAAAAAAATGTTTTGGTAATATGTACCGTAAATTATACATTCATAGGTATGTAGTAAAAAGCGGTTATTTTAATGTTACAAACAGACTTTCTAATTTTATTTATTTGTATAGATGTATGGCTAAGCGTTCGAGTATCTTAAGGCCAATTTTTTTTGTTTTCGATTTTGATTCCGTTTAGTACGATTTCCGGCTAGCTTTGTACCGTTAGTTTTCCTTGTTCAGTATAATAAAATATCAGTGTAAAGCGGGTATCGAAGTCTACCCTGCCTATTTTTAAATATTGTTTTCATTAATATCTATTATTTATAGTGAACAAAAAAGCGTAGCGATTGCTGTCATAAAAATAATAACCGATTTCAAATCGAATCAATAGTTAAAATAGATGACTTCCTCAGAACCGTTTGTTATTTGAAGTCAGTTAAAAGTCGTGTAAAGATTTATTTTTCGTTGATCCATGAAACACAATCAGAAACAGTACTATTATAGTTTCATAAGCTTACTAAATCCCAAACGCAACGTGTATAAATATCAGACAGCAATTTAATATCGATATTAAAATGAAACTTGCACCACAACGATATCATCTGTTTCGCTGTGGTTAACATGCACCCTATTTAAGAGAAAGCTCGCCCGAAATAATTAAATTCGAACAAAACGAAGACATAGTTAGCACACCATACGTCTATGTCACCGAAATTGTATTTGTCGTTTTTTTAATAGATTTCATTTAATGAATTGTGTTTTTAAAGTGATAGCTTGGTCGCTATTCGATTTAGCGTTCAAAAGACCACATTCAAGTCTGTTTGTACTGAGTTAGTGCACTAATTAATTTATATCATCATCAGTCTGCGTCTATCCACTGCTAGAAATAGGCCTTCCCCAATGCCTTCCACCTTACACGACCCTCCGCTTTCCGCATTCAGCCACTTCTATCAGCTTCAGCTATCTTTATAAGGTCTTCGGTCCATCTGAAGGGAAGGCGCTCTACGCTTCTCCGACCCATGTGTGGCTCCCATTCCAAGACTTTCCTCCCCCATCTTCCGTCACTGACTCGGCAGATGTGGCCGATCCACTGCCACTTCAACTTGCTGACTTTAAGAGCTATGTCGACTACCTTTGTTCTCCGTCGCATTTCCTCATTTTGGATTCTATCCCATAGAGAAATGCCGAGCATAGCTCTTTCCATCGCTCGTCGTGCGACTTTTAGCTTGTGGACCAGCCCAACGGTCAGATTCCAAGTCTCTGCACCGTAGGTCATGGCTGGGAGGACGCATTTGTCACCGTAATTTATATAAATATAATTTATTGAGAGTCAAATGTTCTTTGTCTTAATAATCTGTACAATTGCGTTTACTATAATATTGTTTGATTGTCAAATACTCATTGCCAGAGTTGTATTGTATTTTGTTCGAACCTTTAAAAGTTTATATTGCCTCCTCACTGTCAAACGGGCAACAAATAAAGCATAGCTTCCTTTCAAAAGGTCTGACACAAATTTTCAAATTGATTTAGAAATAATATTTCATTCTTTTGAAGTGAACGCTTACGTGATTACAACATTCAAGATTATTCAATCGAACGGAATCGTTTCAAACAAGTCTATAAGTAGAAATCTTCAGAGAGAGTCCAACAATTATCTGACTATTTTTAGTACTGCCTTGTAGTTATATATGTGTTTTTGTAATTTAATCTCAGAAAATCTACCTAATGACCCATAAATTTTATCAAAAACCACAGATTTAGAAAGTGGTGGTAAGTAAATTTTGTTCTTAAAACAAAACTTTAAGGATCAAAGCCTCAAACGCCAGCAGTTTCATTTGATATAAACTAAAAGATAAAAAATGTTTGGATAAGCGAACAATAAGCCCTTTTGAAGTCAACTTATATGGAACTAAATTATTTATGTTCCCAGGAATCACTCAAAGAGATCGTTTTACGGCCGTCAAGAGGAAAAAAGACTTGAGAGCTATAGGAGGGATGGCCCGACATTAATGTCCAAGAATGTAAGACCCATACGTCCCATCAAAACAGTTTTACGACCGCAACATACATAGTCAATAGTGGGATTCGTGTTCGTAGAGTGATTTAAAACCGTTTCCTTACAAGGAAATGTATACACAATAGTTCACTTACGAGTACTCGAGCAGGAATTTTTGCTTTTTAAAGCTGTATTTGTTTTAGTCAAAAGAAGTTTCTAACTTTTTAAAATGTATTACATCGAACACGCTACTGTAATTTGTTTGGAAGAGATTTTCTAAGAGACTTATTCCTATCATAAATATTTGAAGCATCAATCAATAGCAATGGTTTAATGAGCTTAACATGTGGTCATTAATACAAATCTACCATTCAATTATTGACATGCCTTCATGTAGCTTAGTTTTGTAAAAAAAATGCAATTGGTGTTATGGTATTGGTTATTAATAAAGATGCACTAAAGTACCGGTTCGGGTTTGAAAGATGTCCACAGAATGAAAGCCAGTAGTGCATCTTGACATCCGATTATGAATGGGGGATTGGGAAATTAGATCACGTAATTTCTAAGCGTACCCTACAAAATGCATTCAGTAAAATATCGAAAGACTAGAGTACCTTAAGCATGTGTTTAATCGTACTTTATAATATACCAAGTCAAATAGGGTAGTACCAAGTCTGCTGTGATTGTATTGGTTGATCATACCGTTACAGTATTTCCGTTATTTTCTTTATCTATCTATAAGATTAAACATTTTTTTCTAAAATAAAGTAGTCTAAGTTACTCCGTACTGCATCAGCTATCAGCCCCTCACCGGGGGACCAATGTGTCGAGTTACTAGCGATAGAGGTTCAAGCTAAGTGACTTAAGAGCTGTGCTATCTCTCAATCCGGTGAAGCAGACAAGGCCAGCTTTTCTGGCCAAAAAAAATCAGTTTAGCCTTTCCAGAGAGATTAGCCGGAACGAATAGACGTAAAAATTGTAAAATATGTTATTTTAGTAACGTAAATACATTCATATGCATGTAGTAAAAGCAGTCATTTTAATATTACAAACAGACACTCCAATTTTATTTATTTGTATAGATGACATAAATTGCTGTATATTATTGAAGTTACATTTTGACGCAAAACGTTTTACATTGTACCCTAGCCAACTTGGCTGCAGTGGTATCTATGCAATTTCAAATGTATGTGGGAGACATATGTTCTGTGAGATAAGTTCAATATGTGAAATATATTGAAATATCCACCGGCTTAGTGTACACTGACGGAGAACATTTGAGACGTAGAAACGAAGACGATATTCGTCCACTCCGGTTAAACATAGATAGATAGATAAATCTTTAATGTGTGTACAAAGGCGAACTTAATGCTATGCAGTATTTTCTTCCAGCTAACCATCACCTAAGTTATAACTTATTTTCAGGAATGTAAGTTTTATTATATGAAAAGGCATGCGCTTTGGATTGACTTGACAAATAATATTTCTCAAACAATCATCATCATCATCAGCCTGTCACAGTCCACTGGACATAGGCCTCTCCAAAGGCATGCCACCGTCCACGATCCTCGGCCCCTCTCATCCAGCTTCTGCCAGCCGTCCTGCGAAGATCGTCGCACCACTTAGTGTTAGGGCGTCCCACTCCGCGTTTGCCTCTCCGTGGTCTCCACTCGAGAACTCGTTTCGCCCAACGGTTATCCGTTCTATAGCTTATATGGCCGGCCCATTGCCACTTCAATTTGCTAATCCGGTGGGCTATGTCGATCACCTTAGATCACCTCAAACAATATATTTCAGTATTTATATGCTATAGTAGTTTTTACACTAATTACATTTTAACTTTATATATACAATAAGTACTTCACAGATGATGATTTGTTTTCATTGCCTACTACTAAATTTAGAAAATATTTTAAAGACAGCTTATTTAGTTAATAAGTATTTATTAGTTCATTGATTTCCGTATTCTTTTCTTTTATTTAAATTTTGGTGATAGTGTTTTTTTTTAAAGTGTTGCACGTTCAAATAATAATGAATACAATTTGCGGATAATGTAGTTGGTAGTGCAGTTTCATATTTTATTTCTATTATGTCTTTTATAATTTCATTTGTGCTATTGTTTATTGTCCCAAATAAAGAGAAAAAAAAACTTTATACATATATGTATACCTGTTGGGACCAGGCCTCTGTATCGAGAGTATTTCTTTTTATGCGTATAAACTAGCGCTTGACCACGATCCCACCTGGTGTTAAGTGGTTATATGGTCGAAAGATGGTACGCGCTAGTTTAAGAAGTGCCTATTCACTCTACTCTTGAAGTCTCTCACGTCGTACTTGGACGGAAAGACTGAGGCCGGCAACTTGTTCCACTCCTTTGCTGTGTTCACGATGAACGATGACTCAAATCGCTTCGTTCGGACGCGCGGAACATCGACTATGAAAGGGTATAACGTACCCGCCGAGTATAACGGCGTAATCCTATACGCGGCCACGGATTGGCAACCGTGCATTAGGAATTTTTCTAGAAAAAACAATGTTTTTCTTCACCGCCGAGCGCGTGGTAAATCAGCACTTACAATTGCAATAAAACAATACATTGGTGCCGGCAGCAGGAACCGAACCTGCTATGGTTCTTATATTTTATAGCGTGTATATTACATAGCGTACTATGCAACTTGACGCGACTGACCATTTATTTAATTATTAAGGAAGTGAATCATATATGTTTTACTATCGAAAAACAAAGTATACATACATATATCTAGTACAAATCAGATCAGATCGGAAAAAGTTATGAGATCATCGTCCACTTTACCTTAAAATCACGATAAATGTTATAAAAGAAATGTCATAATGTGTTCGGAGAATCGTTACGTAAGTACACTATCGTATAGTAGTAGTGAGAAAAGATACTTCGTAATTTTTCTGAAAAGTTCGTATTTATCGTGCTCTCTCATAGCTCCATATTAATTGTATGTGAAAATTTCACACATTTAATACGATCATTCATTCCCAGTTCGGATGTCTTCATATTAAGATAAAGATCCGAGTTTTCCGGAACGATAATAATTACTTACTATATATAATCAATCGATTTCGTCGGGACTATGATCTATGAATATTTTATGTATTAGTATATTTAATGATAAATTATTTATGTAGGTATATTTAGTGTAGGTTGTCAATTATATGTATAGATTTGTTATCATATTTGTATTTCTAACGCCATCGTCCTGTTTTGTTCATATGTTTCCTGTCCATACACAGGTTGCCTGGAAGAGATCGCTCTCAGCGATAAGGTCGCCCATTGTACAACACACTGTAAAATGTACCTTACTTATGTAATGCCTTTTGTTTGATTTTGGTGTACAATAAAGTTATATCTATCTATCTATCTATATTTATATATATATATATACACATATATATATATAGTAAGTACTATGTATATAATTATTTATAAAAACAAGAACATAAATAAACAAGAGGAATTATTGCGAAGAAATAGGAAATAAAAGTGTGATACTTCTAGTTTGTGCCTGAGGAAAATATCAAGAATCATTGACTTGAAGCGCGTCGGTATTGTTTCTGAATGAGATCAGATAGAAGGAAAACTTTAGCCTAACCACGAACACTGAAGTTTTATTGCTGGAGTTTACGAAGTTTTACAAACAAAAGATCTTGACAATAGAGTGAAATTATATACGAAATTCTCTTATCAATTTTTTAAAATATTTATCTTTGAAATTTATTGAATTTTATGTATTGAACGAAACAAATATATTTATGTTTTTTTTCTGGAAATTTGGTAGACGGAAATTACAAACAAACCAACAATCGAATCAATCATCAAATGCTATTACGCGCGGACGACTTAATATTTCCGAATTATGGTATGAATATAACAAAATTGAAATAAACAGAACCTTACTAAACTCTCATCATAATACCCTTTAAGTATTTACATTCTTTTAAGTTTTTCGTCTGTCGTGTAAATACTTATTGTAAATTTAAGACTAATATTCTCCTGGATACTATTGTCCGAATTGAAAATTTTCAATTTAAATATGGTTACACTGAAAGCGACTAGATAAAAAAAAGCTTTCAGATAAAAAAAAGAATCATCAAAATCGGGTTAACCAGTCGAAAGTTATGAGATAACAAACATAACAAAAACAAAACCGATTTAAAAACCGCCTCCTTTTTTTGAAGTCGATTGAATAGGCATTTACAAAGCTAGGGTGCCAGGACTACATTTCCACTTAACATCAGGTAGGATGGTAGTAAAGAACTTGCTTAGAAAGTATAATTTTTTTTGTATAATTTCTTTCATCCGTCACAGTGGAGCATGGATCTTTTCAAATTGCCACATGCTAATGCTTATGCGACTATCGTAAAGCTATTGTCAAAACTTATAGTGTTACGGATACCCAGTAACTAAGCGAGACCGTTAGAATCCTAAAAGCGATTGTGTACGTGACACTTTGAAAGGGGTCCGTGACAAAAGGAATTGATAAAGTAAAATAGCAGCTTTGTGGATACGTTTGAAGACTAAATATTTCTTTTACGTTGGGGATTTGTTCGATAACTACATTTTGGTGAATTATTCGGTAAACTGAAGGTCGCTTCGGACAGAGGCGTATTTGACATACCATTATTCTATTTAATTTGGTTTCCTTTTTTCAACCGACTTAAAAAAAGGAGGAGGCGAATGCGTCTGTATGTTTTTTGTAATTTTGTTAACTCATTACTTTCAACGGGCGGGACCGATTTTGATGAGTCCCTTTTATTTGAAAGCTGGTGCTTCCCATGAAGTCCCAGTAAATTTTGGTCCAATTCTGACTATGGCATCCATAAAAAAATTAGTTTGGACGAATAACTCAGTATCACGCGAACCTATAACGATTATTCAATTTTATTGGAAAGAATGTACGTATCTACTTCAAAGGCTGTTTGATTATATTTTGGTAAGGTTCCGATTAATTCTATTACGTAATATTCCAACGATAATTGAGAAATACAAAGATGGCGACAGCGCGCAATAGTTTTTGTTTTTACTCGTAAATATACTGTTTACTTGTCTAGGTTCTAGGTGTTGCTATAGTTAAAAACTAGATAGTAGATAGGTAGCACGCGGGCAGAGAGGCTAGACGTATCTCGTCGAGGATCTTGACCTACTTATCACGAATCGAGGCCCACTTTGGGTTGTTGCGACACAAATGTAAGTAGAATACAAAGTTTGAATTGGAGCCGGTTCGTAAGTGGGACACTTGAAACGAATCGGTGATCAGTAGTTTTATTTATATAAAACGCCCTTTTTTGGAAATAGCGACAAATTAGATCACGTCTCATCATATGTCATTCTCGTGTCTATTGCCAAATGCACACTGCAGTACGTTACCAACCTCTACAATTACATTTTTTTAGTAGCAACAAGTATATTTACGAGCAAAAACAAATACTGACTTCAAATCAAATTAAGCGTTAAACGCTTTTACGCGCCGGGTGCCCTCTTTGTATTTCCGAATTTAAATAAATCAGTACATAACCAAACCTTTGATGGAAGGTACCCTTGAAGTACATTCTTTTCAATAAAAATTAATTATCAAAATCAATGTTGTTCGACGAGTTGGCGTGATATTGAGTTATTCGTCCATATGTCGCGCGCACATTTAAAGCAAATTTAAGACTTGTGTAGTTTTCTCAAGGTTGCCATTTTCAAAAAACCAAAACCAAATTACCATCAACCACTAGCTTTCAAAATCAAAAAGAATCATCAAAATCGGTTCACCCAGTTGAAAGTTATGATGAATTTTGAACCTCCTCCTTTTTGAAGTCGCGTGAAAAGACTTAAATGACTTCAAATGAAATTCTCGCTAAATATGCATTTACAAACAAAAAACCTTAAAAATTTACAACATGTATATTATAAAGTCTATATATTTGTTTGAAATAAAAGAATAAATTGCCTTTCTTTATAAATATTATATATAAATGTCACACATTTCATTGACATTATACATTTAAAATTATAAAAATACAAAAAGAAATAAATTTAAGTAAAGAGGTTTCATATCTTTACATGTATATATGCTGTGCATATATTTATTTTTTCATTACTGGCAGAAAATGCCACAAAGGAATTAAGTTCGCTTTTGTGAAGCCTAAGTAGTGCCGCTCGTACTCTCCTATAAAATGTAAATAAAGCGTATTACATTCACTTTATTGTAATGGTTATTAATGTTTTCCGTTAGCGTACCGACACCTTTTTTAAAAATGGAACAGCGTTAACTTGATATCGGAAATCGCGAAACGGAAGTGTATTGAATTTTCACTAATGTGTTCCGACAAGTAGTTGCCTCGTAATGTCCCCATTTATTTATTCGGAGGCAAAATGACAATTAAATGCAGCGTCACATATATTAAGCGCAGGATTACTTGTTCCATATAGGCTCCGAAACGGCTAGACCGATTTCAATGAAACTTTCTTCAGATTGACCTGGCGAGTAATTCTGTAAAGCTTGGTGACGATCGAAGCACTCCTCTTTTTGAACTGTCAAATACAGCTTTTAATTACTATGATGATATTCTTGGCTTGAGAACATTTGGAAGTACCAAGTATTTTACGTTTACTATCGAACGAGATGATGTGAACTACTTGATGATGTTGAGAGATAACTCTGAATTGTTCATTTTAAAATTTCATGAACATCAGGTAGAGTCATTATAATTATTCCTTACTTGTAGTCAACATTAACAGTGTAAAAATATTAATTGCTTCATAAGTATTTATTAATGCCGTTAATTCACAGATAATTCACATTTACTACGCCCAAGCCATACGTCGTACTTTTATTTCTGACATTAACTTGAGGCCGATTTTTTGTATAAATGATAAGAATGATATTGTATTTACTGATATGTACATGGGCGTAGGTGATGATCTTCATTCGCTCGACAAGAGAATGAATACGGAGAGAAATGAATAATTTAATATATTGTGAGAGTTAAATTAAATATTTAATGATGTAAGTTTATTGCTTAAATAAAATAAAGCAAAATCAAGCCCGGCGAAACGGGCTGGGTACGCTAGTAATATATATAAGTTGATATAGATCTATGTCCAGCAGTGGATGTTTTGCGGCTGTAATTATGTTAATGACGATGATGTTTCTGTTGTCTGACATCCATCACTATACATCAGAAAAGGTGGGCAGATATGGATCGTCTTTTAACAAGTCACACAGTAATATTAAAAAACTAACGTATGGTTTTAATAAAGTCTTTGTCATTTCACCAGTATTTTCTTTTGGTTCTCACATCTTCAAAAGAGGTCAAACACATACCAGAAAGAACTCACAAAGAATTCCCCGATCATCCCACAGGATCAAATTTATCGATAGCATCAGAACGGGTCCACTCGGGGAGTGTTTACATAAAATAGAATTAACAAGTATTGGATATTTGGTCGACCAGTTTGGGTCGGCTCGCCGGGTAACGGACTTCTGTATGAAAGCAATCACCAGCATAAATATCGAGTTTTCGTTCAATAAACAACAAAATCGTGAAATCGAATTATCGGCAACTAGATCCTTAGGGAAAAAAATAGATTTAAATGTCGTAATTTACCAATAAATGTAAGATAGGGAGAGATAGCTTTTGATTTAGGTGTGATTCTTACAATGAGATTTAATTTTTATTAAAATTGTTGTGTTAAAATGGCTTCCTAAAACTGAATTGTGGCTCAATGAAAAACAGATACTTATTTGCTATCTCTGTTTATTACTCCAGGATTTAAAGCTGAAAGTACCATTTTAGGGGCCCTAACTATATTTAAACATACGTACAGCTTCCGATTCATTTTGCCCTAGAGACAATTTTTTTTCTCATTATTTTGGCAACAAACAGTCCTTATTTTCTATTATGTTACATCAAAGCGTTTTCACAAGTTGGTATCGACCAACAGTGTCGAAAATATTTTTTTTTTTTAATTTATATACGAGTACAAACTTAAAGAGAAGTAAACAGAAGCTAGTCAGGAGTATAAGTGAGTTGTTGAAAATATCCACTTCTGATGTTAAGGCCTACACATTGGGGAAGTTGGCTTTGTAATTGTGCAAACTTCTGATGAGGAAACGATTACGTGTATAGATTTTTCGCTGGGGTGGAATTATATCTCTTAATAAAATACTAATTGTGGTTAGTTATGACATGTGTAGGATGTAAGGAAGAGAAAGACTAAAAAAAATTATACTGAAGTTATAGGAAATGAAAAAATGAGAGCTTGGGAAATAAAAGCATCGAGGTGTGGTATTGTTGAATACCGACCAATTCATATTTCGCGGTAATATATCTGTCACGCGGATGACGGTGCGACGATATTTTTTTTATTTCTTCGCACACGTGGGTAATTAGTAAACCCTCGCTGTCGGACACAGCGCAGGGCATGCACTATCTGCCCAATCGCCCACCCGTGGCAGAACCGTTCGGTGTAGTTAATTTAGCGTACAAAGACGCTGTTAAATATCGGTTCGCGGCGCGTCATTAATTTGTTTTGATTTGATGTGAACCTGCTTATGTGGAACAGTGCAATACAGATGCATCAGCGCATTTCTCGCGTGTTCAGACTCGACATTGACTTAGTGACTCGACTTAGACTTGACAGAGTGAACCAAGAGCCTGCAAGCGGAGACCAGGTCATCGAGATGGTAAGTTTATTTTATTATTGCGACACGTAGTACCAAGTAGCACCGAGCCTGTGCCGAGGGAACCCGAACCCGTTTTGTATGGCGCACACGTTTATTATTATCTGTCATTAATCACGCGTATATTGTATCATTCGGATTTTTATACCAGAGACGATTCCCGGAAAAAGAACATTAATGATCCTTTGCCATGGAGCGAGTCAATTAAAAACAAATAAAACAACGCTAACGATCTATATGAAGTAACGGGTAACAGTATGATACAATACAACAATTATTTTATAAAAAAATTTAAAACTTAATTTATATTGTATGTTTATGATTCTCAATGTTCTGTGTGACAAGCCCAATTTGCCAGGCACAATGTAAGTCTAGACTAACTGATTTTAGGCCGGTATATGGTTAATGAAGTATATATATTCGAAGGTAGACGAACGAAGATAACCGACATAGCCCACCGTGTAAGTTGAAATGGCAATGCGCAGGGCACATAGCGCGTAGAACAGATGGCCGATGGGGTCGAAAAATTCTTGCTTAGAGACCACGGACGTCGACCCGCAATGTGGTCTAATTTCTTGTTTTAACAGACCAACTAAACATAAAGTAAACTTCATGCTGTAATCCTATTATGTTTCTAAATGTAGTAAAAAAATGTATCAGATATTTGTATAATAGAAATAACAAAAATATATTTCAAGAGCTCTAGTACACCTCTGCCACGTGTAGGATCTAGTAAGTTCGTTGAAACATTGATACCTACATATCTATTGATTGATAATAAGGACACAAAAATGTAGCCAACATAACACAATGTAAAGTTATCTCTGTTCGCGCACTGTATCTCTATGATGTTTGTAATCTTCCTAATTTTGGAAAGCTTTTTGGAATGATTTAAAAATTTACAATGATTTATTTATTATTTGGAAAAATAAAACACTATTAAAAGAACATGTATTTTACATTGTATGAGAAATTGTGATACAAAGTCCAAGTACGAGACGGTAAAATTGGCAACCATTTTTTTTTAAATTTAATTATTAAAACAAACAACATCATGACACAGGTTTACAATGGAGGCTCATATTTTATTCACAAATATATTATTCATGAATATTACGTGGCTGAAACTGAGTACACAGATTGCCATAATTACGTTTCTTCGTTGAACGCAGTGCATAAATTATTAGTTGGAAAAGGGACAAACAATGAGATATACTTTTATAGTAAAAATATTTGTATTAAGAATGGTCATATCTATCATACGCCGTAACCGTAACCGTGTCTCATACTAAAAATAAAATATAGATTACAATTGCGCAGTCAGAGCCCTGGTAGCTCAGCGTCCGAGCGATTGGCTTAAGTTGCATGTTACGCTAGCAACCCCAGTTCGATCTCCGGTGCCGGCACCAATAAATTTGTAGTTGCAATTTTATGCCCTATTTACCACGCGCTCGGCGGTGAAGGAAAACATTGTTAGCAAATCTATAATTCTAGGACATGTGAAGTCTGTCAATCCGTAGTAGGTCCGAATGGCGGACTATGCCCTTGTACTCTCTTTACAGAGAAGGTATGTGCCCAGCAGTGGGACATATAAAAGGCTGTAACTATAATTACGTCATATAATATACTTGAAGATAGGTAATTCTTTTTTAGGGGAATGGTGGCAAACAAGCGTACGGCTTACTTGATCTAATGTTATCACCATTTAACACCGAAGGTGTTACAAATGATTACAACTTTATGCTTAAAAATATACTATCAAGCCTTTAAGAAGAGGGAAGACTCTTTTCTTGAAAATCATTATAACGTGTCAGTTCAGAAGTAATGCTAGTGCCCGCAGATTTCAATGGCGAAAAAGTTAAACGCGTCTCGCCAACGCACTTTAATAGTAGGCTAGAAAAGGTGACAATCTTTTTAGTCAAGTGGACTAGTCAACTATTAAATGGTGACTTTTTGGCCGTATTTAACGATCAGATCAGTCAATCCACAATTTTGATGAAATAAAGATTGTATACACACAATACACCTAACGATGTGCGAACCCTGTGTATATACATCTTTATTTGCAATTTTGTGTAGAAACGCTTCAATCATAAAACGTACTGGAATAAAAATGACAGAGGATTGGTTGTGTGCTTTATGTGAATGTGGAAAAATGAAATTGAATACAACTCTGTCTAGACACGTTTTCTTGAGATTAGTTTGCTTCGACACTGAATCTTTCAATAATCATTGTAAAGTGCTTTATTAAATTTTAGTGGCTTAATACAACTATTAACACAATAGTTTTTTTTTACGGCGGCGAAATCTTCAAGAATATACCCTTCTGGGGGGAGGGCGGAGTTATGTGGGGTTCTTTTCGACTAAAAACCCCCCGGTCGCCCTTCATCGGTGTATTGTGAGGGGCTCTGGGATCTCCAGTGGAACGCACCGGAGCCCCCCTGAACTGTGTTCTCGGAGAGCACGTCCCAGGAGGGGGAGTTTAATCCGTCCCACCCTGTGCCCTCACCATCACCCAGTGCAATATGACACAGGCTAGCCGATGTCACCTTCTTCCCGGGTCCACTTCAGTTATACTACAAGTACTCGCTTAGAAAGACCAAGAAAATGTAGATGAGTTTTGTATTGAATCCGAAAAGCAATTGACACTAGCCAGCTAAGTTTGATTCATTTGACTTTCGTTAGTACTACTCTTAACCTATAAGCACGACAACTGTTAAAATATAATAATAACAAACCCATAGTCGTAATTTATATCTGTTAACCAACAAAATGGCCGCGTGCGAGTATCAGCTTTGTCCGAATGTTGAACTTAAAATCTTGTACGTGACACACAGTTCGGATAATCTGCGCGGAACGAACCGCACTCGCTAAAATAATCGAGTGAATTTATCCCACTGACCACGTAATCCTCTGCATCATTTGATTGTTCGAATGAACGGTCACCGTATTTTAGATAGTATTCGATAAAAGTAATTTATGCTTATTCCACAATACCACCTATATTTCCATGCTACAGAAATTTTTATTGTATTCTTTTGTGTCAATGTTATTTAAACATAATTATAGAGGATGGACACGATAATTATGTTATGTTGGTGGAACCTTGATCTGTGCGAAGTTCTTTTAGTAACAAGCTCGGGTACGCGAGCCACCAAAGAGCACACGAGAGGGCAGAAAACCTAAGCCCTACTGACTGAATTAAGTGTAAATTAAATGACACTGTCGCCATGGCCGACTTCGTCCCGGACATCATCATTTAAACATAACAGTGTAATTATTACCTACAAAATAAAACGTATATTATCAATAAACAATTTATGTATCTAATTGCTTAGGACACGATTTGTGAAACATAAGTTTTGAGTCTTAACTTGTTTATGATACGGTTACAAGTATATTTACAAGTAAAATCAAAACCGAATTCAAATCTAATCAAACTTTAAACGCCATTAGGAATATTACGAAATAGAATTAATCAGAACCTAACCAAACTCTGATCAAAGTACTCTTGAAGTACATCCTTTCCAATCAAAAATGAATCATTGAAATCGGTTGGCGTGATACTGTTTTATGAATATGAAGTGGGATGACACCGGAAGCAACCAGCTTTCAAATAAAAAAGTCATATAAGTTCACCCAGTCCAAAGGTATGAGGTAAAAAAAAATACGTACACACGAATTGAGAACCTCCTCTTATTTTGAAGTCGGTTGAAAAATAATATTTGTAACCTGTGGAATAATTGACCAACGTGCCAATTATTCCACGGGTCACAACACGCCAACGTGTTTCGATACGACTTGGGGACTCCCGAAAAAAGCTTAGTCCGACCTTACTCCTGCTTCAAAGGCTGGCAATGCGCCGACTTCTCTGAGTTTGCGGACAATTCTAAGGGGACGGTAATCATTTAAGATTAGTTGATATGTATGTAGCTGTTTGCACCTTTTTCTATTAAACTAACAAACAAGCATAGAATAATACTATTTACTACAGTACTTTTTAATACCCTTACGACAATATAAAGATTGAACAAATTTATATTCTCTACTTCAGAATCAAAATCACGTCAAGACATGTCAGCCACGAGATGAAAGACAAAAATAAATTAATCAATTTTAAAGCGTAAATTTATATTTATTTATTAAGAGTAATCATTGAATAGATTGTTTATAAGCAGAACGTCTAAAAAAGTGTAGTGAAGGTTTATGCAAAGGAAGCCTTTAATAATCTGCTATTACATAGAAATATCTTCCCGAAGTGGCACTCAAAGTTAGTTTAGCTTTTGAATGTCCCTTAGATTATCCGTGAAATAGCAACCGACCGAGTCGTGGTTCGGCCCTCTCGGGCACCCTCGGATCGGAATGCTTACGCGTAACATAGTAACCGTCCAAGCCGAGGTTACCCCTCATCGGAGGGACCCTTGCGTCGTGTTACTAGCAATAGAGATTCAGGCTAAGCGACCTAAGAGCTATGCCACCTCTCAAATCCGGTGAAGCAGTAAAGGACAGCTTCTCGGTGCCAACTGTGTTAGTTCGTCAAAAAAAAAAACGTCAAGACATGTCAGCCGCGAGATGAAAGACAAAATTAAATTAATCAATTAGTTTTTTAAAGCATAAATTTATATTTATTTTTTAAGAATAATAAATCAAAAGATTGTTTATTAACAGACCGTCTAAAAAAGTGTAGTGAAGGTTTATGCAAAGGTAGCCTTTAATAATCTGCTATTACATAGAAATATACATATACAGAGTTTAGCTATAGACTAAAGCACTGTTCCTTATTCAACTAATAATTTATGCACTTGGTTGGATAAAATGTAATTATGGGAAGTTAGTATACACAGTTTGAATAAACAGTTCTCGTAATATCCTTAAATTTTATATAAGACTCTACTTTGTAGCAGACTAATGAATTAATGTTTGTTTCATAATAGTACATGTTTTTTTTATACTAAAAGGGGCAAACAAACTAACGGCTCACCCGATTTGCAGTGATCACCGTCGCCTATAACACACGTATAATAACTTAACACGCTTCACACTCAACCACAATACCGTAAAAGCTGCAGGAGCAATGCCGGCTTTTGAAAATAGGCTAGTTTCTTGAAGGTCCCCAAATCGTACTGGTTCGAAGTCACCGCTGGCTACATTTGGTTCCACGGGTTGATAGTGCGTGGAAGAAAGTTACGCGACGTACAATCGTGGAACGCCATCAAGATGCTGTCGATGGAATTTATTTTGTCACTAATTATATATAATATTTATTAATCTCATAACTATTTATACACGTATCATATTTATTGTAATCTTATTACCTGTTGTCTGTATAAATTCCATGTAAATGTAGTTTTGCGTGCTCACGACTTTGGGTAGTCCTGGGCAACGCTGAAAATCAGCGCTGTTGTCAGTGCGACGGCATATGCTGATACAGTGTCCAATACATAATAAGATATGATGCATTGTCATTTGTGTTTTTATTTAATTTCTTTCTATATAATATATATTTATTTATTTATTTATTTTTGCCTTTTAGATGTGTTTCACATTTTGTGCCAATAAAGAATATATTTACGTCTATGTCTATGTCTATGTCTATTGGGTTTTAAAATAACGTGAAAGATTAATTTTAAATTAACAGTAGTATAGGAACACTGTGTCTTAAGTATAGTCCATATAATTATATAATGTAATTATTAAATAAAATAATTAATTTATTATTATATTAATATTAACGAAATAAATGCTTTACTACTAACTCTAATCTAAGAAAATTTAATCATAAGCTTGAATATAAGTAGGCTATATAAATGCAAAGTTAAACTTTGATCGTAAAAATTGAGATAAGCTTCGCGATATTGCTAACAAATTTAAATTGATCTAATAGTGCTGAGAAGTTTATATATAATTAATTTTCTTTATGTACTCGTTTCTTTACTAATGTTGTCTGGAAGAGATCGCTTTTAGCGATTAGGCCGTTCATTGTGAAACAAGTGACTATTTATATTTTCAACTGACTTCGAAAAAGGTGGAGGTTTTCATTTCTTCTCTATGTTTCTTTTGTTACCTCTTCTTAACAATCGACTGTTGATTTTTATGATTTTTTTTGTTTAAAAACTTCCCGTGTGGTCCCATTTCAATTTGGTCCAATTCAGAAAATGGCGTCCACAAGAAAACCATTATTCTTAAATTTGCACCAAGTATGTGCGCCACAAATGGACGAATAACTCAATACCAAGCCAACTGATTTCGATGGTTCAATTTTTTACAAGGAAGTACTACAAAGGTAGTTTGATGAGAATTCGGTTAGGTCCTAATTAATTCTATTCACAAATATTCCCAGTATGATTCGAAAATACAAGGATCACTCTTTGTATTTTCGAATTATCCTTGGCGTAATAAGATTTAGCGATTGATTTTAACGTTGAACGCTTTGAAGTTGTTTTTTGTTTTTACTCGTAAACATTATTTATGCGTTGTTTTGTAATTTAAAAGTAATAAATAGTAAATAAATAAATCTATAATATCTTCAAAAAGTGCTTCTCAGATAGATTTGGATGGATATTACTCTTTGTCTCTAGCGAGGCGAAACAGATGGGTGACGCGCGGTGATACGCAGCCATGATTTCCTTATTCGAACAACACTTCTTTTGTCAAAAGCTTTGCCAATCAAGATAACTTTAAGAAGACAGTAACTAATGTATTATCTTCTACTTTAGTACAGTATTCATGCTTATAATTAATAATCACATAAAATTGTTACTTACCCAAATTATCCGCTTTGCGTAACGGGATTACTGCAACCCATAACACGAATAAAAATCCAATTCTTCGTTCCATTTCAACTTTATATGGATTGCACTAGCACATTCTAACACATTTCGTTATCGAAAACTCACAACCACTTTCAAACTAAAGCTGCTTGTCGAGTTTGTGTCATTTTACAATTGTGTTCATTTGTTTTGTTGACTAAGTCCTCTTTATAACTCACACAACACAATAAAACACTAATACTGTTGGTAGAAAGACAAAATTTTTTCAAATTATTTTTAAGTACAGTAGTACCGCGACATATGAATTTATTTTGTTCCGTAACCTTCCTCGTATGTCAAATTGCTCGTATTTTAAAGCTATTTTCCCTATTGAAATGCCATTTCCACAAATGTTTTGTAAGAAAAAGCAAAAACAAGAACCTAGCTGATTTAAAAACAAGCACATAGAGTGAGGTCTGAGGTGGGAGAAACTGTTAGAGGTGCAGTGTGCGATTTCTCGTATAACAAATCTTGCTCTCATCTCAAAGCACAATATAGCTGGCTCGGATCTTAAAACATCAAATATCCTCACCGGGGGGACCTAGTCGTGGTTCGGCCCTCTCGGGCGTCCTCGTATCGAAATGCTTACGCTTTACATAGTAATCGTCCGGGGTTACCACCGGGGAAAGCCTGTGTCGAGTCTAGCTACAGAGGCTAAGTGACCTAAGAGACCTATTCATCGAAAAAAACCTCAAATATACGAGATATAAGGGAGCTCGTATTTGGAGGTACTACCGTAGTTGAAAAGAAAAGTGTTAACCTAGTCGCTATGTCCAACAGTGGATGTCATATGGCTGAAATAATTTTTAATCTCAGCCGGCTTGTCTGAGACGTCAGTTTTTTTAATTTTATAAGTACAAAAAATAAATTTATCTGTGTTCATAGATTATAATTATTTAGGTTAAAAGTGACAAGTTTATTTATGAGCAAAAACAAAAACCAACTTCAAATCAGATAAAACGTTAAATGCCCTCTTTGTATTTCCAAATTATCGTGGGAATAATACGAAATAGAATTAATCAGAACCTAACCAAACTCTCATAAACCTTTTTTTTTTTGTTAACGAGGAGGAAATCTTCAGAAAGATACCCCGCCTTCTGGGGCCAAGGCGGCGGTTATGTGGGGTTTTTACCCACTAAACCTCCCCGGTGGCCCTTCCTAGGTGCATGGTGAGGGTCTCCGGGATCTCCAGTGGAACGCACCGGAGCCCCTCTGCCCTGTGCTCAAGGAGAGCACTTCCCGGGGGGGAGATTACTCCCTCCACCCCTGTGCCCTCGCAGTGCAAGGCGACACGGGCCAGCCGATGTCGCCTTCTTCCCGGGTCCACCTTGGCGGACGACAAAGGTCCCCGCCCTTGTCGCCCAGTGAACCCGAGGCCCCTTTTAGTCGAACTCTCATAAACCTACCCTTGAAGTACATCCTTTTCAATAAAAAATTAATCATCGAAATCGATTGACGTGATATTGAGTTATTCGTCCATTGCAGCGCAGATATCTGATGCAAATGTAACACATATATTTTCTCATGGATATCATTCTCAAAATTGGACCAAATTGCTTCCAAATTGCTTCCAGCACCAGCTTTCATACAAAAAAAAACCGCTGTTGAGAGAGAGAGTTAATAAAATGAGCTGTTTTAAACTCATCTATTTTTGTTTTGTCTCTATGATTTTTGTTCACTTTAATAATTGTATGGTTTATTTTATGTATAGTGAAAACGATATTGAGTCGTAAAATGGGACGGTAGTGTATGAACAACGTCTCCTTGTTAAGTCTTAAACGACTACTTTGTATGCTGAAAGATCATTGACATCTGACTTCATAACATATTCTATGAGTTGAATGTATCTTCCAGAATCATCGGTTACTCAATGTAAAATCCTACTTTTTCGATCATTTTCGATGATTTCCTCATGGATGCCATTATCAGAATTGGACCAAATTAAATAGGACCACACTGAAAGCACCAAAATCGGTTCACCTAGTCAATGGTTATGAAGTAATAAACATAAAAAAAACCATAGAGAACCTCCTTTTTTGAAGTCGGTTGAAAAAGGGAATCATATGGTTACTTTTTTATACTTTCAAAGCAAGTGCTTGCAGAAACAGAAACTCATTGATTCGTGATTCCAACACCCGACAGTCGGATATAATAGACATTTTCGTATCCAAAATATGAAGCAAACTTAAACGAAGGACAGTCGTAAGGCCAGAAGGTGAGGATTCTCACACAGCGAGAATCGAGATAAGATAATATAATCCCTTCCGATGTTCAATTTATCTTAGGTCGCTTTGAGAGGAATTGATTACCTACCAGACCCAGTAGTAACATTAGTAAACAAATATTTAATAATATTATTGTAAAGTAACACTATAGCCCTGAGCAAAAAAAAGGTATCAAATCGGTATAAAAGTTTGAATATCTCGGAAGATTAAGTCGCTAGCTATCTGAAATAAATTGTACATGATAGACAATTAAATATCCATAAAATAAATATTTTTAATAACTTTAGTGTAAAAAATGATCAGACCTTATACTACTAAAATTTTTGAAATATTTTTTTTTAGTCTAAAAATATAATAAAGTGTCTAAAATAGTATTCAATTATCAAAGTAAAAAAACTGTAATTTACTATGTAACTAACTGTACATTTCTATGAAAATTTAATGAAATAGTGAATTCTTTTTTGTAAATAACAATGTATATCATTACCTGTTAAAATTTAGATACATGAAAAGTAATAGGTTAGGCGAAAAACAAAGCCTATTAAAAAGCAAATATAATTTCTCGCAAAAAATACAAACGTGGAATAAGGAAAATACGATATTTGTAATCTATTACACTAATTTATTAATCCATGAGCATTACGCTTAAGTAAATCAGCAAGGCGTTCATCCATAATTACCCCTAATTTTTGTAGGAAACTGTAATGGAAAAATACGTCTTCCTTTTTATTTCCACAAAAGAGAAAAATGACGTCGATTTCCTCGAGGAAACGCTGATTTTTGTTTTCTCCGAATTAGAAATATTGAGATCGAGGGTAAAACGGTGCGTAAATTTAACGAACGAAAGTAAATGGGTCGTAACATCATTAGGTTTGTCATTATGGCGACAGTAGCTGACGTTTTTTGTGCGACGAGATAAATAAAATAACAGTCACCTCTCTCTCCGATAAAAATTAAACGAAAATAAAACCAATATCCCTTTGTTTACCTTTTTTGCCCAAATGCAATAAGGTTTATAAACTTTTTTTTGACTAAGTACACAGATTGGCCAGCCGTATTTAACTGCTTCACCGGATTGAGTGAGTGTGTGTGCATCGGGGATGTTCGCGGATGCACAGATGTCATGCTTTTGCGACAATGCGCAAGAGGAGTGCATCTCTGGTGCGCAGGGTGTGGAGCAGCTCCAACAGCATCCTGAGCATGATTGCTCAAAGGCTTGACTGTGTTTATGTAAACAGATGCTGCGCCGTCTCACATAGGGTAAGGTATTCATAAGCATAGTTAAGCCTTTAGTATAATATTATATTTCTTTATTTTATATTATATTCCAATAGTTATAATAATAATTTTATATTTTATCTTATAATTTAGTTTAAGGTTGTTATTTGGTAGTTGTTTGAAGTAGTGATGAGTCTTGGTTACTTTTGAATAAATGAATTATTATTATTATTATTATTATAGCTCTTGCCTGAACCGCTATCGCTAGTAACTCGACTCAAAGGTCGCCCTGGTGAGGGGTAACCTCAGCTTGGACGGTTACTAAGTTACGAGTAAGCATTCCGATACGAGAGCTCCCGAGAGGGCCAAACCACGACTCCGTGGGTTGCTATTTCAATAATCTATGGATATTCAAAAACTAAACTAACTTTCAGTGCCACTTCGGGAAGTGTTGGCGCTGGGAGATGAAGTGGCTAAAGAAATTCCAGCAACGCTCATAACGCTCAAGGGGTATGAGCGTTGCCATCGATTGGACGCTTTGTGAATTTGATCTAGATCAAGAACAAAGATCTAGCCTGTGCGTGCTTAAAACCCTAATTCAGTTTATTTTAAAAAATTGTTCATTCCTTGCACATATATTAATTATATTAATAATAAAATTAAACGGAATTATTTCCATTTGTATTTTGAAATACTTATAAATCATAGATTTTCTCGAAATCTATTACATTGATATTAATTGACTAATGAAATATCTGTCTGTGTGTTTATACGACATTATTGAATTGTTTTAAGCAAACGACAAAAGCAGGTAACAATGATTAAGCAAATTTTCAAAACAAATAATCTAAAATTCCTTTTATCGCTTTCCTTAGAATTGGTAGTAAATGAGGATATTGCGTGTAGGGGAACAAATTTAAATAATGTTTCACTATTTCTCGTTTGAATTGAAGAACACCTTGAGCTTTTGTAGCAATGGTCTCAAATATAATTAACTTATAAATGCTTTCATAACGGATCCATTTCTCTAATAGATTTACATGGATATGTTTGAAAGTCTTGGTATTTATTCGTAGAGTGCACAATTTGTAATAGAATAAACCCTGTATAACTGAAAACAATAACTTCAACCCCATTGAAAGATACATCTGAGCTCTGCCTGGGGTCTTTTTTACTTGGAAGTGTTATACAGTAGGAGTTACGATCTGACAAGCAGGATTTAAACCTCAATCTCTTAAATTAAACACTTCGAACATTTATGCTCCGCGTCAGTAAGTTTTTATTAATGTACACACACACATTTTTGAACATGTACACACACTAATAAAATCATAATCATCAAAATATCATTATAATGCAATAAAGGCTGACGGGGATCAATTAGTTACTGTTTAATATATAGGTTGTCAAATATCTCCCTTCCGCCTTTTTGTCTTTTGAATTTCGCGGCTTCGTACAAAGCGCTACAGAGCTCGTATCTAGCAATACTATACATAATTTGAAAGGTCTTGACATAACCTACAAAACGACGCTATGCATAATTAGTTTGGATATTGCGTTCAACAGTTATAGACGTGTAAACATGAAGTTCTTTCAAAGACCACGACCTTTCAAATTATGTATAGTATTGCTACGAGTAGATACGAGCTCTGTAGCGCTTTGTACATAGCCGCGAAATTCAAAAGACAAAAAGGCGGAAGGGAGATATTTGACAACCTTTATATAATGTTTTACATATATATATATATGTATATATATATATATGATTTAAATAAAAAATATATTATAATATTTATATATTTTAAGTAATTTGACCGTGTGTAAATATTAACGTGTAAGTAATAATTTTAACTAAGTAATATTCGAATTCCAAAATTTCGACAACAGCTTTCTATTATCATTTTAAATAAAATATTCTATCTTATATACATTATTCCCAATATCAAATTCACACAATCAATATTTTTAATAAAAAGGGATGTAGAAAAAAATTTAGTCCCAAGATTACGTTTCTAGCCATTTTCATTTGTACCAGACATGTTTGAAAATATATTATGATAATAAGATTTCTTCAATCTGCAGTAGCCGTCCCGCAATAGCCCCATTATACGAACATCTCAATTGACTTCTATTATACGTTATACTGTGTGCTCATTGTTGGAGATCCCTAGTCAGTAGTGAATTGCTGCAGACTTAGATGATTTTGGCGAAACGTAATGCATATGTACATACTCTAGGATCGATACTGTTACATTGGTCACTTTTAATTTAGAAATTTTATAGTTAACTAGCGTACCCAGCCCACTTCGCCAGGCTAGATATTGCTTTGTTTTATTTAAACAAAAACTTACATTATTAAATATTGAATTTCAGTCTCACAATATTTAAAATTATTCATTTCTCTCCGTATTCATTCTCTTCTCGAGCGTTGAAGATCATTTCCTACACCCACATATATGTCAGTAAATACAATATCATTCTTATCTTTATACAAAAACATATCGGGCTCAAATTAATGTCAGAAATAAAAGTACGACGTATGGCTTGTTTGACAGTTCAAAAGGAGTGCAGTTACAGGATAACTCGTCAGGTCAATCTGAAGATTCCTTAAGTTTCATTGAAATCGGTCCAGCTGTTTCGGACCCTATATGGAACAAAGCCACACACTTTCACTTTTATATATATATAGATATACGTTTAATTTTTTATATAAAATAAATTGCCTTACTTCTATCACCCGGGTAAATATAATAATAATAATTTATATACTAATAATACTCCTGAACTAGAAGTTAGACCTGTATCTCAGGAATCAATGCCCTCTCCTAGTGCAATTCATCAAATTGATTTAAAAATTAAATAATTTTAAATAAATTTTAATATTTAAATAAATAATTGTGTACGTGTTGAAGGTTGAGTGTGCGTATGTGTGTGTGTGTGTGTGGTGATTGTGTTATTTATATTATAAGTGGAAGCATAAAGTTTAGTTTTTAATTTTTATATTTATATCTAGATATAACACGCCTTCATATTCATATTTTACTTTGAATTCAATTTCTACATTGACTTTATTTTTTACTCAGATGTATAGATAGAGAGATAAATACTTGAATGTAAAACAAAAGCAAAGAAGAAGGAAACTACATAAATAAAGTATATTTTTCAATTCGTTTTACAATGGACGAACTTATCGCTAACAGCGATACGGGTCACAGATCGCTTCCAGGAAACGTTAGTATGGAAATATATGAACAAATCAGGACGATGGCAGACAATATAACTAAACTATAAATACATAAAATAGACTGTAATTCGTAGCACCAACGATAATGATTGATAATGCCGAACTGCCAAGTTTTTAAAGAAAGAGCATTCCACACCCTTGTATACAGCCTTGTGTACAGCCTGCCTATTGTATATTAAAATCTGTATATAAAAAAATATATAATCTGTATATTATATTTTTTAATATAGTTTTTATTATTTATCGATTGCATTTTTGACAATTACTCGCTCGCGTTTCACACAGAATTTGTCCAATAAACACAATACAGAAATAATATTTGTCATAAAAGATGTATAAACATAAAATTTATGACGAGTTAAATGTTAAAGGTGACGCTTTGTTGAGATGTCCAAATGGATTCCGCCCAGCATAGGATGCTGCGGATTTACCACAGCTCTTGCATTCTGTGGAGTCATTCATTCATCATATGCGTACATGTTCGCCGAGAACGTATTTCTAATACATACATTCATACATTTATTTAGGCGTCAATAGCCTAATAGTTTAAGGTACGGTCTGGGAATCGTAGGTTCGTAGATTCGAATCTACCATTCGACTATTGACGTGAACCATCTCCTAGCACAAGCTTAAGCTTATTTGGAATGGTTAACAAGAATATTAGTAATCTTTTCTGAAAAAAATAAGAAATATTGCTAGCTTTCTTTTTTAAAAATAAAAAATACCTTCGATCATATATATACATTGACTTTGAATAGTTTTATCGTCTCATTTTCTTCGTTCATCTTTTATCAAAACACTGAAGCAATCTTTATTACAATTGTAATTTAAAATCTTCGATCAAGTCACACATTGAGAATTTTTGATACATCCATCTAATGGTTCTAGGAAGCAGTAAAGCAGTGAAGTGATGAATAATGACAAGTGCTAATTATTGCCCGTATGCATTTAAATGAAAATATATCAGACAGTGGGATAAAGATGCCAAACATCTTGTCAAACACTAACTTGGAAAGCATTACGTATTTAATAACGCTAAGGGTACGGTCCTATTTCTCTAAAGGCAACCTTCTCCAAGTCGATCGTTTCGGGCCACAGATAAATATAAATTGCAGCTTATTGTCATTTCAACTATTCTTTGAAATAAACTACTTAATTCTGACTAACCGGTACTAACCATAGAGGTTGAGACTACGCGGCGTAAGAGCTATGCTACCTCTCGATCGGGTGAAGCAGTTAAATTAGGGATCTCTGGCTAATCTGTATGTTTCGTCAAAAAAAATAAGAAAGTCTCTTTTCAAGACCAATAATTTAAAAACCCCTAAATTATACCCCAAGAATATACATAGTTGACAGCAGTGGGATCAAGGACAACTGGACAATAATCAATACATTTATGGAATTATCGAATAGAAGGCAAAAGACGAAATCGAAATAAAGAACAGAGAGAGAGGCAAGATAGAGAATAAAATAAAGGTAACGCAGGTGGGAAGAAAAGAATTGATGTGGTGAAGGAGGAGGATTTTTTAGTCATGAAAGTCGGATACTCCTTGGCAGTACGGGCAGCCCAGGGTCCATAACGGATTTCCCCTCTTACGGTAATAAAAGTGGGAGTAATTTAAGCACTGACGACCATAAATGAAAAAGTGTTTAAAATGACAGTATAATACAAAATTAAAAAATAAAGATAAAGGCGGGAGGTATATAGGTGGAAAAGTTACCGATCATTTTAATAATAAAAGTATTTTGTAGAAATTATCATTATTATTGCTAAAGTTAAAATCTTTATGGTGTTATGTAATAAAAATGACTATTTGTTATTCTATAGCAAGATGACATTTGCATAAAAAAGAGTCTGGCGTTTTCAGTTTCCGATCACGCCATTGCTCCGAATCACTTATAATATCAATCAATACATAATCTACTTTCATTGCTTATAAAATACCTTGTGAAATACAAAAACGCAATAAAAGGACAAAATAAAAAGTTAATTAAAATTTCAAATTGATTTTAATAAGACACTGTAATTTACCTAATTTACTCAATAAATATGTCAAAGATGAAAAATATTTTTTTTAAATAAATTTATTTATATTAAAAAAAGTTATTAGTTATTTATTTATTTATTATTATTATTAAAATATTTTAAAAAAATACTAATATGATAATGCCAGTTATCTTTTGTTAAATAATTCCAGAATACATTCTATATTTGTATCAAAACTGTTGACGTAGGTGAAATTAATTACTCACATTAGGAGATAATTTAAGCTACAACCTATCATCGATGGTATAAAAGAAATTGTTTACTTTTTAAATTGGATTCGAGGTAAACGCGATTAAACGGATTAAATTATCTTTTAAAACAATTCATTTATGTCACTGATAATTAAAAAAAAAAAACAAAATAATCAAAGGGCCACAACACACAGTAAGATTGTTTAAATTGTCACTTTTACTTAAAAAGTCCACGCTTAAAGTCGTAACAGGAAAGACGTTGATCGCGGTTACCGCGCGTTGGACTGTGACGTAGCAGTCCAATCCCGACAGAGGCGCGCGGGCGACTGTCGGTTTCGGATATGTTTCAGAGAGCTCTCAGCAGATTTGTCGAGTCCGCCCAAACTGCGCAGCGAGATTATCGTGCAAGCCTGACGTTATTAGAATACAGACATTGGTATTTTTATTTCGGGATTGAAGTAAAAATATATTTCAAATGCTGCAAAATTTGAATTTTATAACGTCGGAATTTATATGAAATTTACGAAATTTAAAACGTGTAAGAAATAGACGGCTAAGATAGAGAAATATATATATATATATATATATATATATATGATACTAGTAGAATAACGCTAACCTCGAGTACATTTAGTAATTAGGAACTCAAGGATGCTGCAAAATTTAAAGGTTAAAAGGGTCAAATTAAAAAAAACAGTAAAGGTCATAATATAAATTTCTGAGCATGGTAAGAGCTGGGTGAGTAGCCAAGGATTGTGCCCTATGTCCACAAATGTTTGTTATATATAATTATGATTATTAATATAGATTACTCAGTGAATCAAAAAAAATATATTAGAGCTAGGCTTTCTTTTAATTTACCTTGAAAATTTTTCTAGGCGTTGTAGGATAGAAAGAGCAATGAATAACTATATATACAGAGCTGGGTGAGAGTAGCTAAGGATTGTGCCCTATGTCCACAAATGTTTGTTATATATAATTATGATTATTAATATAGATTACTCAGTGAATCAAAAAAATATATTAGAGCTAGGCTTTGTTTTAAATGACCTTGAAAATTTTCCTAGGCGTTGTAGGATAGAAAGAGCAATGAATAACTATCCGCTTTTCATCAAGCTTGTTACTTAATATACCTAACAGGTGGTGAACCCATTACCACACTCAAGACAAAAATTTATGAAAATATATTTTTTAAGAAAACAGGAAACGGAAATTTATACAATTCGGCTAGGCTTCCAACTCCCGGTCATATATTTATTAGTTTTATATTAAAATTTCTAACACTTTATTATTGTTTTTCCAATAATATCTATTAAGTCTTAATTATATATTTTTTTAAATATTTTAAATTAATCAAACTTCATTTCAAAAGCTTCGTAGAAATTTTTCATCGGGTATAAAAAGGTGTGAACAAAAATGATGCGAAAACAGTATCGAGGAATCCATTAAAATTTATCAGTGGCGGGAGAATGGTCGATGAAAACCGACATTTAACCACACAGAGCTTTCGCAGTAAGAACGTAAAACGAACGCGAAAATTTTCTCCCTCCTCTATAAAGTAAGCTTTTTTAAACTTACTTTTTTATAATATCAAGTAGTAATTGATTTGATTTGAATGTTTTTATTTAATTTAATATATTATAATATTTTTGATTAGTGTGTTAGTAAAGCTAAAACTACACTAAAACATAAAAACTCAATCATTTGCTCCACTTTTTCATCTTCTTTTATGATCTCTTTCTTTAAAACTTTTTCTATTATCGACTCATTCTTTAAAGTTACCATTAACTGCAAATAATCCACACACAATTAGGCAAATATGTATTTACTCTAGATTACTATAAAATATCACAATTCCCAAAAATAATACGTAAGTTTTTTCGGGTAAAGAGTCAAAACTCCAATTTTTAACTTTAAAAAAAAGGTACAATGAAACAACATAAATAAATTACAAAAATTATTAACTTGGTATTTTAATTTGTGCGTACATGCATTTATCCCTGGATGCACTTACATGACTCGTGGAAATTAAATTTTCAGTCATAGTGGTCATTACGAACGGAAATTAATTTTGTTCATTCAATCGAGTAATAGCTTAAAATTTGATTCAACTCGATTACACTCGGTTGGGTGTGGTTTGCTAGGAAATAAACGATTGTATAATATAACACTATATTTGTACACTCCCTTTGCATCAGTTTTCCAATAAAGTGTATTAAAATTGACTTTTGTAAAGCTTGTTATATTGTGTGGAACTTCTTAAAATTCCACACCCATCAAAGTTGGGACAACATAAAGTTAATACGATCTTTAGAGACTACATAGATTTTGGATCATTTTGTACGTCTTAACATCAAACTACGTCCGGCTACTGTATCTGTGGGTCATAGGTGACCGTATGATGGCCTCGACAAAAATAATAAAAGAAATCCATGTAATCTTTTTTTCAAATGAGAATTTTACTGCAAACGGAAGGTCCACATTGTATCGTAACTTTTTGAAAAAAACATTTTTTTAAAGACTAGAAAAGGTAAATGTTTATTTTTCAAAAAAAGGCTTTATATTATATTTAATTAGCCTAGATTTTTTTATTTTATTTTTTTCGAGGCTGTAATACCATTACCTACGACCTACTTACTGTTGGACGTTGAATTACTGGACATCCTGTGTAATACTAAAGATGGTCAAAGTGATATCCATTTTGAAACATTGTATCGATGAATATGAAGATATTGCATATAAGCATGGACATACGTATAGATAAATTAAAAAAAACTCCAAATTCTTTCTTTTATTACAATAAAATTCATATCACCGGTGTATGTATCACAATGCCAAACGTTAAGTTTTCTAAAAATGCCAAGTCTTTTATATTATTAATGGCTGCCGTAGTGAATCTCGTCAGTCAAGAGAGAGTGTTTTATTACAGTCAAAGTAGCTTCGCTTCGTCTCGTTTCTTAATTATTTCTTTCCATTTCGTGGACATAAAAAAAACATGGAAGGGATGAAGCGTCAGATTTTGGGCTAAATTTAGTTTCCCTTTATTTTTTTTCTCGTTAACTCACCTCTATAATTATCGCCGCTGTCTCTATTCGTGTGTCGTTTTCTTTTTGTGAAAGCTCCAAATACGTGTAAATTAGGAGGTGTTCAATCATTTGGCGGGTTCAAATATCTATCTCTGCTAGTTATCAAACTGGTTTTGTAAGAAACATAATGATACTTTGGGTTATTTAAATTACGCCAAAAACCGCCTTATATTTCTTAAGTCATCACTAGGCCTTTGCGCTGTGTTTGCCAGTATCTGCACTACCCCTTTGCTCCCCAGGGGGACTTCTGACCACGGCTACCCCTTCACATGCGCAGGAAAACCAGTTCTCTTACCTCAGTCGACAACTAGCACGTCTCGTTTTATACCCCCTTTAAGAAAGTTCCCTATAAAGTTCGTTTCAATAATAAGTGTTGATTTTATGTGGAGATGAAATAAATGAAGTTAATAAACCTATAAAAATTAAGTCACAACCTAGATATGTATCTTACACCGAGAAAGAAAAAAAGAAGACGTCAAAGTACGTACAAAGAGGGCGTCTGCGCCAATAACGTTTGATTCAATTTGAAGTCTCGACCCTCTGAGTCTGCGAAGAGATGTCGGTTCTCTTTGCATCCTGTATCGCATTTACCATGGGGAGTGTTCTGAGGAATTGTTCGGAATCATCCCAGCTACCGATTTCCATTACCGCACATCTCGGCAGAATTCCAAATTCCACCGCCACCATCTTGATGGTTGGCGTTCAACGACTGTACGTTTTTCGCGTAACTTTCTCCCACGCACTGCCAACTTGTGGAATCAACTGTCGTCAGCGGTGTTTCCGAACGTTTACGATTTAGGGACCTTCAAGAAACGAGCCTATTCCTATCTCAAAGGTCGGCAACGCACCTGCAGCTCCTCTGGTGCTGTGGATGTTCATGGGCGACGGTGATCACTTAAGATCAGGTGAGCCGTATGCTCGTTTGCCACTTTTCATATAAAAAAAGTCGGTTTTTGCTTTTACTCGTAAATATTAAATATATACTTGTTCATAAGGAATAGGACGACGAAGTTCTGTTAAA
Organism: Meandrusa payeni; assembly: GCA_029286785.1. Taxonomy (NCBI): domain Eukaryota; kingdom Metazoa; phylum Arthropoda; class Insecta; order Lepidoptera; family Papilionidae; genus Meandrusa; species Meandrusa payeni. The sequence continues at coordinate 11,379,603 of JAGSMX010000005.1, read as the reverse complement.
ACTTAGCAAGAATAGAAGTGTTTTTAATAACTAAATTATGTTTTAATTACATTTTTTAAATAAATAAATTAATTGGCGTCAGTGTAGTTATTCGACATAGTTTTTATACACCGCTTGTTTATAAAAAAACCTTGTCGTTTCTAAAGAATGCCACGTTCTTTTAAACATACAAATATAATTGAAACTGTCTTCGAGCTGTCGTCACGTTGTAAACAATAGACTTTCAACATTTCAGACACACCTAACCTTGGACGGAATTCTTTGTAACGTTTAGATGACATGCAGAAAGTTGCAAGAATTTTTAACTGACGACCGACGTGGAAAATAGACGAATCTAGTCTGTTTTCTTAACGTTTGTCCACTAAAACTCCGCTTAGATAAGTACAAAATTTTTAATATTGTTTTATTTTAGTTTCAATCGTCTCATGTAAACTAAGGGTGATAAAGTCGCTTCTAAATCTCAATGAATAAAATACTAAAAATTTACTAAGATACTAAATTTCATAAACTCTTTTTTTCTTTCTGCTTTTAATAAACATCCCTTTTAACGCAACACACACAAATAAATGATTTTGATTTCAATTGATTTGATTCAACTAATACACAAACATTCAAAATATTCTTATTTTTTCGAAGCATCAATAGCCTAATGGTTTAGGGTACGGCCTGCGAATCGTAAGGTCGTGAGTTCGAATCCACCATTCGATTCGACTATTGCCATGAACCATGTCCTAGCACAAGCTTAAGCTTAGTTGGAAAGGTTAACAAGATTGTTAGTAATATTTCTGAAAAAAAAAAGAAATATTGCTAGCTTTCTTTAAAAAAAAAAATTAGAAGAAAAATTAGTGGCATGTACTTGTACACGCGCGTGTAAATTATATTTCTTTTGTATCATTAAAAATAGTTTTTAATTCTATCACAATAAAATGAAAAAAGAATTTTCAACACATTCTATAAAGTTTCGTTTAAATTAGAAAAATGTAATTAATAAATATTTTAATTAATATCAAGAAATAATACATACGGATAGTTAACCTCAATTTTTTTTACTACATCTTAAACTTGGAACCCTAACTCCTAATCTCATTAGAAGGTGGGCGTTAATAGCAGTACATTATAGAATTATTATTAGCACTAAATAAAGTTTTCTTATTTTAGTTTTTTAATGTTAATTCTGTTAGCATAAGGACCTTGACGAATAATAGATATACCAAGAAACTTCTAGAAATCTTATAGAAAAATGTTTGATTATTTATTTAATATAGCATTTATCTCTGAAAGTTACTGGCAATATTTGAGATGTCAAGCTTTTTTAAAGACATCTCTTGCAACAGGTCAAAACCCAATATTTCGTAAATAAATTTAGAGTCTATCATATCAACGACACAAAGGATACTAACAATGGATAGACACACTAATGTATTTATTTATATGGGGGTTAAGAAAGTTTTCGTTTCTTATTAAAACTTCCCGCTGACTAACATTTTCAGCGTTATAGAACTTTGACTAAAACTCACTAAATAAAACCTTTATCCACGCTAATTTTATTACGTTGGGAGCATCACAGTGCTGTAATATAAAGTAAAAGACAAATTGCTTCCTTTCACGTTACGTACAAGAAAATTCTCTGAAGTAGCAATAAGGGAAGCCAATTTGTTATGTTTTTCAAATTAGATAAACCTTCACGACCATAACATTCTTAGAAGTTGAACAGCTGCTAATTTCTTAGTTTCTGATATATTTTACATAATTACTCCCATACGATGTAAGTAGTATTTGTGAAAAAAATATAGTTAGCTTAATATACACTTGTGACCAAAAATAAAGGATCGGTTAAGAAAGTTTGAATATCTCGGAAGATAAAGACGCTAGCTAACTGAAATAAATTGTGCATAATAGACAATTAAATATCCTTAAAATAAAATAAAATAATTTAATTTATTTATTTATATTTCAATAAAAAACATAAACTTAAACGTAAAAGGACATTTTACTCCACATGGAGGCAACACTAAGTACTAATATTTTAATAAAAATAAAATTTAATTAAAAATACTGTATTATCCAAGTTTACGTAAGATATGTGCGTTTTAATGAAATATAAATAAATTAATAAAAATATTGAATTTTGTGTTAAGGATCTGGAATTGGAATGTCTATCATGCACAATTTATTTCAGTTAGCTAGCGTCTTTATTTTCCGATATATTCGAACATTCTTAACCGATCCTTTATTTTTGGTCACGGCTATAACTATATTTTTATTTTTTTCTTTTATTTTAATTGGAACAACAAACGCATAGATATTAAAAGCTTAAGATAAAAAATACATTAAGTATAAAGAGTTATAAATATGTAAACAACACCGTTATCCACATAGTAATAATAATGTCCACAAAATGTTTATAGCACTATACACACTTTATATCTGTATTTATATCTATATTTACATATTTAAAATATCCAGATTGTTTTTTAAAGTTTTTTTATAAGAGGAAAAACAAATAACACATCAATGTTGGCGAAATGGTCATTATACTGCTTCATAATCCTAGTCAATGGAGCGCGTTCACCGGCGTTGGTTCTCGTAATAATAGGAGAACATTTTGTGATTGTATGTATCACGAATGCGCTGAAAACTGCTAGGAACACGAAAGTATATATTATTAATTAGCTCTGTACAATCGAATATATTATGGTTAGCTAGGTAATTAAAAAAAATGCATTTAAGAAATCTGCCAATTCTATTTACAACTTCGATTACAATAAACGTAGTAATATTTTTCAATATGTATGTTAAAGGATATCATTACCAAGGAAAGGATCCAGAGTAATATCGAGCTATTGAAATCTGAACTCATTTGTCCAGCATATTAGATACGTATTGAATTTGAGTAAGTTATTCATGAAGCTATCGCAAACCTGATATTGTATCCAGTCTCGTATTGTTGACTGTACGGATTGAATCAAATATTCAGGAGTTGTTTTCTAATATTTGGTACAACTGCCACATTTTGTATCAATTGCTCAGTTACAGAGATGAGAAGACGACGCTTCGAAATATGTGTGCATTCATATAGTTCAGATGTCTAAAAACTTATTCACAGAACATAATACGCAGTTGGGTTCACAAACTTTTCTGAGCATCCCATGAACAAATAAAGCGCTATAATACGTCTCGCAATATGCAGTAAAAGTTTGGAGTGTTACTATTCATTACTAGTTGCGCACCGCGTTGTTACCCGCGATAAAGTCAGCTATCTGCCAGTGAAAGTCTCATCAAAATCGGTATAGATGCAATAGGAAGAATATTTTCCTTCGGGAAACCTCGGATTTTTATCGGAATACGATGACACCCGTACTGTTAATGAATGATCGTATTAAATAAGTGACATTTTTATATCAATTAATATGGAGCTATTTGAGAGAGCACAATAAATACTAACTTTTCCGAAAATGAGCTAGGAAAATCTTTTTTCACTATATCTATACCTACCTAGCCGTTGCAGAGATTAACCGTAGCAAACGGGCAGAGAGACAAAATTGTAAAAATATATATATTTTCGTTATACTCTATACACATTCATAAACATGTAGTAGTAAAAAGCTGTTACTTTTACTAATTATTATTACTTATTAACAAGAAATACATTGGCAACCTAGTGACTAAGTATTCGATCACCAGATTTGATAATCGTGGGCTCTAATCCGGGCCGGTTTTTCGATTATATATATATATATATATATATATATATATATATATATGTATATATATATATATATGTCTGTATGTCCTTTATAGAATAGTAAAATATGCATTTGATTATCTTTCGTTCTTCAGGAAAGTGTTGTGCATGAGTCCACGAAAGTATCTGAGTTGGTACTGACAGATGGCGCCACCATCATTCTAATAAATTTCATATATTGCTATCACAGTTGAATTGAAATGAAAACGGCAAACGAATAGCGAATGTCCCCCAATGTCTTTCCTTTAAATTTATTTTAGTGTCGTAGCATCGCGCGTAGGGTAACTAACTTGTAGATACATAAGAAATGGTCCAAAAATGTATACTGTAAATTTCGAGACTCCGACTCTGTCAGATATGGATTCTAGTAAGGTCGGCGAACAGTGAATAATTATTAATCCTGGTTTTTCTCTCCTTAAGTGTTAAAAAATACGATATCTTTAGGTTTTTCATTTAGTGAGCGTAATCTATCCCCAATAAACAGTAACTTTGAATCGTCAATAGCCTAATGGTTTAGGGTATGGTCTGCGAATCGTAAGGTCGTAGGTTCGAATCCACCATTCCGACTATTGACGTGAACCATCTCCTAGCACAAGCCTTAGCACAAGTTGGAATGGTCAACAAGAATGTTAGTAATATTTTCTAAAAAAAAAACTATTGCTAGCTTTCTTTAAAAAAAAAGAAACGATTTATTGTTTATGCATTTGCTTTTATCTTTGCATATAGCAATACCACTACCTTTTTTTGTTGACGGGGAGGAAATCTTCACAAAGATACCCCGCCTTCTGGGGAAGGCGGCGGTTATGTGGGGTTCTTACCCACTAAAACCTCCCAGTGGCCCTTTCCTCGGTGCATGACGTACAGTACATGATGCACAGTGCTCCGGGATCTCCAGTGGAACGCACCGGAGCCCCTCTGCACTGTGCTCAAGGAGAGCACGTCCCGAGGGGGGAGGTTACTCCCTCCCCCCCTGTGCCCTCGCAGCGGAAGGCGACACGGGCCAGCCAATGTCGCCTTCTTCTCGGGTTCACTTTGGTGGACGACTCAGGTGTCGCCCAGTGAACCCGAGGCCCCTTTTAGTCGCCTTGTACGACAGGCAGGGGATACCGTAGTCTTATTCTAGGAGCCCAGAACTACAGGCCTGGCAATACCACTACCTTAGCCAAGTGTAGAGTGATAGATTAACATATTCTTAAGCTTACTACACGAACTAAGCGATATGTTAAAAATCTCTAATTAAAAAAGACAGAATTAGCAATAATTTTCGACCACAACAGAGACTTAACGGCTAATTTAATAAGTTTCTAGAGTATAATGAACGTCGAGGAATTCCTCATAATTTGGTAACAATAAATTTAACGGAACAATGAAATTTATTAACGCATAAAACGTTTATCCACTTAACTTGATTAAAAGTAAAATTGCCATCTAATTTCATTCCACCCTGATAATGCTCCGGTCGTGGCTTGAGACTAACGGCCGAGGCCACACCTCGCAGAATTTCCTAATATTGCTAAAAGAACAAGAATCATTATTTTCCCTCTGTTTTATGCCTATCTGAATTATTTCCAGACATGCAATCCGACTGAAAGGAAGGACACTCGCCTAACTTAAATTTATCTGTCTGTAATTTTAATTAATGAACTAGTATTATATATAAAAAACAACCGATTTCAAAAAAATCGAACGTCAACCGCTATTAAGCATGGACGCCGTCATTGTATTTCCGATTTATCTTAGGAATATCACGCAATCCAACTTAATCAGAACCCAACCAAATTTTCATCAAACTGCTGTTAGAGTACATCAGATTCAGATTCAGATTTTATTGGTAACATTATAAATTACAAGTCAATTATTTACTACAAATTATTACAAATTATTAGTACTACAAATTACATTAGATTATTAAATTAAAAAAAAAAAAATAATGAAAAATAGTACATCGAAGCAATAAAATGATTTTAATTTGTAATTTCATTTGTTAATTCCTCCACACTGTAAAATGCCCTCTCAACCAGCCATGACTTCAACCTATTTTAAACATTGCTAGACTGGGAGCTTCAGTTACATGCTTAGGAGTCGATTGTAGATACTTTCCAATAAAAATAATTATCCAAATCCGTTGGTGTGATATTGAGTTAGGCGTCGATTTGTGGCACACATACTTGATCCAAATTTAAGACAGTTGTTAACCATATGTTTTCATTTAAATATATTTACTTTTGTTGATAATATTATAAAGACGTGGTGCCTCACAGTAATACTGCCTTCTAGCAAAAGAGCTTTTTAGAGATACTTAGTTTTTTTTTTTTTTGCGGCCAATGGGTTCTCTAGATAATTCTCACTCCTTGCCCCTCTGATAAGAGGATTAGGAAAAAGGAAAGAGGTGTCCCAGGATTATGATAAATAGAACTCAGTTATCTCTGCCTACCCTAAAATATATAATTACAGGAATCTATTTGATACCCTGTTACCTTACTGCGATGACCCATACCCGTAACTTGGTGTTAGTTAGACACTTCGTGGGCGCACCATTGTTAATTGCTACTAACTTAACCCGAGGGAAACATGTACGGGTCATGTTTCCAGTAAATCCACACACTTAAGGGGCTCTTTAAATTGTACGCCTGTTATTCATAAATCGTTTGAGCTTTTCTGAAGGCTTGTAGGTAGTTTGAGGCAGCCATTTATCGAACGCACCTGCAGAGCTGTTGTTTAATGCGATCGTTTATATCAGTCAACTCAATGTAAGGCGTATTGAATAAATGAATAAAATCTTCATAGTTCAATTTTATTTTCATATCAGCTTCAACGTGTTAATTATCTTTCTGCTTCCATATTCTTACTTGTTGTCATGATACCAAGACTTGGATATATATATATATATATATATATATATATATATATATATATACATATATATATATATATATATATATATATATATATATATATATATATATCCAAGTCCCAAGAATCGATGCTTACAAAATTAATATGGTCCCATAATAATAAAAATTAAAAGCATTTTATACATGACGTAGAATTAAGTTCATAACTATTACAAGTAAAAACAAAAACGGACTTCAAATCGAATCAAACGTTTCTATTTCTGAATTATCGTAGAAATATTACGAAATCAAATTTAATCAAAACACATTCATACAGACGAAGTGATAACTTGCTCTTTATTTGAAGTCGTTTATCCTTTCAGGGGGTGTACTACATAAAAAATGTATATATATTCAATGACCATCCACCTTACCAAGCCAGGTGACAGGTCTAGGTACATTTCTAAAATGAAAAATACAGAATGAATCGCTAATGGTGACACGTTAAGAGAAAATTTTTAGAAATATTTTAAGTGTTTCTTACTTCGGTAACTATCTGCAATATCCAATATCCTCACAAGCGGTGAAGTTTAATCGAACTTCGTGTCCTTTACCTGCTATTTGAGGTACAAGCGAGACTGCCGGAGGCAAATTCGAGGCAAACTTTTAATGCCTCTCAATTCCAAAAAGATTCAAAGTAACTTCAGGGTGCGGACAATTTCACGAGCTTAAATATTCTCTAACTTTGCAAATTGACGCTTTAAAATGTTACAGTTATAAGATATTGGGTATGAGAGCTCCATTTAAATATGAACTTAAACTAGAACTCACGATTTGGGGATTTTCAAGAAATGAGCCTCTTATCTCAAAGGCCGGTAACACATCTGCAGCTACTCCGGTTTGTAGATGTTGACGGGCAACGATGATCACTTAAGATCAGGTCAGCCTACGCTCGTTTTCCCCCTATAAAAAAAAACAGATGTTTATGAAAAAATAATTCTGATCTTTCATAAACAAAGTCCTATTTAAAAAGTACTTATTACTTGTATTTAAATTACAAATAGTTACCAAAACACAGTTAAAAGTTTTGTCTTGTTTTAAATAAAAAGTGTCAACTGAGATTAGTCAAATGACATTATCGCATTTTAATGTTATTATTAAATTCTCGAAGGTTCAAATACTTTATGGTCTTAGTCAAAATTAAAATTAAAACGTGATAAGATACTTAAAGATTTTATTCAATGTAATTATCTGATGAGTTTAATGTTATAAAATTAAATAGTGTTATCGACAGTTAGTCGTACTAAATGCCAATTAAGTTTTTTTTTTTTAAAAGAAAGCTAGTAATATTTTAATTTTTTTTTTAGAAATATTACTAACAATCTTGTTAACCATTCCAACTAAGCTTAAGCTTGTGCTAGGACATGGTTCACGGCAATAGTCGAATGGTGGATTCGAACCCACGACCTTACGATTCGCAGTCCGTACCCTAAACCATTAGGCTATTGACGTTTAAAATATTATAATTTATAAAATATACAAGTTATTGGACTGACTAATATAAAAGTACTTTAGTTTAGTAAAAAGTCAACTAAAGTACCTTTATCGGTTGTCGGCAACCAAGGCCGTTTCCGCTTTCGTCTTTGAAAGAGATGCAAATACTAGAAATTTAGGATAAAAAGGAGAGAACTCTGTAGACAATTAGTGTACAGTTTAGAACAAGTTAGTTATGCTGGAGGAAAAGCCCTTTAAAAGTGAATCTCTGAAACCAAGTCAGTAAGTCTTTAATAAATTACCTCTAAGGCTCTTGATGTATTGCTATTAATAATATGATAAAATATGTCGTGTGTGATGTTAAGCAAGGTAGCTCACAATAGTATTAAAGATTCACTACACTCTTTTTATAAACTTTTTAAGTATCCAAATTACTAAATCAAAACTTAAAAAAAAGAAAGCTAGCAATATTTCTTTTCCAGAAATATTACTAACATTCTTGTTCCAACTAAGCTTGTGCTAGGAGATGGTTCACATTGGGGTGTCCTGTCGCTGACAGATCCGGAGCACCCCGCTCATAACGACTGATGGCATTCGCGGAAGGTTTATTGGGTAGGGGCTGCCCAGGCCGAGTCCCACAAATCCCTTCGGGCCCACCCAGGGTACTGGAGGATGGTCTATAAAAAGATTCCCCCGCGTGAACAAAAAAAAAAAGGAGATGGTTCACGTCAACAGTCGAATGGTGGATTCGAGCCTACGACCTTACGATTACCGCACACGACGCAGACGGTACCCTAAACCATTAGGCTATTGATACTTCAAACTAGATTGTAGTTTCGATTCATCCAGAGATAATTCTGCCTAATCTTTGCTGTAAACATTTCGATTTTTTTTCTGTACTATAATACATTAAATTTATTGTACATATTGAATATTTCACTCACAGTACGGGAGTACAAATCCTACAAGCGTTTATTTCCCACGCAGCCTGCCACTGACGGCGAGGAAATTAATGGCAATATATGATTAAGAGTTTTTCTCACTTCTTAGAACTAATGTAGTATTTAAGTACAACACACAACAATCTTTTATGATTTGTGCAAAGGCCTTCTCTGTACACAGACAACAAGAGGACAAAGGCATAGTACCTACGCTTCGGGGCCCTAGTGCGAATCAGCAGACTAGTTACCTGATGATGTTGTCCTTGACCACGGACCGCATGGTAAATCAGCACTGAAAATTACAACCAACAAATTCATTGGTGCATCTGAGGATCGATTCGGGTTGCCAGTGTATTTTACCGTAATTGTACCATTTTTCATGCCTTGACAAATATCAAAACAATATAATTTGCTGTAAATAGAAACAAATAGAACTGAGACGATAGAGGTAATGTTCAATGAATGTTGGTGTACATAAAATATGAAAATAAATTTAACTATCAATATAGAATCAAAATAATAATAGATCGTTGAAATTGTCACTGATTTATCCGGCATATCAGAAACGTATTGAAATCTAGTAATATATTCATGAAATCTTCGGAAACTTGATATTGGGTTCACATAGACCAATAACTGCTATAAAATATGTACCTAAATTAGCATACCAGCAATTGTCGGAATATACATAGGCTGCACTAAAAGTATCGGGAATGGAATATTTCCACTATTCCTGTGATATTAAAATCTTTTTAATTGCAAACTCCTTGGTTTTGAAAATCGAATACCATTTATTTATTTAAAAAAAGATTCTCGGTCTTGTCACAAGCTCTTGTCAAATTTTTTTAATCGTTAAGAAAATGGAATTGACTCGAGAAAATTCAAGAGCGATAATTTATTATGACTTTCGAAGTGATTTAGCACAAAAACAGCCGGTCAACAAAACAAAATGAAGATGAGGCCCGCAGGCGGGCCGGGGGCAGACCGGCCCGCAACTCTGTAGTTCTGGGCTCTCAAGAATAAGACTACGGTATCCCCTGCCTGTCGTAGAAGGCGACTAAAAGGGGCCTCGGGTTCATTAGGCGACAAGGGTGGGGGCCTTTGTCGTCCGCCGAGGTGGACCCGGGAAGAAGGCGACATCGGCTGGCCCGTGTAGCCTTGCACTGCGAGGGCACAGGGGGGGAGGGAGTAACCTCCCCCGGGAAGTGCTCTCTATGAGCACAGTGCAGAGGGGCTCCGGTGCGTTCCACTGGAGATCCCGGAGCCCCTCACCATGCACCGAGGAAGGGCCACCGGGGGGTTTTAGTGGGTAAAAACCCCACATAACCGCCGCCTTCCCCTCAGAAGGCAGGGTATCTTTCTGAAGATTTCCTCCCCGTTAACAAAAAAAAGAGTAAATGAAGCTCTGCACACTGAATTGTATAAGACCAGAATTTGTCCAAAGTATCGTCTGGCAACCCACAAAGCGGTGTTGATGTATATACTACTTGTATTGTAATGCAATGAAAGTTGGGTCTCGCAGAAACAATACGAGAATTTGTTAATGCGGAAAATAAATAAAGCCCTGCTTTATTATTATTAATACATAAAACAAAGCTGAAATAAACTCGCCAATTCGGAGGACTTTTGCGCAATCGTATGGGCCTAAGGGTGTATTCAGTATATGATAAAATAAGCGACGAAATTGGAATGAAGACTTATATTGGCTGATGTATTTGGGTTTATTAATGTCGTATACAACAAATATTATTATTTTTGTGGAAGGGCAAAATATATAGTATGATTAATATTTGTGAGATAACATCGCTTATGTAACATCGCTAACATGAGTAAAACTTAAGAAGTTGCTAGGAATTACTAAGTTACTAGAGGTATGAAGAGCGTCATAAATAATAAAATATCTGACACAGACTAATTTCTAAATTATTAATACAAAATTATAAATTAATCTTATCGAATTAGTGCCGACTTGAAGCTAAATATTAAAGCACTCTGATCCTCGAAATACGAGTCTTGATTATTTTTATGATTGGTACTTGGTACTTAATTATTATTTAATGATCAATAGAATAGAATAGAATAGAATATTTATTTACTAACACAGATTTGGTTACACTAATAAGCATTTCACAAACCAAACGAACATACATGTAACCATTGCAGCACATATTATTGGTACGCAGTGACCCCCAAACTAAGCAGACGCTTGTATCTTGGGAGCCAGAGTTGCGCTGTGGAGTTAGCATTATTGCACAAAGTATTAGTTTTTCATAATTTAATTAATAAATTTATATATACGTATACATATATATATATATACATATATATATATATATATATATATATATATATATATATATATATATATATAATAATTAAAACGCTTTTTACAGACGCTTAGTATGCAGTAGTTACGCTGAAATAAAATTCTACATAGTAAAATTATCGGGGAAACATCGTGGCTACTTAGACATTTACCGTTAATAATATAAAGTTTGTCTTTACGTACTGTTCAACATAAATCACTATTACAGATGCCGTTATACCCTTTTAATACCTAGATGACGTGCAAGAACTGTGGAAGGATTTTTCTCAATTACTACTATAATTACAGTGTTACGGAGAAATGGTACGAAAGGTTAAGATATTTGTCATATTTTCATTCTTAATTTTTCAATCGGTGGTGTTTTTCTCAATTATCCATTAGCTCTTCACAAGGAAGCTTTTCTTATTTGATGAAACTCCCAACGCGTGCACCACCATTATCGAATCTTGCCTTACAATTACTAAGGACCAATGAAACTAATGTTAGTGTATGTGTATGCTTCCAATAAAAAGTTCTCTACGAGACGGTACTGTGTTTTCTTGGTTTATACATGACGGCGCTATAAGTGCATAAACATTAAAAATTACATATGATTTGAGAACCTCCTGCTTTTTGAAATACCGACTCATACACGTCCTCGCGGGGACTATGACGTGTATTGTTCGACTCGCGTCGACTAAGACACCAAGATGGTCGCCATCAAGGCTACGGAGGGGTTGTGGGATCTTTGACATGGTATCTGCCATCGGTGGTGTAGACCTGTCGCTTCCGAGCCTCGCTCTTGCGATGGTCTCGAGCGACAGGTCTTGGACGGCGGTCGCCTCCTTCTGTGAGACGGTCATGTCCCAGAAGGAGGCTGACGAGCGGGTCAGGGAGGGGAGCGCAGAGGCTCCCCCCCTCCGCAGGCGACGTATCGGGGTGCGCAGGAGGCGTTACGAACGCCTCCTCTTGCCGCCCCCGTAATCCGAAGCGGGGCCAGGATGGGTACCTGGCCCCAGCATGCTTCGGCGTCGTCGGGACTTCTCTGAGTGCCGGAGAAGTCCCCTTTGAGGATGAAGTCCGGTCTTTGCCGGGACCGGCCGGGCGTTGGGGTGTCCTGTCGCTGACACCCCGCTCATAACGGCTGATGGCATTCGCGGAAGGTTTAGTGGGTAGGGGCTGCCCAGGCCGAGTCCCACACATCCCTCCGGGCCCACCCAGGGTACCGGAGGATGGTCTATAAAAAGATTCCCCCGCGTGAACAAAAAAAAAAAAAGGGGTTGTGGGATCTCCGTAAGCTACGCAACGCTACCACGACCACGACTTCAAGGTAGTTGCACAAGTAGTTGTGTCACCTTAACTTAACTCCATAATCCCAAGACTACATGAATTATCTATCATACGAGCCTCGTATTACGATTAGCCCTTGCTTGTGTGCAGTATACTCAACATATTATAACTGAACATTTGTCACCTTGTGAATTTCGGAGGCAATGATTGATGTCGGTTACTTAATTAATCTTGCTCAGGCTTCCTTCAGAATGTCGTGACTAGATTGCTTGCCTTTTCTATAATAGGATTTGTTCTTAGATTTAGTATGGAGAGGTATTTGGTAATATATATTTACTATGGTAAAAATATTAATATTTTTAAGTACAAAAACACGGTCATATATGAGACCTAATCTGCTTGGTGAGAAAAGCGAAGCGAAATTTTTCGAACAATCTAATTATTCAACGACCTTGTACAATTTGATTTTTTTATAAGAGAAGAGGGTAAACGAACGTAGGACTCACCTGATATCAAGTGAACACCGCCTACTATCTCTCTCTCTTTTTTAACATATGAATAAACAGACATATTATATGTTATATGCTGTGTATCATTATTTAACAGATTTCTAAATATTTATATATATATTGAACATGAACAGAAACAAAAGATAATTTAACGATTAGGGCATACAAAAAAGATTAAATAGACGTAAAGCCGTTGAGCCATGTGACCTGGATTGGCGGCATCTAGTGTCTCTAGACCAACCGTTTCAATCTAGACCACTAATACAATCAATATTACACAAGTATATTTACGAGCAAAAACAAAAACCGACTTTGAAACGAATCAAACATTAATTGGTATTACGCATACGCCATCTTTGTATTTCCGTATTATAGAAAGAATATTCCGAAATAGAATTAATCAGAACCTAACCAAACTCTCATCAAATTACTCTTGATGTACAAGCATTCCAATAAAAAATGTTTTTTTTTTAATGACGAACTACACAGAATGGCCAGAGAAGCTGGCCTTGACTGCTTCACCGGATTGAGAGGTGGCATAGCTCTTAGCCTGAACCTCTATCGATAGTAGATAAAATATGTATCATCGAAATCGGTAGCCGTGATGTATTCGTCCATTTGTCGCGCACACATAATATACTTGACGCAAATTTAAATTAAACATATGTTTTACTCAAAGCTGCTATTGTCAGAATTGAACCCGCATCAGATTTGAAAGAAAAATTATCATCAAAATCGTTTCACCCAGTCGAAGGTAACAAACATACAAATGAATTGAGAACCTCCTCCATTTTGAAGTAGGTCAAAAAGTGTAAATAACATTTATCACGCAGAAAATTTATATCATTGAACGCAATTTTTTTAGTTACTGGTTGATAGTAAACGATCTGAACGTGAAAACCAATGTTGCATGAAGCGTTTTCAGTAAACGGTTATTTGACAATATTTATTGTTTCATTTACTTCTAAAGTTGTCTCTGGTTAAATTTAATTTAAAACTTTAACCATAAATTTAGCATAAATTGTGTCCGCAGTTATAGTTTACGATTCCTTCAAAACTTTCCTCTAAGTTTTCTTTTGTAAGAATATAGTTATGAAAATGCAGGAGACGAAAACAAATGTGAAAAACAAATACGATTTATAATTCGACATTCCGTTTTGCATTTTAATATATTTCTTTAAAAACTTTTAAATTGGATAAATTAAGCATCGTTTGTTATGTCAAAAGTTGGTTATACTAGAACGCTAATTTAAATTTATTTTAATAAAAATGTTTACCGAAATGACATGCACAGAATTTTTTTTTTATAAAATAATTTAGAAATAGTTTTCATTTGCTTTTAATGAGGTTAAAGTTGTTTTATTTAATATAATACTATAATTAGCAGGTAAATGACGCCAGTAAAAAAAAAATAAAATTAAACGTCATATGGCTGTATGCGCAGTGGCATTTTCTTTTTTTTTTGATACAATATTTATAGTAAAAGTATATTTACGAGAAAAAATAAAAACTGACTTCAAATCAAATCAAACGTTGAACGCTATTACGCCCTCTTTGTATTTCTGAATTAACGTAAACAATAATTAAACTACTCTTTGTATAAAGCTGGATCCGGCCATGTGTGGAGTACTATTGTCATATATTGGCAGGTCAATACCAACTCGCGGCACTGGATTCCATGGAGAGACGTACCAAAAAGTTGATAGGTGACCAAGATTTACACCTAGATAGTCTTGAGCACAAGCGCAAGGTGGCCAGCCTTTCGGTGTTTTACCGATTACATTTTGGAGAGTGTGCACAAGAATTACAAGAGTTAATTCCCCATCCCCATTCTACCTTCGGACGTTTAGACACTCAGCGGGTCAACACCCTTTTATAGTCGATGTTCCACGATAATTTATAAGCGATTTGAGTCATCGTTCATCGTGCGTACAGCAAGGGAGTGGAATAAGTTGCCGGCCTCAGTCTTTCCGTCCAAGTACGACGTGGAAGCCTTCAAGAGTAGATTGAATAGGCACTTACTAAACAAGCGCGTACCATCTTTCGACTATATCACCACTTAACACCAGGTGGGATCATGGTCAAGCGCTAGTTTACACGCATAAAAAACATCCTTTCCAATAAAAATGGTTAATCGAAATCGGTTGGCGTATCATACCCACATACTTGATACAATTTCAAGACTAATATGGTTTAATCATTAATGTCATTGTTACTGATTGAATCTAGACCACACTTGAAGCACTTTTATTAAAAAAAAAGAATCATCCTAATTGGTTCACCCAGTCGACAGTTATGAGTTAACAAACAAAAAAAATGAAACAGACGAAATGAGAACTCCTTTTTTGAAGACAAAGATTTTCCTTTACCGCAGAGCTCGTGGTAAAAATCAGCAATTAAAAAAATTGGCGCCGGCACCAAAATGAGAATGGGGAAAGGACCTAGAAATTTTTCGTTTGCTCACAATTTTTGAATTCCGCATCCTTGCAAAATATCGCACGAACTTCTTAGCACGTTTTTCGCTCCAATGATTAATGTCCGTAAGGTTTAATTAATCTTATTCACGCTAGCTAATCGAAATCGAACTTTTACCTCATTAATTTACTTTATAATTTTATGAATAATTATTCATTTGATAAGGGAACGAATGAAATAGTGAGAGTTCAGTGCGTAAGCGTTCTCAATTACAATCTGACGTCAGTCTAACATCTAGCTTTTACCTATAAGTGAAAAGACCGCATGAATATATATTAAATTAATGATTAATATTTATAAAATAGACAATCCGTTCGGTTGACGGGGAGGAAATCTTCAAAGATACCCCGCCTTCTGGGGAAGGCGGCGGTTATGTGGGTTTTACCCACTAAAACCTCCCAGTGGCCCTTTCCTCGGTGCATGACGAGGGGCTCCGAGATCTCCAGTGGAACGCACCGGAGCCCCTCTGCACTGTGCTCAAGGAGAGCACGTCCCGGGGAGGTTACTCCCTTCCCCTGTGCCCTCATAGTGCAAGGCTACACGGGCCAGCCGATGTCGCCTTCTTCCCGGGTCCACCTTAGCGGACGACATCTTTGTCGCCCAGTGAACCCGAGGCCCCTTTTAGTCGCCTTATACGACAGGCAGGGGATACCGTAGTCTTATTTTTGAGAGCCCAGAACTAGAGGGCTGAAATCATAACATTCTGTATTATTCATGATTTTTTATATTTACAAAACGTTGACGTTGACTAAAACTATTTTTATGGATTTTAACGCAGTTTCATTATACACTCGTGAGCAAAAATATTCTTATTTTCTTAACCGACCCTCGGTTAAGAAAATTTGAATATCTCGGAAGATAAAGACGCTAGCTAACTGAAATAAATTGTGCATTATAGACAATTAAATATCCTTAAAATAAAATAAAATATTATTATTAGTTTATTTACTATTCATTATTTCTAGTATTTAGTGTACACAATAATAATAAAATTAAATAAAAATAAAATTTAATGAAACATACTGTATTATCCAAAATTACGTAAGACATCCTTTTTCGTAGTTCATGTTTTTTAATGAAATATAAATAATTTAAAAAAATATTTTATTTTAGGGATATTTAATTGTCTATCATGTTATTTCAGTTATCTATTATCTTTATTTCAGTTAGCTAGCGTCTTTATATTCCGAGATATTCAAACTTTCTTAACCGACCCTTTATTTTTGCTCAAGGCTATTTGACATAAAATAAAAATAAAAATAAAATATTATCATTAGTTTATTTACAATTCATTATTTTTAGTATTTAGTGTACACAATAATAATAAAATTAAATAAAAATAAAATATTATCATTAGTTTATTTACAATTCATTATTTTTAGTATTTAGTGTACACAATAATAATAAAATTAAATAAAAATAAAATTTAATGAAACATACTGTATTATCCAAATTTACGTAAGACATCCTTTTCGTAGTTCATGTTTTTTAATGAAATATAAATAATTAAAAAAAAAAAGAATCATCCTAATTGGTTCACCCAGTCGACAGTTATGAGTTAACAAACAAAAAAATGAAACAGACGAAATGAGAACTCCTTTTGAAGACAAAGATTTTCCTTTACCGCAGAGCTCATGGTAAAAATCAGCAATAAAAAAAATTGGCGCCGCCACCAAAATGAGAATGGGGAAAGGACCTAGAAATTTTTCGTTTGCTCACAATTTTTGAATTCCGCATCCTTGCAAAATATCGCACGAACTTCTTAGCACGTTTTTCGCTTCAATGATTAATGTCCGCAAGGTTTAATTAATCTTATTCACGCTAGCTAATCGAAATCGAACTTTTACCTCATTAATTTACTTTATAATTTTATGAATAATTATTCATTTGATAAGGGAACGAATGAAATAGTGAGAGTTCAGTGCGTAAGCGTTCTCAATTACAATCTGACGTCAGTCTAACATCTAGCTTTTACCTATACGTGAAAAGACCGTAGGAATATATTATAAATTAATGATTAATATTAATAAAATAGACAATCCGTTCGGTGTGAATCATAACTTTCTGTATTCTTAATGATTGTTTATATTTACAAAAATGTTACACGTTGGCTTAAACTATTTTTATGGATTTTAACGCAGTTATAAAATACACTCGTGAGCGAAAATAAGGATCGGTTAAGAAAATTTGAATATCTCGGAAGATAAAGACGCTAGCTAACTGAAATAAATTGTGCATGGTAGACAATTAAATATCCTTAAAATAAAATAAAATATTATTATAAGTTTATTTACTATTCATTATTTTTAGTATTTAGTGTACACAATAATAATAAAATTAAATAAAAATAAAATTTAATGAAACATACTGTATTATCCAAAATTACGTAAGACATCCTTTTTCGTAGTTCATGTTTTTTAATGAAATATAAATAATTTAAAAAAAAAAGAATCATCCTAATTGGTTCACCCAGTCGACAGTTATGAGTTAACAAACAAAAAAATGAAACAGACGAAATGAGAACTCCTTTTGAAGACAAAGATTTTCCTTTACCGCAGAGCTCATGGTAAAAATCAGCAATAAAAAATTGGCGCCGCCACCAAAATGAGAATGGGGAAAGGACCTAGAAATTTTTCGTTTGCTCACAATTTTGAATTCCGCATCCTTGCAAAATATCGCACGAACTTCTTAGCACGTTTTTCGCTCCAATGATTAATGTCCGTAAGGTTTAATTAATCTTATTCACGCTAGCTAATCGAAATCGAACTTTTACCTCATTAATTTACTTTATAATTTTATGAATAATTATTCATTTGATAAGGGAACGAATGAAATAGTGAGAGTTCAGTGCGTAAGCGTTCTCAAATCATCTACGTGTCGCGTTTCATACAGTTCATAAACGAGATTCCTATCGTGTGATTTAGGTGCATGCAGAAATACTGTATAGTCAACTCCGACGTGAAGAAAACCTTTTAAATCAAATTCAGACTTATACCCATCAATAAATTGAAACAATTTATGAAGCCGCACGGCCATTATGTGGTCAGGGTGGAATAATGAAATAAACATTAAGTATGATTTCTGAAAAAAAAAATTAAAAAGTTAATATTTATGTACATCTTACCAACCGAAACAACTAAATTCGATTCGATCCTTCTACAGAAAAGAGTTTCTCTTTCTTTAAGGTGGATATTGTACCTCTAACCCCCGTCTACTCCTATACGCCTAACCCAATACCTTCTATGGTTATGGTGGCCAAAGTCTTCCTTTTTTTTTTTTGTTGACGGGAAGGAAATCTTCACAAAGTTACCCCGCCTTCTGGGGGGAAGGCGGCGGTTATGTGGGGTTCTTACAAGACTTACCTTTCCCATCTGCCGTCACACCTGTACAGATGTGGCCCGATCAACTAGCTAGCTTTAAGAGCTATGTCGACTACCTTTGTGCATTTTTCCATCCGGATTCTAAACCGTAGAGAAATGCCAAACAAGCTCTTTCCATCGTTCGTTGTGCTCCTCTAAGTTTGTAGACTAGACTGGGAGGACGTACTGCTAAGATTTTAAAATTAATATAGTAAATTTTAACGTAAACAAATATCAGTATATTTATGATATGACTATTTATATTTTGTCCCTTTACTTAACTTACTTCAAGCTAATACTATATTTATCACTACCGCAAACACGGCAAAACCAAATTAAAGTAAAATTTTTACACACCCAAATCATCAGTTTACGTACATACAGTTATTCAGAATGTAAATTACAATGTATTTCAGCGTATCGGTAAAGTTATAAACAAATTTTTGTATTCGAAGCGACGTGCCGTATACATTTGAAATATTATACGATACTTAAAATTACAAGTAAATTTAAAAAATTTACAGCTTCGAGTTTTATATCTGATAAAAATAACAGTTCATATTTTCACATAAAACTCTACATGAGGTTGATTTTATACGTGTACAGGAATATTTTGTCACTAGTAAATACCCCTGTCTTTACTCACGTGATTACTAAATCTACTTTCAAACATTTACTATTGAAGCTTTAACTAAGCAAGTAATAGTTTGAAAATTGCTGTCCCTATCCATCTATAATTATATATATAAATTTATATATTTAATTTATTTGTAAGTAGGTATATATATTATATATGCATGCATTTATTATAGTTCTGTTATATTTATTATTTTCTCACATAGCTTGCACCCGTTACTTTGTCTCTACACAACCCCAAGGTAGACTGGCAGAGAATGCCTACTGACATTAAGTCCGCCTATTTGTACCTTTTTTGTATTGTGTGCAAACAATGAATAAATAAATTATGACGTTGAAAGAAAATTCTAATTCAAAATTAAAATATATAATATATAATATAACTCGAAAACGGAGACACTTTTACTAAGGTCTTTTTCTCTTATACTTTTATAAGTCTTTTTTTTATCTAGTATGTGACCTATCTTCCTTTTCAGTTTTTCGTGTTACTTAGGTGACATCCTGTATCTGTCTCACTATTGGTCACAGCCTTATTTTTAATATACTTACTAGCTGCCCACCTCCCTACGTATAAGGGACTCATTGACAGGTATCGATCTTAATTTTTTTAGAACGGTTTCTAAAACTTGTAGGTTTCGTCACGATGATTAACATCACCGCGGAGTGGGTGGTAAACTAGCATATAAAATTGCCACAAACAATGTTGCTAGCGTACTATATACTTGTGGTGACAGCCTGAACTATGAGCTTTTTTTTTTTTTTTGTTCACGGGGAGGAAATCTTCAGAAAGATACCCCGCCTTCTGGGGGGAAGGCGGCGGTTATGTGGGGTTCTTACCCACTAAAACCTCCCCGGTGGCCCTTTCCTCGGTGCATGACGAGGGGCTCCGGGATCTCCAGTGGAACGCACCGGAGCCCCTCTGCACTGTGCTCAAGGAAAGCACGTCCCGGGGGGGGGGGGAGGTTACTCCCTCCCCCCCTGTGACCTCGCAGCGCAAGGCGACACGGGCCAGCCGATGTCGCCTTCTTCCCGGGTCCACTTTGGTGGACGACTCAGGCCCCCACCCTTGTCGCCCAGTGAACCCGAGGCCCCTTTTAGTCGCTTTGTACGACAGGCAGGGGATACCGTAGTCTTATTCTTGAGAGCCCAGAACTACAGGGCTGAAACTATGAGCTACCACAACGTATACGTTCCAAAATTGACGTAGCAAAAATATATTTTTTAAATGTTCTCTATTACGAACAGCCTTCCGATATCGACTGTTTGAGCATGTTTAATAAATTCAAATTTTCATATCGCTTCATTATTTGCGTTACGTTGATCCATATAATATATATATAGTATGTGTTTTTTAAAGAAGCAATATACCGTGGGTTTCTTTATAAGTTCCCTGTTTGCTCTTTAGCGGCGAATTGCTTACTTACTCATGTGCGTGAATACATTTCAGAACAGTGATGAGGGATTTGGTGTGGGTTTCGTTACAATATTACCGCGTGACGTTTCCATTTTCGTAATTGTGTAGCAAAGAGCTCCCGCTTTTTACTTTGTATTTTCTTCTCTTCAGAAAGTGCATGTGGCCTTTTAATTTTAAAATAGATATATCTCATTTTCATCTCCAAAGGGATCATTCAGAATTTTTTTACCAGTGCAGTCTGCGATAAATTAGGCGGTTATTTCAAACTCAACGTACCACTGTTGATATAATCATGTCTTGTTTTTGTTTATGAATGGGTTTCTGTCTCTCCAACTGTCTCGCAAATTCCAAAATCTCCAGAAAATTGCTGTCAAACTCAACCCTGTCTCGCCTAGGAAAATTGTTGTTAATCGCTGACAATACGTCTCTGTATATATGATTCGGTCATCGTTACATTGTGTAGAGATCATTCTACAAACGTCGTCTACAAAATGGTCATACACAATTGTGAATAGGAGACAGCATGCGGTCTACGCAGCAAATAGAGAAATATAAAACGAATCTCGCTTAAGTGCCTTCGAAACTCGTACTCTATCATAATTATCTCACAATTCATGAAACTCTGAAATGGTTTGTCAACGTATATTCCTCCTCTTTTCATTATGAGAATTAATTAATTACAAAAATGAATACTTAATACTTTAATTTTCAATTGTTATCTATTTTTAAATCTACGATAATTTGGATATTTTGCAGCACAAAGGGTCACGTCGTGTCGTGTGGAATGAAATACGTTAAATAATAAATTACTTTCAACACCTCATGTGTTTAACGCAATTTATTATTCACCAGCACTGCATATAATAGTTGAATTAATTTATATCGGGGTATCCCCTGCCTGTCGTAGAAGGCGACTAAAAGGGGCCTCGGGTTCACTGGGCGACAAGGGTGGGGGCCTGAGTCGTCCACCAAAGTGGACCCGGGAAGAAGGCGACATCGGCTGGCCCGTGTCGCCTTGCGCTGCGTGGGCACAGGGGGGGAAGGAGTAACCTCCCCCCCCCCCGGGACGTGCTCTCCTTGAGCACAGTGCAGAGGGGCTCCGGTGCGTTCCACTGGAGATCCCGGAGCCCCTCGTCATGCACCGAGGAAAGGGCCACCGGGAGGTGTTTTCCTCCCCGTCAACAAAAAAAAAATTATATCGTAGATATAATAAACAAAACTCTTTTACAATCCTGGCACATCGCGTTTAAATGTTCCTTGTACGTAGGTTGTGCAAGCTTTTGAAGTCACCCTTCTTTAGTATGTCTCCGGATAAACGCCGTCCCTACCTGTAACTAGTCTGCTATTAATCTCTATATATAAAAGAGAAAGTGTCTGGGTTTGTTCCATATAAGCTCCGAAAAGGCTGGACCGATTTCAATGCAACTTTCAGGGAATCTTCAGATTGACCTGGTGAATAATCCTGTAAGTTTGGTGGCGATTGGAGCACTCCTCTTTTTGAACAAGCCATACGTCGTACTATTATTTCTGACATTAACTTAAGCCCGATATGTTTTTGTATAAATGATATTGTATTTACTGATATTTACATAGGTAATGATCTGCACCCGCTCGAGAACTAAGCAAGCTCGTTTACCACTTTTGCTATCAAAAAAAGCTCTATCGTGTATCCTTACAGACAGTAAATTAAATTAAATGCATTGCACATAAACATAATCATGCGCTAGAATCCTTTAAATTATTTTATTAGATCATAATTCCGAATGTAGGCAAGATTGACCACAAATCATTCAATTCACATAGCATTAAGAACCTATTGAATTTTTCACCAAAACCTTTTCTGTAATCATTTGCATCAAAAATATTTGATTCATGTTTCCCACACCATTTTGAAAAGCAGCTTGAACATGCCATAGCATTTTCGTTTTTAACATAAATTTCAATCAATACTTCAGCATAAAGATTGTCGAGAAAGCTAAGCAAGCGAGAACCTTTTCTCTTGTATAATTAATAATATAATTTTATATTAAATCTGAGAACAATTTTTGCGTACCGTAATATATCATAATAAATTATATCGCAATTCTTAAATTTGACAAATTTTAATTGGTTGGGTTGGAACGTTCTGAAATATACTCGACCCTTCTCCGAGCCGTCACTTATGTTATCCCCTTTCGTAGTGATTTCAATATGGTAGTTTTTTATCCTCTAAATAAGATTTGTATATTGGCACTATACTTTCATAATATATTTATATTTTAAACCGACTTCAAAAAAGGATGTTACAACTCGTCTGTTTTTTTAATCCCTGTTGGTTGCCGGCTCTCACAGCTCTTTTAGCCGCTTTTTGAAATGAAATGACTATTTTGAATTCCTTTTTTTAAAGGGTTTTCTTTCAGTGAAGATAATAAACTATAACGTTTACATAGCTTGTATGTAATTGTATTTTGAAACGAAGGTTCGTATATAGTAGAATGGGGCTGGTTTATTTCAAGCAGTATATTGACACAGGTCGATGATGATGTATAAGACAAGTATATTTACCAGTAAAAATAACAACCGACATCAAATGTGGCTTTCTTCTTTATATTTCTGAATTATCTTAGCAATATTTAGAGTCAAATTACGGAAAAAGATCGATTTGTTTTGAAGGAGCCCAACTGTACTACAAAATACCTGCACACGTCAGGAGAGTCAAAATGCAACTTGCTAACAATATTTATAACTATTCCTCAACAATAGCTAATCGTTTCCAAGCAAATTAATGTGTTAAGTGACTCCTGTTTTCGTGTGACAGCGATATTATTGTTTTTATAATTTTAGTAATTTAATGTTCTCATGTAAGTGACTGTTGTGTCTGAAGTGAGAATAAAGTTTCTTAAACCAAAATCTAATATTACAGAATAGAATTAATAAGAAAATAACCAAACTCTCATCAAACTAACCTTGAAATACATCCTTACCAGTAAAAAATTAATCATCGACATCCGTTGGCGTGATATTGAGTTATTCGTCCATTTGTAACGCATATACTCAATGCAAATTGAAGACATATATGGTTGTGTCATAGATGATGATTCTCATGGATGCCAACGTCAGAATTGAACCAAATTTTAAATGAAAAAAGATTGATCAAAATCGGTTCACCCAGTCCAAAGTTACGACATAACAAACATAAAAACAAACAGACGAATTGAAAACCTCCTCTTTTTTCGAAGTCGGTTGAAAATGCGAGAACTGTGGCCCTTCGTCGAACCAAAAAGTAAAAACTACTATTGTTTTCATAACTACATTACGATATAACGAATTAAGAATCAAAGTAATGTTCTTTCTAGGGATTAGCGATCTTCGTGTCCCTCCAGTTTGATTGATTGCGTGGTGTTACCGGATGTGTGGTGTCGGCTCATTGTGAACCTTGTGATTGATTACATTTCAAGTTGTCTGCTTGCGATCTCCTTTACGTGGCTTGCTTACTTACCTTCTTTAATTTTTGATTACCGTCTGTTAAACATTTCATACAATCATTTACATAATTACTCGTATATTAAGAGATTTTATGAACATATAGAAGAATAATTATGAGCCTGTATATATATATATACGAGTATGTCTCGCTGTTGGGCACAGGCTTGTCTGTAAAGAGAGCATAAAGGCACTTAACTCCCTTCAACTACACCGATCCAATAAAAAATGAATCATCGAAATCGGCTAGCGTCATATTCAGTTATTCGGCCATTTGTAACGCACATACTCAATGGAAATTTAAGACTTATATGGTTTTGTAATGAATGCCATTGTCAGAATAGGACCAAATAATATAATATGAATAGCTTGCCCGCGTCTGTCTTTCCCCCCGATTACAATGTGGGTATTTTCAAGATTAGAGTGAATAGGCATTTACTAAGCTAGTGCGCCTTTTTTTTGTTAACGGGGAGGAAATCTTCAAAAAGATACCCCGCCTTCTGGGGGGAAGGCGGCGGTTATGTGGGGTTTTTACCCACTAAAACTCCCCGGTGGCCCTTTCCTCGGTGCATGACGAGGGGCTCCGGGATCTCTAGTGGAACGCATCGGAGCCCCTCTGCACTGTGCTCAAGGAGAGAATGTCCCGAGGGTGGGGGCCTGTCCTTGCCACCCTTGTCACCCAGTGAACCCAAGGTACCTAAAAAGGAACCTAAAAAGTCGCCTTCTACGACAGGCAGGGGATACCCTAAGTATAAGTAGAAATCAATATACTCGTGTTATTTATGTATTTATTGTTATATTGTGTAAATTTGAGAAACGTGCCGGAATATTTTAATGTTGAACAGGTTTAATTAATCTTGTTCACACTTCCATTTAACCAAAGCTTGATTGCTTTCGCTGTCTCTTCATCTGTTTGTTTGCTATGCTAATAACAAGATTGCGTTAGTACATAAGATAACCGCGTGTAATGTAAATACAAATGGAACTGTTATAACGTTTTGTTTTACATTTTGGTTAATTTGTATGTTTCAATTATAAATTACGTCAACAAGATTGTTATGTTCTTATTTAATATCTCTATTATGTATAATATTTGTTCTTGTTACGAATACCGAATATTTTTTTTTTAATAATTTCTAAGCAAGTGCTTGACTACGATCCCACCTGATGTTAAGTGGAAATGCAGTCCTGGATGGTAAGGCGCACTAGCTTAGTAAATGCCTTATAAAATCTTTGATATAAGCTGGCAGGTATTTTAATGCCTTCTTCTTTGTCGTTCCCTTATTTCGGAGGATCGTGGCCACTAGACCCCTTCAAGTGAACAATCTGCCTCCATCGGCTTCGGTCCGAGGCAGCCCTCACTAGCTGGTAGAGATTAGGTGAGGAGATGGCACCTTTACTTGATCCAGCGGAGATCCTCGCCGAAGTGTATCACTTCGTGTTAGCGAGGAAATCTCGAGGAGACCCCCAGCTTGGGAGGAGGTCACACGTATGCGGAGGCAGGCTTGGGCCGCCCTTTACGGCGATGGACGGAGGACCTGGCACAACCGGTCTCTGGTCAGTGGACGGTGGAGGCCATCCGGCCCGTCCTCGAACGGTGGGTGATGCGGCGATTTGGGTCGCTGACCTTCCGGTTGGTGCAGATCATTTCCGGACACGGATGTTTCGGGAAGTATCTGCACCAAATCGCAAGACGGTTGGCGTCGCCAGAATGCCGTGAATGTGGAGCACCAGAGGACACAGCGGCCCACACACTGGAGTCGTGCGCCGCGTGGGCTTCCCAACGGCACACGCTCTCAGTGTTCGTCGGCCGGATCTCTCTCTGCCTAGCGTTGTCAAAGCAATGCTAGACGGAGAGAGTTCATGCAGGCTATGGTCTCTTTCTGTGAGGAGGTAATGTCACAGAAAGAGACCTCGGAGCGGGCAAGGAAAACGCCACCCTATCAGACTCGCTCCGGCGAAGACGACGAGGCGTCAGGAGAAGGCAATTTGCCCGCCTCTTCGAACCTCCTTAGTGGGCAGCTGGCGTGGAGTTGGGGAACTCCTCGTGAGCATGGCTACCCCCACAGGCGCAGGAGGCCCGGTTTTAGACCGGGTCTGTCACTGGGGCGAGATGGTGAATGCTAACGCGACCCCATCTCGCCCCATCACAGTGAAGGACTGCTCCATGGGAGGTTTTAGTCGGTAGGGGCCTCTAGCAGGCCGAGCCCGACATAACTTGCCCGCTTCCCCGGCGGGCACGTATGAATAAAACATTTCCTCCCATAAAAAAAAAAAAAAAAAAAACCTTTACTTGGTCAGACCATCGTGTTGTCACCTCTTGTTCTCTTGCCTTCTGTATTGCCAACGATGACCAGCTTTTCAAAGTTGCATTATATGCCCGAAATATGACAGTACGCGCTGTCGACACGAAGTGACAGTTTTATGGCGAAAGGGAGAGAATAGATACATTTGTCCGTTGGCAGTCCACGGAATTCGTAGCATTCGACTCTAGCACCACATCTCGAATCCATCTATTCTCTTGGTCAAAATGCAATTTAAATGCCTACTGAAATATTATATTATATATCGCTTTTTCACCTTGGACCTTCAAAATTATCAATTTTACGGTCAGAAGCAACTAGAAAGACTTTTCACTAAAGCTTTTTCGAACAACGTATAACGTGGGCAATTTGATTAAATAAATTCTTAAACGCCATTCTGATAATTTCTGTTTGAGTCCAAACTCCCATTTCCGCCAGCCAAAACAAACATAAACTGGAGTAAATTTTCTTTTAACATTAGTTGGAAAGTATTTGAATTGGAATATTGTTCTATTTTAATAAACCATAGACATAATGTATTTATAGTTATGTACGACTCATCATTATTATTATTATTAATTAATCTATAGTATAATCGTGTAGCGTAAAGGTAGTGACAAGTGTTTGCAGGAAGAACTTAGCTGTCCATAACACAAGTCTATGACTTAGCACGGCGGCTAAAGTTAGTGGTAAGAGTATCCCTATATCGCCTTGCATTTGTATTTATTTTAATTCGATATGTTATTGTTATTTATGTATATTTTGTTTTTATATATATATATAGAAAAAAATATTTATCCATTAAAAAAAATCTTTTAAGATTAAAAAAAAATTAAATAAAAAATTTTAAAAATGCTTTTAATTTACCCTAGGGCAATTTCCTAAGGTAAGTAGGGTAAAGAAAAATATTTGACACATTTACCAACATTTCAAAATTCTGCCATACACTTTTTTAGCATATTTTTTTGACGTTGAGTGGGATTTTGCGACTCGCAGGGTTATCAACTATTAAAAGTATAAAGCGCAATAAAACAACGTAACAAAGTTGTAGTACAAATGCACATTAAATATCCCAACAGACAACTAAGTCCACCGCACAGCATAACTCCACTGACAGAATAAGCGCTCGACTCTCTCGACAGAACCGAGTGGCACAAAGAGCCCTTGCGTCTTGTATAATACTGCCAAGTCGAATATATTTTGCCAACCAATGTCGGGGAGTATTACTTGACATAATACTTACGTACTAGAGTGCTACTTGATAAGTATAGTTATAAATAAAAACAAAAAGCGACTACCAATCGGATGTACGATTTCCAATAAAAATGAATTATCAGATTCAGATTCAGATTCAGATTTTCATTTATTTACTACAAATTATTACAAATTATTAGTATCACAAATTACATTAGATAATTGAATAGAAAAAAAAATAATGAAAAAATAGTAAATCAAAGAAATAAAATGATTTTAATTTGTAATTTCATTTGTTAATTCCTCCACACTATAAAATGCCCTCTCAACCAGCCATGACTTCAACCTATTTTTAACATTGCTAGACTGGGAGCTTCAGTTACATGCTTAGGGAGTCGATTGTAGATCGCGGGGCCTGTGACCTGTGTCAACTTGTCCGATCTAAATTAGTTGTCGTGATAGAGGAGTTAGTTATTCCTCCTTTTGTCACGCAAATATTTAATGCAAATTTAAGACATATGGTTTTCTCATGGATGCCATTCTCAGAATTGGACCAAATAGGACAACACGTACCGTACTAGCTTTCCAATAAAAAAAATCAACTAAATCGGTTCACCCAGTCGAAAGTTATGAGGTAACAAACATAAAAAAACGTGCAGACGAATTGAGAACCTCCATCTTTTTTGAAGTCGGATGAAAATCCTTAAAAAATCTGTTTCTGTTCAATAATTCTTCTTCTTCGTTCTTTAACTGCTGTCGATCGTGACTACGTGCGAACAACGTGCAAGCAACCTAATAAGATAGGTGAAAAGCGAACACTTATTGGCATTACTGTCTACCCTGGTACTGTTAAAGTGACGTGATACGTTTAATAAATCGAGGGAGAGGGTTTTTGTTAAGGAAAATGTAATATTCGTAAACATCCGCAAGGATTTTTCTCTGTGAAAGCATTTACACGTTCAAGACTTGAAACAAAAAGTTAAGTTAGCCCTGACGTATACAAATCGTTTTCTGAATTTTGGGTAGGGCTAAAAATTTATTTTCCTTCTTTTGTATAATATGACTTACGAATAAGATTCTGAGAAGATTAAACCTACATGTTTTATATTGAAATAAAGTCAAAGAGAATGGTAACTATCTTATTTCAGCCCTACTTAATTTTTATATCATTGGGATCTGTGCGCCGCTACAGGACCCCCAGAAGACCACGATGCTTTTCCTTAGTCAGTTGCTTTTGCCCGATAAGGTTCGATTCCTGACATATGTAGTTTATATATACCTATGAATTTTTCGTATAATACGTACTATACAATATATAGCCCCCGGTTACTAATAATGTTTGCAAAATTTTATACGCCTCCTAAATTACATACTGTAATACATTCTTGTATAATAATGGTATATTTAAGCATGAACAAAATCCACTTTTTATCAAATCCATTATTTTCCCCATATAGAAATCGTAAACCAATAATGGATTTTCGTTGTCACATTCAGGATGTATGCCCCACCCGTTGGGGATAATTAATGACGCCCCCCATACGCCATTTTGGTACAGACATTACAAATAGAACCATTTCGAACTATTTCGAAGAACGATTTTAATGACTCAATTAAATCTGATTTCTAATTACTACAGAGATTTGAATTAATAGAAGTTACAGTCGTATTAAAGCATAGTTAGCCACGCGACCCTAGTGCTAATTGTTTTGACTTCACATGTCTTATAATTTTTTCTAACACATGCAGTTACACGATGTTTTTTAATGGGGTCTAAACTAATGCTTGACCACGATCCTTTTTTTAAGAGGAGGAAATCTTCAAAATATACCCCGCCTTCTGGGGAAGGCGGCGGTTATGTGGGGTTTTACCCACTAAAACCTCTCTGCACTGTGCTCAAAGGAGAGCACTTCCCAGGGGGGAGGTTTTTCCCTCCCCCCCTGTGCCCTCACAGTGCAAGGCGACACGGGCCAGCCGATGTCGCCTTCTACGGTCCACCTTGGCGGACGACAAAGGCCCCCACCCTTGTCGTACAGTGAACCCGAGTCCCCTTTTAGTCGCCTTCTACCACAGGCAGGGGATACCGTAGTCTTATTCTTGAGAGCCCAAAACTACAGAGCTGTTGACCACGATCCTACCTGATGTTAAGTGTTGGTATAGTCGAAAGTTGGTATGCGCTAGTTTAATAAGTGCCTATTCACTCACTTCACCGTTGTGCAGAAAATCTCCACTTAAAATTGCAACAACAAAATTCATTGGTGTCGGTGCCAGGGATCGAAAGGGTTGCTAGCGTACTATGCAACTTGAGGCGACCGCCTGCACACTGAACTACCACGGCTCTAACATCTAAATTAATAAACAAGGGACGAAAAGCAGCATGTTTTAAAATGGGGCAACCCTTATTTTTTTAAATTGGCAATATTCCGTAAATTACCATAAGAAAACGGAATTAAAATAAGCATCAATTGTGCGTGCTTGGGTAAGGGTTAAAAATTCTGGGTATTTGAGTGTTTAAAATTTTTGTTTCAATGGTGGAAAAAAAACACTTTTATTTTGTAATTTTATTAATAAATATTGTAAAAAATACAATGCACCTTAAATGGATAATATACTTTCTAATACAGAAGAAAATGTTTGTTTTGAATGTGTATCATATGATAAATTAGTATATTTAAACTTTATACGTTTAATTATCATATTATTTATTTTAGTTTATTTTTGACTCAGTAATATATTTATTTATGAAATTTTTTCATCTATTATTTTATTGTATAAAATATATATTAGTCTCATAACTGTTTTATTTATATATCATATTTATTATTATACTCTTACTGTCTGCATAAATTCCATATAAAAGTAGTATTGCGCGCGCACGTCTTTACGTAGTCCCGGGCACCGCTGAAAATCAGCGCTGTCGCATTCTTGCATATGCTGAGACGGTGTCCGATATTGGCGTCATATGTTTTGTATTATTTGTCCGTGTAACTTTAACTGTGTTTTGTCTATTTTTCATTCTTTTTTAATGTGTGTTATATTCAGTCTGTGATGTGTTTTTGTATTGTGATGCCAATAAATAGATGTCTATGTCTATTTAATAATAATTTTAAGACCAATCAATAGCTTTTTATGAATAATATAATATAAGAACAATAGCGTAATGGCTAAGGGGCAAGTTAACAAATTATAACAGATGTTAGCTTTATAAGCTCGTGTATTATATAAAAAGAAGCATGACTTAAAAAGCGTTCGTCATCATACTTATATGAACACATCCAATGTAATACTTAACGAATAACTTAATTAAATTTCAGCTCTTATATTTTCAGTTGTCAACCGTAAAAGAACTGTGAACTAGAATAACCTCTTAAACTTTTTGGACTAACTATAACATCTTTATCAATTGGTTTGTTCTCATTGAATCTATTTGTTGCAAAATCTCTCGATTGGGATGGTGCATAATCTACATTACCATACATACTAGTTCCTACACAAGGGTAAACTGTTGATAATGGTCGCATAGCTCTAAGAGTGGAATTCCCGGGAATATCTTTGTAAAGAATCATATCAGGATGGACAGGATCATAGAATGTTCCAGATATGTGACTAATATCAACATCGTTATCAATATCAGAAAGCCCATCACCGAAAATATTCGGAGTTTCTGTGATGAATATGTCGTTAGTTTTGGAGTTATTTGTTGATCGACGTTTAACAAAATAACGAATCGCAACAATAAGCAACATAAGAAGAATACATATTAATATGCTGGCGCTGACATATATGAGCATTTTGTTACTGAAAATCGATGTGTTTGTTTCATTTTGATCAGTATTTTTCTTTGTATTCTCAATAATGGTAACATCAATTGCCGGTTGATGGCTATGCGTAATGTTTAGTACCTGAGGTACTGTAACAAGGTTGGTGATTGGTCGAGCCCCGTTTGTTTCACTCTTTTTTTCAGCAAATTCATCTAAAAATATAATTATCTTATTATTATTTTACAGTTACGAAAGCAAATATCAACGGTACAAAGGGGAAATGTCGTAACTAGAATAATTTAATTTTACACCAGAGCCGAATAACTATTTTAAAAATTTGATAAATTTTGGAATAAAGCGTAGAAAAACTAGAACTAGAAACGAGATCTAGAGCAATATGCAACTGAACGCCCTCCGCTCGACCAAGCCTCCACCCTAAGGAGGTGAGCGGGTCGACCGGGGGCGCTGGGGAGCACTGAGACTCGAGACTGTCAGCCAGACACTGGCCTTCTCCTCGTCCAGTGAAGCTGGCGGGAGATTGGGACGGGTGAGAGGAGGCATCCCATGGTCGGGATCACGTTTGAGTGATTTTGGTAAATTCCAAAATGCCAAATGGGAAGGACGAATTTCGCTTAACGTACTGTTCCACCGCTCGTTCCTATAGGCAGCTATGCGTGTTTCACCTCACGCTGTAATTTATGTAGCTGCCAACGGTGACGCACGGTAGGGTACAGATCGTAAGCCCTAGTGGCTGCGTTCTTGCGTCTCATGAGATCACGGATTTCAGAAGGCAGGACCCATCGCTGATCGTCAACGACGGGTACCTCCTGGAGCAGTCAGTAATGACTGTCTGAATGTGTCTCGTGAGCGTGCGCTGCGAAATTAGTCTTGAGTGGAGAATCTACGTTCTCTGGAAACGCTTCTATGGGGAGCTGGCATCTTCAATTGGGGACTCAAGTTTGTGCCAGTCGATGACGGTTTTGTTTGAGGGGCGGTTTGGGCAGAGGGCCCTAGCCGCAGAATTACAGGGCGGTGATCCGAGTGAAGCTCGTGTATCACGTACGGGTTGGTCACTGTGAGAGTGATATGACGGAGAGGGACACAGCGGTCGCGGAGAAGCTAATAGCAATGCAGCGCGTCTGCGGCGTGAACCCAAAACGATCTCTGGCCACCTCCAACTGTAGAAGTGGCACTTTTAAACAAATGCAGAGTAAAACAATTTAAGTGTATTGGAAAAGAGCACGGACACAGGTCTGTGGTTGCAATATAAGAATAAAAAAAAAAAGTTATGAGGTAACAAACATAAAAAAACGTGCAGACGAATTGAGAACCTCCATCTTTTTTGAAGTCGGATGAAAATCCTTAAAAAATCTGTTTCTGTTCAATAATTCTTCTTCTTCGTTCTTTAACTGCTGTCGATCGTGACTACGTGCGAACATCGTGCAAGCAACCTAATGAGATAGGTGAAAAGCGAACACTTATTGGCATTACTGTCTACCCTGGTACGGTTAAAGTGACGTGATACGTTTAATAAATCGAGGGAGAGGGTTTTTGTTAAGGAAAATGTAATATTCGTAAACATCCGCAAGGATTTTTCTCTGTGAAAGCATTTACACGTTCAAGACTTGAAACAAAAAGTTAAGTTAGCCCTGACGTATACAAATCGTTTTCTGAATTTTGGGTAGGGCTAAAAATGTATTTTCCTTCTTTTGTATAATATGACTTACGAATAAGATTCTGAGAAGATTAAACCTACATGTTTTATATTGAAATAAAGTCAAAGAGAATGGTAACTATTTTTATTTCAGCCCTACTTAATTTTTATATCATTGGGATCTGTGCGCCGCTACAGGACCCCTAGAAGACCGAACCACGGTGCTTTTCCTAAATCAGTTGCTTTTGCCCGGATAAGGTTCGATTCCTGACATATGTAGTTTATATATACCTATGACTTTTTCGTATAATACGTACTATACAATATGTAGCCCCCGGTTACTAATAATGTTTGCAAAATTTTATACGCCTCCTAAATTACATACTGTAATACATTCTTGTATAATAATGGTATATTTAAGCATGAACAAAATCCACTTTTTATCAAATCCATTATTTTCCCCATATAGAAATCGTAAACCAATAATGGATTTTCGTTGTTACATTCAGGATGTATGCCCCACCCCGTTGGGGATAATTAATGACATCCCCCATACGCCATTTTGGTACAGACATTACAAATAGAACCATTTCGAACTATTTCGAAGAACGATTTTAATGACTCAATTAAATCTGATTTCTAATTACTACAAAGATTTGAATTAATAGAAGTTACAGTCGTATTAAAGCATAGTTAGCCACGCGACCCTAGTGCTAATTGTTTTGACATCACATGTCTTATAATTTTTTTCTAACACATGCAGTTACACGATGTTTTTTAATGGGGTCTAAACTAATGCTTGACCACGATCCTTTCTTTTTCTGCGAGGAGGAAATCTTCAAAAGATATCCCGCCTTCTGGCGGCGGTTATGTGGGTTTTTACCCACTAAAACCTCTCTGCACTGGTGTGCCTGTGTTGAGAGCATCTCCCAGGGGAGGTTTTTCCTCCCCCTGTGCCCTCATTATGCAAGGCGACACGGGCCAGCCGATGTCGCCTTCTACGGTCCACCTTGGCGGACGACAAAGGCCCCCACCCTTGTCGTACAGTGAACCCGAGTCCCCTTCTAGTCGCCTTCTACCACAGGCAGGAGATACCGTAAGTCTTATTCTTGAGAGCCCAAAACTACAGAGCTGTTGACCACGATCCTACCTGATGTTAAGTGTTGGTATAGTCGAAAGATGGTACGCGCTAGTTTAATAAGCGCCTATTCACTCACTTCACCGTTGTGCAGGAAATCTACACTTAAAATTGCAACAACTAAATTCATTGGTGTCGGTGCCAGGGATCGAAAGGGTTGCTAGCGTACTATGCAACTTGAGGCGACCGCCTGCACACTGAACTACCACGGCTCTAACATATAAATTAATAAACAAGGGACGAAAAGCAGCATGTTTTAAAATGGGGCAACCCTTATTTTTTTTAATTGGCAATATTCCGTAAATTACCATAAGAAAACGGAATTAAAATAAGCATCAATTGTGCGTGCTCGGGTAAGGGTTAAAAATTCAGGGTATTTGAGTGTTTAAAATTTTTGTTTCAATGATGGAAAAAAACACTTTTATTTTGTAATTTTATTAATAAATATTGTAAAAAATACAATGCACCTTAAATGGATAATATACTTTCTAATACAGAAGAAAATGTTTGTTTTGAATGTGTATCATATGATAAATTAGTATATTTAAACTTTATACGTTTAATTATCATATTATTTTTTTTAGTTTATTTTTGACTCAATAATATATTTATTTATGAAATTTTTTCATCTATTATTTTATTGTATAAAATATATATTAATCTCATAACTGTTTTATTCATGTATCATATTTATTATTATACTCTTACTGTCTGCATAAATTCCATATAAAAGTAGTATTGCGCGCGCACGTCTTTAGGTAGTCCCGGGCACCGCTGAAAATCAGCGCTGTCGCATTCTTGCGACAGCATATGCTGAGACGGTGTCCGATATTGGCGTCATATGTTTTGAATTATTTGTCCGTGTAACTTTAACTGTGTTTTGTCTATTTTTCATTCTTTTTTAATGTGTGTTATATTCAGTCTGTGATGTGTTTTTGTATTGTGATGCCAATAAATAAATGTCTATGTCTATCTATTTAATAATAATTTTAAGACCAATCAATAGCTTTTTATGAATAATATAATATTAGAACAATAGCGTAATGGCTAAGGGGCAAGTTAACAAATTATAACAGATGTTAGCTTTATAAGCTCGTGTATTATATAAAAAGAAGCATGACTTAAAAAGCATTCGTCATCATACTTATATGAACACATCCAATGTAATACTTAACGAATAATTTAATTAAATTCCAGCTCTTATATTTTCAGTTGTCAACCGTAAAAGAACTGTGAACTAGAATAACCTCTTAAACTTTTTGGACTAACAATAACATCTTTATCAATTGGTTTGTTCTCATTGAATCTATTCGTTGCAAAATCTCTCGATTGGGATGGTGCATAATCTACATTACCATACATACTAGTTCCTACACAAGGGTAAACTGTTGATAATGGTCGCATAGCTCTAAGAGTCGAATTCCCTGGAATATCTTTGTAAAGAATCATATCAGGATGGACAGGATCATAGAATGTTCCAGATATGTGACTAATATCAACATCGTTATCAATATCAGAAAGCCCATCACCGAAAATATTCGGAGTTTCTGTGATGAATATGTCGTTAGTTTTGGAGTTATTTGTTGATCGACGTTTAACAAAATAACGAATCGCAACAATAAGCAATATAAGAAGAATACATATTAATATGCTGGCGCTGACATATATGAGCATTTTGTTACTGAAAATCGATGTGATTTCGTTTTGATCAGTATTTTCTTTGTATTCTCAATAATGGTAACATCAATTGCCGGTTGATGGCTATGTAATGTTTAGTACCTGAGGTACTGTAAAAGGTTGGTGATTGGTCGAGCCCCGTTTGTTTCACTCTTTTTTTCAGCAAATTCATCTAAAAATATAATTATCTTATTATTATTTTAAAGTTACGAAAGCAAATATCAACGGTACAAAGGGGAAATGTCGTAACTAGAATAATTGAATTTTACACTAGAGCCGAATAACTATTTTAAAAATTTGATAAATTTTGAATAAAGCGTAGAAAAACTAGAACTAGAAACGAGATCTAGACCATTCGACTCTGCTTTCGCTCTTAATAATTCTATTGGAATAAGTAATTTAGGACAATTTTTGAATTATGTGGTTTTCGCTTTCTACCGTGAATATTACTTGAATAAAAATTTTAAAATGCAACATTGTCATATCCGTATTGGACACTTTTTGTACAATTTTGTACTTAAACGTACGAATCCTCCATTCTACTATTGACGTGAACCATTTCCTAGCACAAGCTTAAGCTTAGTTGAAATGGTTAACAAGAATATTAGTAATAATTCTGAAAAAAAAAGAAATATTGCTAGCTTTCTTTAAAAAAAAATTAACAACATAATCTTAGATTATTGGTATTTTTTTTAGTATGTCATACTAGTTTAGTTAATTACCATTAACCTAAGATTATGTTATGATTTAAGTTTATGATTTGTAGATAAAAATTGCGATGACACCTGTTTGTCTTATAAATATTTCGAAAGATATGGGAAATTATATGTTACGTCCATTTTACTTACCGTTCTCTTCGAATAGATTCTCCTCTTGATGGTATTCAGAATGGAAGTTCATTATTTCATCTTTTTCTGTAGCACTTTCATATTTTTCAGTTAATACGCCTAAAGGCACTAGAAATTGTAAAATTTGTTATTAATATTTCCTCAGATCCTAAATGTTAAACGCACATTCGTACTTGCTTACTCTAAGTAGAATGTATAGTGGTGTGGTTGGATCCCCGTTGTACTATTCACCGATATTCTCAAATTATTGGCCTGAAGAGCCTCTTGAGTCTTCTAAAAGGCCTACAAGAGATAACTAAGTCGCTCCTTATTATTTAACCCTTACTGTCACTACTGGACTATATATGGTGGGACCCACAATTTTCATTGCCGTTTTCACTGCACTTTTTTCTTTATAGTGTATTAAACCGTTATAGAGCCGTGGTAGCTCAGTGTCCGGTTGTCTCAAGTTGCATAGTACGCTAGCAACCCGAGTTCGATCCTTAGTGCCGTCAGCAATAAATTTACTGTTGCAATTTTATGTGCTGATTCACCACGCGCTCGGCGGTAAAGAAAAACATCATAAGGAAACCTACAAGTCTTAGAAAATTTTTCTAAGGCATGTGAAGTCTGCCGCACTAGAAGAGAAGGCCTGCGCCCAACAGTGGGACATATATATTTTATATATCAAAGCTGTAACTTTAACTTTTAACTTTAAATCAACGTACCTGCCAAATTATGAGCCTCTGTTTTTTACTTATATCTATATAGACATAGACATTTATTAATTGGCATCACAATACAAAAACACATCACAGACAGAATATAACACACAATAAAAAATAATGAAAAATAGACAAAACACAGTTAAAGTTACACGGACAAATAATACAAAATATACGGTGCCATATCGGACACCGTCTCAGCATATGACAGCATGCGACAGCCCTGATTTTCAGCGGTGCCCGGGTCTACCTAAAGACGTGCGCACGCCGTACTACTTTTATATGGAATTTATACAGACATTAAGAGTATAATAAATATGATACATAAATAAAACAGTTATGAGATTAAAATATATTTTATACAATAAAATAATAGATGAAAAAATTTCATAAATAAACATATTATTGAGTCAAAAATAAACTAAAATAAATGAAATGATAATTAAACGTATAAAGTTAAAATTATATAATGAAATATTGAAAATATTGGAAACAACAAGATATCGCGGGGAAATTATCTTTTTGTAACTTTAACATCAGGTGTTTTAATTTATTTTTATATATAAACTAATTCTAACTATTAAATACAGGATTAAGGTCCCTTGCAAGTTTTATTGGCTCTGAAGAAATAAAACTTAACGAAAACTGTTTTTATCTTCATCACAGTTATATTGAAAGTTTAATATTTAAGAAGTCAAAATTATATTGCTAGTTTTACAGTGTTTTAAAATGCACACAAAGTATACTCGAAGTTGGTGATTCAAATTATGAGTGAAATAATTTTATTTAAAAACAGTATTTATCGCAAAACTTACCACAAGCATAAACAATCTTAAGATAAGGTCTTGAATCTAGTTTACAAGGGCTGCCAAAAGTTTTATAGTTGACATTTATTTGACATCGACGTTTTCCATGACATATCTCCATTACTGTTTCTACCGCAAATGGAACTGTGCATGCTAAAAAAAAAGGATGAAAAATTATTTTAATGTACTTATTTCATTCATGATAGCATTATATGTATACAAATAAATAAAATTGGAGTGTCTGTTTGTGACATTAAAATAACCGGTTCTTTTTAATATCACAAACTCGCATGACAGGCATGTAGCATATGATATGCGGTACATATATCAACATATATTAAAATTTTTGTCTATCTATTTATTCCGCCGGAGAGCACTGCGGAGGGGCTCGGGTGGGTTCCTCTGAGATCCCGAAGCCCATCACCATGCACCGAGGAAGGGCCACCGGAGGAATTAGTGGATAAAACCCCACATAACTTCGCCTTGCCCCAGAAAGCAAGGTATCTTGTGGAAGATTACCCCCTTAAAAAAACACCCGGACCGGAGCTACCACAGCTCTATAATATACTCCATAAATTTACTTTATGTATATGCATTTTATATCTCGGCTTTAATGGTTTGCATCTAATTTGTGTATTTAGCCAAAGTTTTGTCTCTTAAGTTTTTTAACATGAAGAGAAACATGTTAACGTATCCTAATGTGTCTAAAAAGGGGAGGTTACTCCCTCCCCCACCCCTTTTTTTTTGTCGCCTTCTACGACAGGTAGGGGATACCGTAGTCTTATTCTTGAGAACCCAGAACTACAGGGCTGTGGGAGTCCTACCGTC
This sequence comes from Meandrusa payeni, assembly GCA_029286785.1. Taxonomy (NCBI): domain Eukaryota; kingdom Metazoa; phylum Arthropoda; class Insecta; order Lepidoptera; family Papilionidae; genus Meandrusa; species Meandrusa payeni. The sequence goes on along the minus strand of JAGSMX010000005.1, from coordinate 11,340,226 downwards.
ACCTGACTATAGGGTATAATAACAGCAAAGATTTTTTTGTCTTATATAATATTGATGGTGACTTACTCTCGTCAGGTATTCCTTCTGCTTGTGGACATTTGGTGGATTCGTAAGCTGTCCTTCCATACTGTGCATCAAATACAGCTATTCTTGAATGTGGATTGCAGCTTACCGTTATAATATCATTTTCACAACCGGTTCGACTACGAAACTCGTCTAAAAAAAAGAAAACAGAAATATATTTACAAGCAAAAACTAATTTGTTTCCAGAAAGGTTTAAATGTATATGTGATTATATACAATTTTAATACAAATAAAAGAAAAATTATGACATATGTATACATAATCATACAAATATAATATTACATACATGTCAATACAAACAATAATACGTAAATATAATATGCTATGCATACAACAAATACACTCGTGAGCAAAAATAAAGGGTCGTTTAAGAAAGTTTGAATATCTCGGAAGATAAAGACATTTGCTAACTGAAATAAATTGTGCATGATAAACAATTAAATATCCTTAAAATAAAATAAAATATTATTATTAGTTTATTTATTATTCATTATTTTCAGTATTTAGTGTACACAATAATAAACAACAATAATAAAATTAAATAAAAATAAAATTTAATGAATCATACTGTATTATCCAAAATTACGTAAGACATCCTTTTTCGTAGTTCATGTTTTTTTAATTAAATATAAATAAATTAAAAAAATATTTTATTTTATTTTTGGGATATTTAATTGTGTATTTTTATTTATTTATTTATTTTTCATTCAAAAACATAAACCTAAACTTAAACGAAAAAGGATATCTTACGTAAACTTGGATAATGTATTTGTCATTTATTATTATTATTTATTAAATTTTAGTACTCAATGTCGTCACATGGACATAATATTTTCATAAATGAATAAAATTTTCCGACCCATTATTTTGCTCACGGCTATATTTAAATAATATATTCAAAAGTAAAGATAGTGCTTAGGTTCTAGGTTCTAAAAGGCAAAATTACAATAATATATATGGTAATACGCAAATGGAAGTCATTCTGGTCAAATTGCCCACAGGTGTGCCCATCTTTACAGTATGCGCGATTAAGATTAGGGACCGGGTTTGAGTACTTGTAAAATTAAATTCTCTTGTACATAGCAATAATGTACCCGTAGCATTAAAACACAATTATTTGCGAAACTTCAATATGAGTCCCTTAATACGTTAACCGCTTGTACACCTTCAGAAGAGATTTGTTAAAAAAAAGTCAGTAGTGGAAATTCAAGGACGGAAGTTTAGCTTCGAACTCTGTAAACTAAAAAAGGACCTCGACAGGAGAGCATACTTTTAGTGAAACAACATAGAGCTAATAGTAATAATATTAAAAAAAAAACTGTTGGATTTTTATATATAGTTTAGTAAATTATAGTAGGTTACCAATATAGTTCAGCCCTGTAGTTCTGGGCTCTCAAGAATAAGACTACGGTATCCCCTGCCTGTCGTAGCAGGTGACTAAAAGGGGCCTTGGGCTCACTGGGCGACAAGGGTGGGGGCCTTTGTCGTCCGCCAAGGTGGACCCAGAAAGAAGGCGACATCGGCTGGCCCCTGCATCATGCACCGAGGAAGGGCCACCAGGGAGATTTTAGTGGGCAAAAACCCACATAACCGCCGCTTTCCTCCAGAATACGGGGTATCTTTTTGAAGATTTCCTCCCCGTTAACAAAAAAAAGGTTACCAACATAGCTATATAAGATTGTCTCAAATGTTCAAGTCGTTCGATTTTTAAACCATTATTAAAAGATTAACCAACGACAAACATGGATTGATTTTTTTTTAATTTATTTACATATTTTTTTTATTTTACTTTTATATGCATTTCGTTTATCAATTTATTGCTTCAATAAGAACTCGGTTTGTTTTGTTTTAATTAGTTGAAATATATTTTGGTATATCATTTTAATAATTTGCCCGTGTCTGTTTCCCTCTAATTACATCGTGGGTATTTTCAAGAGTAGAGTGAATAGGCATTCACTAAGCTAGTGCGCCTTAACATCCAGAATTGTATTTCGATTACACACTACATCAGATGAGATCGTGGTCAAGCATCATATAAATTATCCTAGTATGCTAATACAATTTCACACAAAAAACCTAATGACGTTCATAATACCCACAACAGTTTGCTAATAAACTACCATACTACTAAGGTAATTGTTTGCAGGTAACCTAATACAACGTTCAACACGCTAGTATGTACCCGTTCAACTAATAAGGCCGCACCTACTCTCCACTCCTGTAGTACGCCGCACCCGTGCCGCGTCGGTCGGGGCAGCGACCCGACCAGGAATTTAATAACGCCGCATAAATCACATCAATACACTCACCGGAACCCTCGTAAAAAAAACCTAGCCCGCGTGATTAGTGAATCCACTCACCCCAGTCTGCCCCTTCTTTGTTTCGCTTAAGTGAAAATTACGCGGCAGTTCGGACTTCCGATCTTTTATACAACCGTCTACATAACTGCAAATTACACTAGTCGTTGTCTTATAGTCCAAATTCCACTTTAACCCGGATATTATTACCTATGATAGGATACGGGTACAATTTGGAAACCTTTAAGTCCAGTGTGAACAAACATCTTACGTGCGTCCTAGGCTTCATCTTTGCCTTCCATCAAGCGAAATAGAACCCAAGCAAGATCGTAACTTATTCGGTGAATCTGTCTGTTGTTATTTGTCATAGTTACTTTTACGTTGACAAGCAACCACATAATATTCGCGTGTGTCTGAACCAAACGCACGGTAGAATGTTTAATGATTTTTTTATTGCATTTTGTATGCATAATTAAAAAAAAATATATTAGCATTCTCATTCTCCACTCGTTCTCTATATCGATTTTTGTTTGGTGAAATTTGCCACCCTTTATAGTTAATATCATCATCATATAAGACTTTTGTCTTCAGGCATTGAGGTATTTGCGAAATGAGGACGGTACGGCGTCTTCCGAATATAGTATTTAAACTTCTTCGTCATTATATATATATAGTTTATATATTATAATAGAAGTGACGGAAAATTCATACTACTTTTCATCCCACGTCCAGGCAATTATCGCAAGTAGAGGCACAAAGTTTTTGCTTCACGTATTAATGCACATAGAAAATAACTCATCATCAGGTAATTAACAATTGGTCACGTTGTCCTGTCAAAAATAGCATTCCTTAACTTCGTATTTTACTTGTAAGAAATTGGTAGATACATTACTATACACGTCTTAAAGCATAATATTTACTCACATGGTCGGCATTTATAGGCCACTTCCACAAATTTTCTGGCTAATGGACAAGGATCTATAGACCCCGGCTTGGATTTAGTACTGAATTTACATTGGGGCTTCTTTTGACACGCTTCAACGACAGTTTGGAGAAGTGAATACTGCAAAAAAAACAATACAAAGACAAATCAAACATTAAACACGATACTCTCCGAAGTATCAAATTTATAGATATGGCAATAAAATTAAAATAAGACCTAATTGAAACAAACAAAAACACTTTAGAACTAATTGTTGATTACCAAACATTAAAAAATAAAGGTTTTTAGATGAATTTAATAACCTTTTTGTTTTACTTTCTAAGCAAGTGCTTTGCTTGTTAATTTTACCTGCATAGAATTTGGCCATAAGCAATTTTCTTCGTCCACTATTTCAACGTCTACAAGACTTGATCCTTCCAAGGCGCAATTGTGGCCTTCTGAAGCAGCCTTACCATATTGAGCTACTTGTATGCTTATCGAAGTACCTCGAGGGCATGCCAAGGAAACCATTTCATCGTCACACGCTGCACGTTGCATGGTCTTCAATGTGCCCGTTAATAACGCTAAAAGCACACAGAAAAGAAAATCAATCATAATTTAATTGTAATAAGATCCATAAAATTAGCAATAGTAAACTAACAGTTCGCTCAGGCTTCACTCGGCTGAGATAATGCAATTGATACATAGTTATAGACGATATTAGAAAAAAAACCATTTTGGTCAGTATTTGCATAAACTCGTTCTTAAAAAAAATAGTAACTGTAGAGGTAGCACTCTGTTAATAAATCTAAAGCAACCAATTAAAGTACATTAGAAAAGATCACGGACACAAGTCTGTGGTTGAGCTTTAATAAAAAAAAACGTTCTTAGCTAGGAGTGCGCGATAGATATCGATATTACATTAAATATCGATATATGGATGCGATATATATAATCAATTTATATAATATCGATATTTATATCGATATATTTTATCCGATATACGAAATATCAAAAGAAATTAAATCAAAAAGCATTCCATTCTTTCTTTTAAGTGTGGTTGACAACTTGAATAAAATAAAACCCTTACTTGCGCTGCCATCACGAAAAGTGTAGACTACACTTTTCGTGATGGCAGCGCAGTTTGCGTTTTGTTTGCGTTTGTGTTAGTTTGTTACTACACTCCTACTCTTCACGATGGCAGGACTAGTTGTATAAATTTTATAATCTATGGAAGTAGTTTGTACTGTTAGCAGAATCAAGTCACATTAATTAGTCTGGACTAGTATACGAAGAGAGAACCTCTCAGTTAGTACATAACTTTAATTTTAATTTATTAAAATATCGCTAATTAATTAAAAACAAATATCGATATATGAAAAATATCGATATATTTGTACATCACGATATATTACATCGAAAAATATATCAATATATTTTTGGCATGAACATCACTATTCTTAGCTTCTACTTCGTGAAATGAATACAAAGTTTCAAATCAATCGGGTGCATGGATTTACGGATCTCGTGATGAGATGTTCCGATACATGTATACACTTATAGACTTGATCGTGAATAGGGCGAATTAAAAAAAATACGGAGGTGTTTTACTTAGCTGTAATATGTAATGATAATGATACATATTAAAATTAATTAACATATATTTTTCAAGAGAAAGCTATCAATATTTTTGTATTTTTTCAGAAAATTTTATTAACATCCTAGCTGCTTAAGCTTGTGCTAGGAGATTCGAACCTACAGCCATAGCATTCGCAGACCGTACCATTAGGCTATTTACGATTCGATTATATTTAAAAGTTAGTTAGTGATAAATATAATTTGACGTTATAGCTTCTCTCTTAGTCTGAAATAAGGCTAAAGTGTCAATAAAATTACTTGGGATATGAATAACGTTATTGCGTTATTCATACGATTCATAATTAAAGATTCACATAGACCACGTTGATAGTATTTTTTTTTTTTAATTTATATATATATATTCAAAAACATTTAGTTAAATTATTTCGCCAAACTGCCAGAGCAGTTTATTGGCGAAAACTGCACCCATAAATCTATACACTAATTTATTTCTAGGTACTTACGTTAGTACGTAGGTACTTAGTAGCTGCGTTTTAAATTGTTTCTTATTATTCTTAACCATTAAAAATACAGGTCATTTTGAATTGATAAAAGAATAAGCTAATAATACTTTTACTTTATTGAAATCAAGGAGATTACGCAACAATTTTATCTTTATCTATAGCCTAACAAATCAGACATGTTATATAAAACAAATATACGTGCTCATTCATCCATGGTAATTCACATCCTTGGCTTTCCTTTGACTCCATTCGCAACGACTTACAGCTAAATCCGTAAGATGTACATGAGAAATCTCTTAGGATATTGCATTTCTTACATGCATAGAATAATCAAGTGCTATTAACAGTGGAATAAATTAAATATTATCCTCTTAGAAATTATTAAATGACAATTTGAGAGCGATCGTTTCCACGGAAATCTTCGTATAGACAGAAAATATTAAGACAAATAAGAAATGGTATACAATATGAAACACGAATATTTTATAACTAATTTTAGCTAGCAACACGTGGCACCCAGCGATTGTTATGCATAATAACTACTTCCAATGATATCTTAGTAATTTACCTGAACCTTATTGTATCATTAATTCATAATTAATAATTAATTTGATCGCCACATTAACTTGGCATTGTAAACAATAACTTTATTAGTTCGTAATCTGACTTCTTATTAATTTTGTATAAAGATTGTGAGGACGCGCAGTTGTGACGGTATTCGTTAAAATAATTCTTTGTACAACGTTACGCCGTTTCAACATCTCCCCGGTGGTAACCCCGGACGATTACTATGTTAAGCGTAAGCATTTCGATACGAGGGTGCCTGAGAGGGCCGAACAAAAGCTCGGATAAATCAGCAATCGCTTTTTACTAAGCATATTAGGAGCACGATTTTAGGCATGCGGTATTTTGTAGGTATGAAACCGCGAAACGGAAATCCCGATAAGCCTACGCTAGTATGGAGCTGAATCCCCAACAGTAGTTTAGTTAATACATACGCTTCTACAGTAGACCAACATAATTGTACATAATCAATGTCAAAAATATTGGTTATAGAACCTATTCGTGTTAAAATCACAGTATATGTATTTATGTCCCACATTGGACACAGGGCACAGGCCTTCTCTACAAAGTGAGTATAAGTGCATAGTCCGGTACGCAGCCCTAGTGTAGATTGGCAGACTTCACATTTGTTTTAAAAAATTCTAACATTTATATGTTTCATCACGATGTTTCCTTTACAGCCGAGCACGTGGTAAACCAGCACATAAAATTGTAACAACAAATTCATTGGCGGCATCGGGGATCGGGGATTGCTAGCGTATGTTAGCTAGCAACACATAGCACCCAGCAATTGTTATGCATAATAACTACTTCCAATGATATCTTAGTGACTTACCTGGACCTTTTTGTACCTATAATTCATAATTAATAATTTAGTTGATCGTCACATTAACTTGGCATTGTAAACAATAATTTAACTTTATTAGTTCGTAATCTGACTTTTAATTAATTTTGTTTAAAGATTGTGAGGACGCGCAGTTGCGACGGTATTCCTTAAAATAATATTTTTACAACGTTATGCTGTCTGAATAAAGCGATTGTATTAGTCGTTGGATTATTTTATTCCATAAGACCTACAAATTACACGTACTATGCTAGAGAGCACCGCCCGGACAGTAAGCTGCATCTGTCATGGTACAAAAGCTATCGTGAAAGGTACGTGTTATTATACAGTTTAAAATATTCCATAATATCATGAAACAAAAGACCATGCGTGACTTACTGCGCCTCACCCACTCATATAATAATTAAAAACATTTAAAAAAAAAGGTGGAGGTTCATTTCAACTGTATTTTTCTTTAATTTTTATGCACTAATAGTATTTTTAAATGTATCTTTTATTTATTCATGTTACTTTCTTAATAGTGATTTTTTGTACATAAAAAGTATATTTACGAGTAAAAATAAAAGCCGAATTGAAATCAAATCAAACAAATCCAAATTAATTTGTGCGGATGTCTCTTTTTATTTCCGAATTATCGTATAAATATTACGAAATACAATTAATCAGAACCTAACAAAACTGTCATAAAAAATAAAAAACGAATCATGGAAATAGGTTGGCTTGATATTGAGTTATTCGTCCATTTGTTGCGTACATGCATTGTTTTCTTATGGACGACATTATAAGAAATAGATTTTAGTTTTTAATATTACAAATTTTGTTTTCAATTTGAATACAAATCTGAAAATATTAAAACGATAGTGGTTGCTACCAGATAAGCGTTCAGAATCTCTTAGCATTTTTATTTGTAAAAGTTCTTAATTGATTTTCGTTTTAAAGGACAATTATATTGATATGTTAGAGGTCAAATGGTCCCCAGAAATAGATTATATCAGAAATGGGTTCACACGGAAAGCAACAGATTTCAAATAAAAAAGAATCAACCAAATCGGTTCATCCAGTGGAAAGTTGAAAGTAAATAACATAAAAATATATACAGACGAATTCAGAAGTTCCTTCTTTTTTGAAGTCGGTTGAAAAACGTTAATTCATTGGTGCATACTAATTGCAATTTGAACCCGCGACCATGAGATTGTTATTCTACTTAACCACTAGGCTCTCACTCTTACATATAGATAAAAATATCAGTGTTTATCTAAACTATTTGTGCTATTAAAATCAATATGTAATATTAACAATCACGTACCTAGATTATCTGGGTTCATATACGAAGGTCTCGGCATAATGACGCAAGCCAATAAAAATAACTTTTCCAACATGTTCGGATACTGCTAATACACTGCTTATATCATAACTTCAAAACTGTCTAAATACTTCCTTATTATGAATTTGGATTATTGCGAGCGACTACTGTCCGTACAAAGAGTCGACACAAGTGTATTCATTTGCTAATTGTACTGGGTGTGAGCGCGGGCGGTAACCTGTCGCTTTAGTAAATTTCCAATCGCGTGGTAAGGCGAGTTTAAAAAAAAACTAGCGTGTAGCCATTGCGACTACGGACGTAAGACTGAAACGAACCAGCGGTTTATCGCCCCTCGCTTGGCCACGAGTCATGGTGCCCCCATCAATTTAGCGTGACGTTTCATTGAAAACCTTTCTTTTAACCCCCCGAGAGAGAAATTAGAGAGGCCTTTAGCGGTTATAAATAAAAATGAAATTTTAAAATTGTATTAGGCCAAGGCTGGGGGGACAAATCGATTGTGAATATATCATAATCGTCAATGGTATGAACTATGGTGTTATCATAGCGCTTAACTGTATCTAGGCAAACGAGTTTGTTTCTAAAAGCCTACATTTATTGCTGATTTTTTGAGTTCTATGATTATCCTAAATTTATAAATAGCGGTAAATATTTTAGACTCATTATATATGTGAAATGTAAAATTCTTGAGTTTTTAACAAAGTTTCGTTAACCCTATTTTGCAAATATCATTTTCAACATATTTTAGATTGTGCAAACATTATAATGAGTGTCTTAATTACTTCTTAATATTATTCCCTTTAAATTCTAAACCTGCCAATATATATAAGCTTATGTTATAATTTGTAGGTCTCGTAGAATAAAATAGTCCAACAACTAATACACTCGCTTTATTGAGACAGCGTAACGTTGTACCAAGAATTATTTATAACGAATACCGTCACAACTGCGCGTCCTCAAAATCTTTATACAAAATTAATTAGAAGTCAGATTATGAACTAATAAAGTTAAACTATTGTTTACAATGCCAAGTTCATGTGACGATCAACTTAATTATTAATTATGAATTAAAGATACAATAAGGTTCAGGTAAATCATTAAGATATCATTGGAAGTAGTTGTTATGCATAATAATCGCTGGGTGTCATGTGTTGCCAGCTAACACTTAGTATAGTTTAGTTTTTCACCTACACTCGTGATCAAAGTTAAGAAAGTTTGAAAATCTCGGTAGATAAAGACGATAGCTAACTGAAGTAAATTGTGCATGATAAACGATTAAAAATCCTTGAAATAAACTAACATATTTTTATTAATTTATTAATATTTCATTAAAAAAAATAAACCTTCAACGAATCTTATGTAAACTTGGATAATACAGTATTTATCATTAAATTTTATTTGGATTTTATTATATCGCCACATGGAGGCAACACGTACTAAAATTTCGTATTCACAATTTATTTCAGTTAGCCAGCGTCTTTATCTTCCGAGATATTCAAACTTTCTTAAACGACCTTTTATTTTTGCTCACGGCTATATTTCAGTGAAATAAAAACTTTATCTATTATATATTATTATTATATATTATATATTATTAATAAGTTGACTAAAAATTTATCAATAATAAGCACATTTTTTAATACAAGTATTTGCTAAGATTTTCATTAATTATCGAACTTATTTCTTTTTTATCTTTTGAACGCCCAATTATTAGTAAGTGCTCAACAAATAATTATTTTTGCGTAAGATAGCCCATTTGTTAAGAAAAGTTTTAGTATGAAATCACGCTGCGATTGACTGGAGCGGTTTAGTTATTTCAAATATCCTAATTTGAGTCTTGAAGACTTAAAAACAAGGTAAAAAACACATGTATATAATGTTAATAAACAAATTATTGCAGGTGAAACATCGACTTGGGCCGATACTTTGCGCGGTTGCATTCTAACACGATTAGACACTATTCTAGCGGTACAGCTAACATTTTTGAAGGCGTCACACTGATTTGTTTGACTGACTGATTTACTTATCATCAAGCTGACGTCACACTTGTTATTTTGCTTTGTATTAAAAATACTAATTTGTCTCTATTTGCGCATTTTTTTACATTAATACATGATTATACAGCACAGATAAATACTTCTTATCAGCGAGAGAAGGATGTACGCACAATTTATACAGCGGCAGGTCACAAACAGTTCAATATCAGCTTAGTGTTATTGTACAAATCGAATATTGTTACATTAACTATTCTAAAGGGGAACTTATTGCCTGTAATGATGTCTTAAGTTCTCTTTTTCCTTTGTAGTCCGCTAAAGTGGACCCGGGAAGATGGCGACATCGGCTGGCACGTGTAGCCTTGCACTTTGAGGGCACAGGGGGGTACGGAGTAATCTCCCCCCCGGGACGTGCTCACCTTGAGCACAGTGCAGAGGGGCTCCGGTGCGTTCCACTGGAGATCTCGGAGCCCCTCGTCATGCACCGAGGAAAGGACCACCTACCACCAACCTAACGAGGCGATTTGCTTCGTCTTTCATTCTTCGTACAGCAAAGGACTGGAATGGTTTGCCCGCGTCTGTATTTCCTTCCGATTACAAAGTGGGTATTTTCAAGGCATTTACTAAGCTAGTGCGCCTTACCATCCAGGACTGCATTTCCACTTAACAGCAGGTGGGATCATAATCAAGCACTTGCTTAGAAATAATAAAAAAAAGTATTATATGTAATTTTTGATAATATATTATAACAAAATACAATTACTTTAGAAAAAAATTCACGGCGCTGTGTACTAGGCCGACAGAGCTATATATTTTAATTATGTTTTTGTATTAATTTATTTAAAACACGGTGCCGTGTCTCCGGCCTCCTTTTTTTGTTAACGAGGAGGAAATCTTCAAAAAGATACCGGCTTCCTGCCCCTCCACGGCGCCGTGTAATTGGCGCCGAATGTGTTAAGTCATATTGGTTCGGGAACGCCATTGACAACAGTTTTTTCTCCTCCATATTTGTAAAATGAAAACAATAACGAGGACATTAATGTAAAATTGGAATTCAATTACAATAAACATCACTGAATCCGATGATATCATACAATGCCTCGGATAATATCAATATTGTGATATTACTGAGAGATACCTAACATTTCTACACAAGGTCAGATTCCAGTATAGAGAAGAGAGCGGTATTCGCCTATTTGAATGTCTTGATAGTCTTTCGGTACAAGTATATTTACGAGCAAAAGTAAAAACCAGCTTCAAATCGAAATTAAACTCTCATCAAACTACTCTTGAAGTCCATCCTTTTCGATAAAAAATAAATCATCGATATAGCTTGGCGTGATATTGAGTTATTTGTCCATTTGTGGCGCACATATTTAACGAAAATTTAAGCCTTATGTGGTTTACTCATGGATGTCGTTGTCAGATTTGACCAAAATGGGAACACACGCTTTCAAATAAAAAAAGAATCATTAAAATCGGTTCAGCCAGTCAAAAGTTATGAGACCAAACATAAAAAACATACAGACGAATTGGGAACCTACTGTTTTCTGAAGTCGGTTTAAAATAACACATTATGATGCTTATGGTGCAATACAATTTAAGATGGGAACAATTGGAGATGATGAATTGTGAATATATCACTATAGTGGTTAAAACAACGATTTTTTACCATATGTCGAAATGTACGTTAGAATTCCGTCGAGGGCAGAGGTTTCCAACCTCGTACCTAACCGTGCACGAGGCCCAAGGCCTCACGTACGGATCGGTGGTGGTCATCAGAACAGTGACGAAAAAACTGCAACTGCACGACAGCGTCCAACATGCTGTAGTGGCGATATCCCGACACACCGTCAGCTGTGTCTATTATACAGATGACTATGACGACGCCACAGGAAGACTGATGACAAGGGCAATGGCCGCATCAAGGGGGAGGATAGTGGACTACAACCTAAAAATGGCCATGAGAAGCAGGGACACAGCGGCCGTGAAGAAGCTAATAGCAATGGAGCGGGGAGTCTGCGACGCGTGGACCGTAGCGATCTCTGGCCACCTTCAAGTTTATATCAGGCATTATATATAAAAAAAAGAAAATAGTAACTATAGAAGTGGCACTTTTTTAATACATGCAAAGTGAACAATTTAAGTGTATTGGAAAAGAGCACAGACACAGGTCTGTGGTTGCGATCTAACAACAATATAAAAAAAAACCTCGTGCCCGCACACAGTAAGCTGTGTCTATTACACACGACGCCACAGGAAGACTGGTGACAAGGGCAACGGCCGCGTCAAAAGAGAAAATAATAGTCTACAACCTAAAAATGGCCATGAGTACCAATTTAAGTACATTTGGATAATAATTTTATTTTGAAACATTTTTGTTTATTATTTATTAATAAATTATGAATATAAAATAATAAATACGAAAAGGAGAATTTATGGAAAGCGTTGGTCGATTAAAAATAGGTGGTGCCCGCCACTCGACCGCTATTTTAGAATGTATTCTAGAGTACAAAAAGGTTGGCAACCCCTGGCCTAGGGCTTAATGCGGAGTGTACTGTTACGTTATTTTAATATTTCTAGCGAAAATATAGCATTTAGGTTCTCACATTATTTCACAAGCGATTTTCACAACTACAGCTACGATAAATCCTCAATGGATGGAACAAATAATTCTTTTTCCTTTTTTATTCTCAAACAAGAACGATTCGGATAGATCAATGAAGTCCTTAGAACTTATGTTCTCACAAAACCTTTGAACAATCTACTTTGTTTTCGTATATTTTTCTTATACAAAAGGTGATAAGGAAATAGGTTTACATACATTTTTTGTGATTGTACGTAAATTTACATATACATACGCATAAACAGCCAAGTCGATAAGAGCCGTGCTAGTTCAGTGTCCGTGCGTTCCTTCAAACTGCGTACATAGGACGCTAACAACCCGGGGTTCGAACCCATGTACCAGCAATTACTTTTTAACAATTATTTAATTGAATTTCAAATTTTGAATTAATTTTAACCTACCGGTAAGCTTGATCATTCTGATAAATGGGTCCCGCGGCATTTATTTGCAATTAATTGGTCAAATATATGTATTAAATAATGAAGTATGTCAAAATTGATAAATTTATCAATTGCAAAATTTTTTTTTGTTAACGAGGAGGAAATCTTCAAAAAGATACCCCGCCTTCTGGGGGGAAGGCGGCGGTTATGTGGGGTTTTTACCCACAAAAACCTCCCCGGTGGCCCTTCCTCGGTGCATGGTGAGGGGCTCCGGGATCTCCAGTGGAACGGACCGGTGCCCCTCTGCACTGTGCTCAAGGAGGTTACTCCCTCCCCCCCCTGTGCCGTCGCAGTGCAAGGCGACACGGGCCAGTCGATATCGCCTTCTTCCCGGGTCCCCCTTGGCGGACGACAAAGGCCCCCACCCTTGTCGCCCAGTGAACCCGAGGCCCCTTTTAGTCGCCTTCTACGACAGGCAGGGGATACCGTAGTCTTATTCTTGAGAGCCCAGGACTACAGGACTGCAATTGCAAAAACATATTTCTTTTTATTTTTAATCACCCGTATCTATTTTTAATACTTTAATATACTCCAATATGTTTACTTCAATATCATTCACAATGACATAAATATACACAACGCATGTGTCAATACAAATTTGGGTTACAAAACAATAGAATATCATGATAGTAAATAAAATGAAAAAAAAATAAAATAAAAGCGGTGTTTCCGAACGTTTACGACTTAGGGACCTTCAAGAAACGATCCTACTTCTAGCTCAAAGGTCGGTAACGCACCTGCAGCTCCTATGGTGCTGTGGATGTCTATGATGATTGATGATGGATTCGATGATTCATAGGCGACGGTGATCACTTAAGATCAGGTGAGCCGTATGCTCGTTTGCCACTTTTCATTTTAAAAAAATCTATATTTGACAGTTCAAAAAGAGGAGTGCTCCGATCGTCACCAAAATTTACACCTCAAATTAATGTCAGAAATAAATGTACGACGTATGGCTTGTTTGACAGTTCAAAAGGAGTGCAGTTACAGGATTACTCGTCAGGTCAATCTGAAGATTCCCTAAAAGTTTCGGAGCCTATACGGATCAAACCCACACATATTCTCTTTTATATATATAGATTACCATAGGAATATTATGAAATATAATAAATCAGAGTTTTACTTAACTCTCATCAACCTCTCTTAAAGTACATCTTTTTCAATATAAAATGAATCATCGAAAACGGTTGGCGTGATTTTGGGTTCGTACATATGGCGCACATATTTGTTGAAAGTTTAACACTTATTTGATTTTCTCATGGATGCCATTATCAGAATTGAATCAAATTTAAATGGGTCCACACAAGAAGTAGCAGTCGAAAGTTATGAGAAACATATATAAAAAACCTAGACACTTGAGAACCTCCTTTCTTGAAGTCGGTTGAAAAATGGGTCGTCCAAAGTCAATCCAATCGTGGCCCAAACCTCATACGAAATATTTGTTCAGGATGGCCAAATGTGATCGTTCTGTTTGATAATCATTTGCGTTGGGGTATTCGTTGTTGGGATAAATTCAACTTGTAGCGGCCTAATGAAACAACGACGATCGAATTTTGTTAGTGTTTTACAGAAACGATCAATTTATACAGGCCAGTTATTGGATAAATTCGAATGAAACAATTTTATGTCATTTTTATGTAATATTTTGGCGGAAACATAAGTTATTTACAACTGATTTCTAAAAAGGTGGAGTTTCGTTCGTTCAATTCTTCAATATTTTTTATGTTTGTAACCTCATAGCATTCTACTAGGTGAACCGAATTTATTTAAAAGCTGCTGTTTCCCGTGTGGTCACACATCAATCAATTAGTACAATTCCGACAATGGCATCCATGGGAAAATCATATCGGTCTTAAATCTGCATCAAGAGTGTGCGCCACAAATGAATGAATAATCCTGAATAACGCATACCGATTTCGATGATTCATTTTTTTTTGTAAAGTATGAACTTTAAGAGCAGTTTAATGAGAGTTTAGTTAGCTTCTGAATCATTCTATTTCGTAATATTCCTACGATAAGTCGGATATATAAAGAGGACGTCCGCGCGTTAACGTTAACTTTGATTCAATTTAAAATCGGTTTTATTTTCACTCGTAAATATACTTGTGTATAATTTATGTTTATATTTAGTACATATATTTTTCATAAGAAATAGATTTTTCTTATAAGAAAAATAGTTAAAATATTCTTAGTATCATAGTTATAGTACGAAGCACTTCCATTAGTTTTGAACGACATTAATATCAAAAACATTAAAACTATTTCAAAAAAAAATTTTTTGTATATAAGTCTTTTTCGACACTCACACAAACTGAGACGTCATTGTGACTATGTGTTTGTATAGTGTGTGCGTTCTTTTACTAAGAATGCTCACAAAAATCGTGTCGATTTCACGGATTGCTCACTGTCAATCTGAAATCTTGTGTAACTGAACTGATGACAACTGACTGTTGACTGTCTAGTCAAATTTAAAAGTAGTTTTGAAGATGCTCCTTAACGTGTAATTTAATTGTCTTATCGTCTTATATGTAAACTTTGTTAAATAATAAATAAAATACTGGACATCAATTTTTAAATTATTTTTAGGATATAGGAATCCGAGAAATGAAAACTCATTGGTGCGAGTCGATTGGGATTTGAACTGTCAGATCGTAAGCCGAATACTTAGGCTTTCGTCTTTAGAAAGTCAATTATCTTTTTCAATAAAATTGGAATAAATTATCAGCCCGTTTATTACACGTGTACATTTTGTTTTTAAATAATAAATAACAATAAATTATAAAAATAGAAATAAGGTGACAAATATCATAAATAATAATTAATTACTATTTATATTTCTGAAATTTAAAACCATTTTAAGCAATTAACTAATACCGGACACTTGTGGGAGTGCCCCGTCCTCGCGTGATGGTTACAGTAAAAAGCCGTTATGTAATACGAGAACAAAGAAAAATTGTTACGATGATAAATTAACGTCAAATAGTTTTATTTTGTCTTCATAATTTTATGAAAACATGCCTATGTCATGTAATTATGTTATGTTTTCTCCTCAAATAATTACCATAAAATATAAACACGTGAATAGTGTTCCAGACTATAAAATAATCTGAGAAAACTCCATATTACAATTTCTATAACTAGAACAAGAGTTTCAAAACGACTGAAATAGAACAATGGAAGGATCATAGTATTATACGTAATTATCTGACGGTGAGAGCGGATAAGTTCCCGGAACGAACAATTAAATCGCGTAGTGCTTGCTACTTTACCGACATTTTGAAACAGTTCTGACAAACTGCCTACGCCAATGTTTGAGGTTCTACAGTTATAATACAAACAAGTTTTCTACTTTAGAATCGTTTAAGCTCTCTATATTATTAAACTATGTATTTCCGAAAATGAATTGATATTTTTTAATGACGAACTACACAGATTAGCCAGAGAAGCTGG
The DNA here is from genome assembly GCA_029286785.1 of Meandrusa payeni. Classification (NCBI taxonomy): domain Eukaryota; kingdom Metazoa; phylum Arthropoda; class Insecta; order Lepidoptera; family Papilionidae; genus Meandrusa; species Meandrusa payeni. The sequence goes on along the minus strand of JAGSMX010000005.1, from coordinate 11,323,582 downwards.
CCATGACTGCTTCACCGGATTGAGAGGTAGCATAGCTCTTAGGTCGCTTAGCCTGAACCTCTATCGCTAGTAACTCGACACAAGGGTGCCTCGCCCGTGGCTCGTCGCAGAAAACGATTCTGAATTACTTGTAACCTATGGATATGTTTATGGGCGGCATGCGCGAAGACCAGCCTCGCGTACGTCATAACGGGATTGAAGCCCAAGTTCTCTACCTATTCCTCTTGGATATTTGTATTAAATAAATCTTCTTCTATCTCGCAATTTCCCTGCGTACTACTAGAGTCCTACTTATTCTACTCTACTCTACTCAGTGGTCGACATCCTTCTTTGTGAGATTGATCTCTATCTTGTCCGCTTGCACGAGGTCCAGCTAGAGTTTCTTGGGTCTACCGCGGGATCTTGGGCCTTGTATATTTAAGTTTAGGCATCTGTTTCCGACGTGGTAAGGGGACCTGCGGCTTATGTGGCCATACAAACCGAGACGACTTAGTTAGTATTAAATAAAAAAATGATTGAAGTATATATTTTCTTTTAAAGTTACAGCCTTTCTATATATAATATATATGTCCCACTGCTGGGCACAGGCCTTCTCTGTAAAGAGAGTATAAAGACAGAGTCCGCCACGCGGCCCTAGTGCGGATTAGCAGACTTGACATGCCTTAGAAATTTTTCTAAGACACGTAGGTTTCCTCACGAAGTTTTCCTTCACCGCCGAGTGTGTGGTAAATCAGCACATAAAATTTCAACAACAAACTTATTGTTGCCGGCACCGGGGATCGAACTCGGGTTGCTAGTGTAACATGCAATTTGAGCCTGGAGCCGTAACTACTTTGTATCGGCCCCACCCGTCTAGAGGGATAGCTCCATGAGTGCTGGAGGCCCGATTTTTCCAAACGGGGCTTGCCGCCGGGGCGAGATGGTGAAATGCTAACGCGGACCCATCACGCCCTATCATGGGAGGGCAGCTAACCGTGGGAGGTTTTAGTCGGCTTTTGTAGGCCGAGCCCGACATAACGCACTCTCTACCCTGGCTGGTGCGTATAGGCAAACATTTCCTTCCACGTAAAAAAACACCGCCCGGACACTGAACTACCACGGCTCATGTTTTCTTATAGAAAATTATATTTGCGCCTTTCAAGAAACTGCTATTTATATTTTATAGAGCATGCTCTCATTTCGCGGTACAATGATGTTAAATGACATTTGTTCATTTATCTTATGACCTCAGTAAATTTATTCAATTGCATTGTGTCAAGAGACATTTTATGTTGCAGGCGGTTTTATTATCAGTTTCAAACACATTTAGACGCGTCGTCTTAAAATCGATATATTATTTCTTATATAAACATCAAAAATTATATTAAATCTGTTATAATGGCGAGGATTGGTCTAAAACAAAACCAGACCTCTTAGAGCGTCTATGTTTCAAATCATCCGTTGTTCGATTTTTTGGCTATTTTCTCCCTGTATATCGGAGTATATCGACGCTGGTAAGCAAAAACGTAGTAAGTGACACATATGGCCATTTTCACTTAATTACGTCGTTGGAATCAGAACAAAAAGACGCGTCGAATTATATATGACTCTTTTATTTTTGTACCGTAAAACGATTTTCTTTTAGGAAAACTCTAGGTTAATGCCGTGATCCAATACTTATTCAGCAAAAAATAATAAATATTGTGTCCAAAAATGACAGCCCTAGGTCCACAAACACGAAAGTTATAACTTTTTTTTTAAAGGTTGAAATGTTTTTCGGCTCTGGTAAACAATTTTATTTTTGTGGGTTACTACGGTTTTGTTTTCCAGAGTCGATATTTACTCGATCTACGTTTTATAACTCAGCATCTTATAGATGAGTAACGTGACAACAATTTATAACAGACCTACTGGGCCAAAAAACCTATTATGACAGGTATTTTAATTTAGTTCCATACTAGTGGTAGTCCAGTGTTAGAATTACGATCTGACTGTTCAGGATTCGAATCCTGGCTTAAACAAATGAGTTTTCGGTTCCTTAAACGCCAATTGCTAACATTTGTGTTTAATGTCTCAGTTAGAATAGCTCACCCCCTGTACATACTATGAGACCCGATAACATTGGTAACAGTTTTGTAAACAGACAACCATAGCTGGGGTCCGCTATGGTTAAAATAACTGAGTATCTATTCTTTTTATGGTTTTATGGCATCAACTTTTTTTGCGGCAAATATGTACAAGAGGAAGCAAACTGTCGCTGTCCACCCCGCTAGAGTTAAAAGGGTAAGCTTATGATATATATAAAAAATAAACCATATTTTCAGTTTCTGAATAAGGCATGTGCTGTACATGTAAAAATGCCTTGCCTTAATAAACCACGTGTAAAAGAACTTACAACGAAAGAAAATAAGCTTTTGAAGCTTTCCATCGTTTGAATTCATTGTACCGAATAATAGACATTTTTATTTCAATGTACGTATTCTTTCATGCGCATTGTCGTTTCCTCTCTACTGGCTTGGAAAACAAAAACATACTTGTTTCTTGGAGACATATTTACGTCTGATACTCGTGGAACATCGTATCTCTTTAGTATAAAAAAAATGAGCTGTAACGGAATATATAACACAAATACGATAATATACTTCAAAATTAATAATCAACTTTAATAAACGTTAAATACACCGGAAACCGTGATAGCTCAGTGACCGGGCGGTCCCTTCAAGTTGCGTAGTGTGCAATTTTGTGTGACCTGTGTAATAACTTGTAGGTCTTGTGCAATAGAATAGTACAATAAATAATAAACTAGCTTTATTCAGACGGCGTAACGTTGTACAATGAATTATTTTAACGAATACCGTCCAACGACGCGTCCTCACAATCCTTATACAAAATCAATTGAAGTCAGATTACAAAGTAATAAAGTTAAATTATTGTTTACAGTGCCAAGTTAATAATAATAATAACTTTATTAATTTCACAAAACAAACATGTAACATTTCTCCTGAACTAGGTACAGTGTACCTGTATCTCAGGAGACAGTGCCTTCCAGAGTCACAAACAGTAAGTCCTGCGTACAATAAGTTTTTAATATAAGTTAAGTAAATTAAAAGTTAATTAACAATTAAATTATATATATTAAAAAAAAAAAACAAAAATGTGTGCAAAAGGAAAAAAAAGGGAAAGAACTAGTCATAGTCGAGAAGTTATGCGAATGTGTAGTGTAATGTGTATGTGTGTGTTTGTGTGAGTGAGTGTATGTTTGTCATGAGGTTAATAATATATTTTCAATTTGGGTGTATTCCTAATTTTGCAACCATTTTACTAACTATCCCTTGAACTTACGACTGTTAAGCCTTGTGAGATAATTAAGGTCGAATGGGATTTTATTATAAATCCGTGGTGCAAAGGTGGACCTTTTTATTGGCACCGGGAGACGATACCTTTTTTTAGAATTAATATGATGATCAACTAAATTATTAATTATGAATTAATGATACAATAAGGTTCAGGTAAATCACTAAGATATCATCGGAAGTAGTTATTATACACAACAATCGCTGAGTGCCATATGTTGCTAGCTAACACATGCGAAGTCTGCCAATCCCCACTAGGACCGCACCGCGGGCTGTGCCCTTTTACTCTCTTCACAGAGAAGGCCTGAGCCCAGAAGTGAGACATATAATTATATACATACAAATATTTATAAATTTAACTTTTATAAGTAACATCACAAAATGTAATGTCTTAAATCCAAGAAATAAACTTTCACTTCATCTCATCCCTTTTTTTAAGTACCAAACATAAGTTATTTTTTACAAAAAAAAAAATATCAATAATATTTTAATCGCCAAACGGATGATATAAATAGTAATTTTCCCGTTTGTAAATTAAGCAATTATGATTTATTATGTAACAACTTTTTGGTTATAAAACCGGTTCAGCGGTTATAAATCGTATCACGATAGCGTTACAATAGTATACATTACGCTTGCTGTTAAGAAACACTGTACATTTATTAAACTGAAGATAATAGAAATTGCTTCTGGCAAATTTCATTAAGTTGCAAGAGAACATACGATTGAATTAACGACAAACATAGAGTTTATAAAAATATTTTTATACTGTCTATACATCAAATTTATATGAAAGAAAATAGTATAATATACGTTGTATCTTTTACTACAAATAAATTTGAATTTGTTGTTTATTACTAAAGTGAATGAAAAAATTGCAACTTTTTTTTAATCTTTTTTTTTTGACGGGGAGGAAATCTTCAGAAAGATACCCCGCCTTCTGGGGGGAACGCGGCGGTTATGTGGGGTTATTACCCACTAAAACCTCCCCGGTGGCCCCTTCCTCGCTGCATGACGAGGGGCTCCGGGATCTCCAGTGGAACGCACCGGAGCCCCTCTGCACTGTGCTCAAGGAGAGCACGTCCCGGGGGGAGGTTACTCCCTCCCCCCCTGTGCCATCGCAGCGCAAGGCGACACGGGCCAGCCGATGTTGCCTACTTCCCGGGTCCACTTTGGTGGACGACTCAGGCCCCCACCCTTGTCGCCCAGTGAACCCGAGGCCCCTTTTAGTCGCCTTGTACGACAGGCAGGGGAACTTTTTTTAATCTATGCCAAGGCACCTTGGCTTGGACGGTTACTCTTTTCGCGATAGGGATCGCTAGTGAGGTCCTGGCCACGGTGGTATTGGCGCTTGTCTATAGAATAAGTACGACTAAAACTATTTTACTTCTTAATTAAATTTACTATTATATTTGACACACAATCGTAACGACAATTAGACTAGATTTCTGACCACGCAATCAGTCGATTCATTTAACAAACACATCAAGTGTTTGTCATCGGCCGAATCAATATTACATAGGAACTGATTACGAGAGGAGTGAAGCAAACAGATGTCGGTAATTGTATGTCCAAGTCAATTGCTTAATTAGGATAAAAGGTGAGCTTGAAAGTTAATTACCCGTTTAATCGTATTTGTTCTCATGCAAATGACATTTAATATATTAATTCATTAATCTAGTGAAATTAACAAGTATATTTACGATCATAAACAAAAACTTTCGACGTTCTTTTCTTTTCGTAGTTCTCGTAACTCTATTCTTTTTATTCCATATTTATTCTCATTGTGGTTTAGTAGTTATTTAGTCTTGGATTGTCATGGGCCTACCAATACCTTAATTAATAAGCATTCTTATTATATGATTCCGGCGGAGTGCAGGACTGTGCGCAACTGTCCAGCACAAATATAGCAGCTCCAGTGCCGATCGACTTCACATGTCATAGAAAATTATAGACATGAAGATTTCAAATCAGCACATAAAATTGTAACAACAAATTTATTAGTACCGTCACCGGGGATTCAATTCAGGTTTCAAAAAAAATGTATTCAGATACAGGCGATGTTTTAGCCGACAGAAAATAGAGTTAACATTTCTTATTCACTTTCCGTTGACTAAAAAACGTGCCATATCTCTTTTAATCTATCTCTGTAACGATAAATTTCATACGTTTGAAGTTGTTATTCAATCATCGCCTTAAGGTAACAAATAAGATCACTAATCGCATTATGACGAATGCAAATGTGAACGAAAGTAAATCACAAGGTCCGCAGAATGCCTGTTTCTGCGAAAGAAAGCAATTTGTCAACGTCGCTTCTTCAAATTGTTCCATCAATACGTTTTTACGAAGGCAATTTATTTTTGTTTTAAAACCATTAAAAAGTTCTTATTCTTCCTAGTATGTGTTGTTTATGTCTTCACGTATTTAAAACAAAGTTAAGTTAAAGTTACAGCTTTTATTTGTTCCACTGTTGGGCACTGGCCTTCTCTGTAAGGAGAGTATAGTCCGCCTTGCAGCCTTAGTGCGAATTGGCAGACATGTCGTAGAAAATTGTAGACATGAAGATTTCAAATCAGCACATAAAATTGTAACAACAAATTTATTAGTACCGTCACCGGGGATTCAATTCAGGTTTCAAAAAAAATGTATTCAGATACAGGCGATGTTTTACCCGGCAGAAAATAGAGTCAAAATTTCTTATTCACTTTCCGTTGACTAAAAAACGTGCCATATCTCTTTTAATCTATCTCTGTAACGATAAATTTCATACGTTTGAAGTTGTTATTCAATCATCGCCTTAAGGTAACAAATAAGATCACTAATCGCAATATGACGAATGCAAATGTGAACGAAAGTAAATCACAAGGTCCGCAGAATGCCTGTTTCTGCGAAAGAAAGCAATTTGTCAACGTCGCTTCTTCAAATTGTTCCATCAATACGTTTTTACGAAGGCAATTTATTTTTGTTTTAAAACCATTAAAAAGTTCTTATTATTCCTAGTATGTGTTGTTTATGTCTTCACGTATTTAAAACAAAGTTAAGTTAAAGTTACAGCTTTTATTTGTTCCACTGTTGGGCACTGGCCTTCTCTGTAAGGAGAGTATAGTCCGCCTTGCAGCCTTAGTGCGAATTGGCAGACATGTCGTAGAAAGATTTTCTAGGACATGTAGGTTTCCTCACAATGTTTTCCTTCACCGCCGAGGGCGTGGTGAAGGAAAACATAAAATCGAAACAACAAATTTATCGGTGCCGGCACTGGGGATCGAACTCGGCTTTGTTGCGACACAAAGCTACCACGACGGGTAATATTTAAATCAGAAATTTTATTTACAATATATCAAATATTACTTACCCTTGGACATTGAAATACGGGACATACTGTATATTTATAGATCTAGTATCAGAAGGGGCAGTTATATCTTTAACATATAGACCATCATTCAATGCGCGTCATTATTTTACAAAATATAATCAATAATTTAAAACAGACATGCTTTAATTTAACTAGGAAACTCATTCTGGAAGTAAATAACGAGGTTAATAAATTTTAGGACGAACCCATGTTGCAACAAAGTAAAACTATTGGATTACTAACTAGGTACAGTGCCTCTCCCTTAATTTACTGATAACGGGAACGAGATTTATTACGGTCCTTAATCTTAAGGACACGATATTGCAAAATCATCCATTAAGTTCAGATTAAAAATTTACCACTCAATTGTGGACAGTATAAATATACTAACTTCTCTTTTCTACGCCAATATTACTAATTCAATGACAAGAGATGTCAAACGAAACTCTCTTCCCGTGAAAATTACCACTGTAAAGTATTCGAAACGTTTAAAAATGTTTTGTTCTTTGATTAAACATGCGCTGTACTAACTGCGCCTCGCGTTGTTATCGGTGGTAAAAACTATTTATAAGAATTTAATAAGATAAAACTAGCCTAAGGTACTCCTTATCCTCAGTGAAAGTTTAAAATCGGTCCACCTGTTCCAAATATTAGCCGGAACATACAGACAGACAAGAATTGTAAAAAATATTTTGATATATGTACCGTATATACATACATTCATATGCATGTAGTAAAAAGTGGTTATTTTAAAATTACAAACAATCCAATTTTATTTATGCGTGTAGATACTATTTTTAGAAGATAATTTATTTATTTATTTATTCTTTATTTACACACAATACAAAAAAAGGTACAAATAGGCGGACTTAATGCCAGTAGGCATTCTCTGCCAGTCTACCTTGGGGTTGTGAAGAGACAAAGTAACGGGTGCAAGCTATATGAGAAAATTTAAAAAAAAAGAAAACTATAATAAATGCATGCATATATAATATACATACCTACTTACAAATAAATTAAATATATAAACATAATAATTATTTATAATAATAAATAGATACATATATAAATACATATATATATAATTATAGATGGATAGGGACACCAATTGACAAACTATTCCTTGCTTAGGTAAAGCTTCCATAGTAAATGTCCTTCAATAAAAGTAAGTTACCTGTTCGACATTATTAATATATTCAAAAGGGCTACGGCACGACTACTCAACCCCATATATAATAATAATCCCTTAGCGCCTACAACACCCACGGGATGAGATATGTGCATAGGTCGTCGAACTCACTTATGCCACACCAACAAAAATTTTTATTATGATATTGTAACTCAATGGAAGAAAAATTAATCGTAAGTAAAATATACTTTATAATTAAATATAAAACTAAATGTTTTACAAAAGCCTAATGGTTTAAGGTACGGTCTGCGAATCGTAAGGTCGTGGGTTCGAATCCATCATTCAACTATTGACGTGAAGTATCTCCTAGCACAAGCTTAAGCTTAGTTCGAATGGTTAACAAGTATAATAGTAATATTTCTGAAAAAAAAAATTGTTAGCTTTCTTAAAAAAAATGTTTTCAAATATGGATCTCGGAAACGGCTCCAACGATTTTCATGACATTTTGTATTCAGGGGTTTTTGGGGGCGATGAATCGATATAGCTCGGATTATTTTGAAAATGTCGGTTTATTCGCATATACCCTATTATAAGTTCAGTAGATAGCGTAGCTAAGTTACAGTTTATGTAAGTAAGCAAGTGTCTAGATTGACTAAGCAAATTAATTGTTTACGTAATAAAATAAGTGTGTTATTTAGTTGCTTAGTGACGAATCAATAAAGTCGTCGATATTGACGTCAAATAAAACCTATCTCTTAGGTTAGGTCTCTCTATAGGTTTTATTGGGTTGAAACAGACAAGTGGAAATACAGAAGAAATTTTGAAACAAATTGAAAATGACGAACAACAACGTTACAAGATTTACAGCAACATGGTATTAATATTATGTCGGTGAGACCGAAAAATTACCTTTAGCATTATGTAATTCGTATCTAAACATAGTTTCCAAAAAACAGGATTTACTAAAAAAAACGAGCAAAGCTCGGTTATCCGAGTATTATAATTTAAATTATCTGTCATATCACAACACGAAAGTTGAACGTCATTTTGATATCGCTTACTCTAAAGACAACTGTACGGAGATTTTTATACCAAAAATCCATAAAAAATTCCGATGGATTTTTCCACAGACGACAGACTATATCCTCACAAAAAAATAGTCTACGTTGCTTCTAAATAATATAGATTCTTAATGATGAACGAATGATTAAAATAAGCTGTTATATATATACGAGTATAAACGGCCTTTCAACTTTTGTAGAGAAACGCAATTGCTGTCGGCCTTTGGCCAAGCTTATTAGAACAAACGTGACAGGTTCTAAGCCCGTCATTGTACACCGGGCACAAACTTTATTTATTATAGACTAAGTTATTAGACCCTATATGATTTCACCGTTAATAATTATCGTTATTCACTTTCTGTTAATGAATTTAAATAAATGAACGAAACGTTTACGTAGAATGGATTATTTGTTAAGTAAGGAAGACCGATAATTGAAAAACGTTGAAGTGTTAAATTACGTAGTTCAAAGTACTATAATAAATCTTAAGTTCCAAGTTAAATCGAGGGCACACGAGTAAATTGATTGTATCAACTTAAGATCGTTCCTCGATTATTAATGAGAACTTACGTAATGTTTTAGTTTACTAGAGTTTTATTCTTCTTTAAAATATAAATCACGGTGTATTTATAATGTTAGCTTAGTTTAATTTATCTTTTATTTTTATATTTTCTAAGCAAATGCTTGACCACGATCCCACTTGATGTTAAGCGGAAATGCAGTCTTGAATGTTAAGGCGGAATTACTAAATGTCTATCTTTATCTTTGATTGTATATGTCTATTACATGCTGTAGTTTGCTATTAGTGTTACTAAATTATAGTCTTTTTTTAATTTATTACGGAGGGTTTGATCAAAAATGATCATATCACCCTCGTAAAAATCTTACAATAAATGTTGACATAGCAACATAACAATACAATATTAAAGACACAACAAAACAAGAATAATGACTATAAGTATAATTACCTATGTGTCAAGCCCGCTCTAACGAGGTGGTATAGCGTTCTTGCCTGATCCGACTGCGGAAAGGCAAGAATGCTATTACACACACCCACATGCGACAAATTATAAATTATAGAGTCTTTTTGTACTTTTTTTTGTTAACGGGGAGAAAATGTTCAAAAAGATACCCCGCCTTTGGGGGGAAGGCGGCGGTTATGTTGGTTTTGGCCCACTAAAACCTCCCAGTGGTCCTTTCCTCGGTGCATGACGAGGGGCTCCTGGATCTCCAGTGGAACGCACTGGAGCCCTTCTGCACTGTGCTCAAGGAGAGCACGTCCTGGGGGAGGGGGAGGTTACTCCCTCCCCCCCTGTGCCCTCGCAGTGTAAGGCTACACGAGCCAGCCGATGTCGCCTCCTTCCCGGGTCCACCTTAGCGGACGACAAAGGCCCCCACCCTTGTCGCCCAGTGAACCCGAGGCCCCTTTTAGTCGCCTTCTACGACAGGCAGGGGATACCGTAGTCTTATTCTTGTGAGCCCAGAACTACAGGGCTGGGAGTCTTTTTGTACTTAAATTAATGTCACATCGTAATACGGCCTAAAATAAGCACCAGAAAAAGGATAATGCAAAATGTCTAAGAGGAAATTAAGTAATAATGTTAGAAAATTTATAAGGAAAACTGCTTAAAGTAGTTTGAGAACCAGAAACAAAGAAAAGGCAAGCTAAAAGGTTTCACTTGGATAGTGATACAATGGAGGAAATCTAAGAAAACATTCCGGCTTTTAATTAAACTTCGCATTCTTTGCCTGACAATGACATAACATTATAAGAAATAATAGTATTTTTTAATCCTTAGTGCAAGGAGTAAATGGTAGAGCTTAACGGGCTAATTTAATTAATTTAGTAGTTATATTCCTATTACTTTATCATTTAATAAAATATTTTTGTAAGTATTAATAATAAAATCGTTACGTTTCTTTATAGCGAATGTTGTGTACACCTGTAATTGGCATACACAACAGGACTTAGTTAAGGACTAAGTACAAGAGGACTTGTAAACTTGATTATTACAACAATATATGCTTGTGTAATGCTGTTGGTGTATCTTATTAAATAAATAAATAAATAAATTACTAACGAGATATAAAAACATAAAGGGAACGAAAGTTTTTTTACCAAGCCATTATGTTTTATTCTATAGGGGTATCAACTAGTTCTTTCTTTTCTTGTTGCTAGCCACAGAATCATGTAGTCTCGGATAAATATATGTACATATGTTTAGACATAGACATACACATAGACATACACATAGACATACACATAGACATACACATAGACATACACATAGACATACACATAGACATACACATAGACATACACATAGACATACACATAGACATACACATAGACATACACATAGACATACACATAGACATACACATAGACATACACATAGACATACACATAGACATACACATAGACATACACATTTATTTATTGGCATCACAATACAAAACACATCACAGACAGAATATAACATACATTAAAAAATAATGAAAAATAGACAAAACACAGTTAAAATTTCACGGACAAATAATACAAAACATATGATGCCAATATCGGGCACCGTCTCAGCATATGCTGTCGCAAGGATGCGACAGCGGTGATTTTCAGCGGTGCCCGGGACTACCTAAAGACGTGCGCGCGCAATACTACTTTTCTATGGAATTTATACAGACAATAAGAGTATAATAAATATGATACATAAATAAAACAGTTATGAGATTAAAATATATTTTATACAATAAAATAATAGATGGAAAAATTTCATAAATAAATATATTATTGAGTCAAAAATAAACTAAAATAAATGAAATGATAATTAAACGTATAAAGTTTAAATTATATAATGAAATATTGAAAATAATGGAAACAACAAGCCACCGATCTTTTTGTAACTTTAACATCAGGTGTTTTAATTTATTTTTAAATGCGTTTACAGATTTACTGTCTCTTACGGGTGGTAGCAAATTATTCCAACACTTGGTGGATTTATTAAATATACATGAAATACTTGTAAGCTAAGTTGGATATTAGCTTAGATGGCTATATGAATATAGATATTGTCTAAATCAATGAACAGAATAGCTATGCGCTTTACAATTGTACTCTAGTTTCCATTTTGATTATGACAACTGATTATTTCAAATGATATCGACAGTTACTCTTTTTATAATGGATTTATTTCATGAAATTCAAGTATTTAAGTTTTAAAATACATTAATTGGTTATGTATGTGTGGTAGAGATAGCTTACTGACTAAGCAATGCGACTAACGATTTGAGGGTTGTGAGTTTGTTCACCAGTTGGCTTATGTTAAAATACCAAAATTTTGCGTATGGTAATGGGCTAACCATCTGATACATATGGTACCCAAAATACTTGGTAGAAAGCTCACAGCGAAAGACACAACAATTCAAGACACAAGATCGCCACCCTCTCCATCTAGAAGACGTTACAAATGTTTACACGCAGCATTGTTATCTTAAAACTGTCCTGACATAACAGTAGTGGCTTATCTTTTTGTTAACGGGGAGGAAATCTTCAAAGATACCCCGCCTTCTGGGGAAGGCGGCGGTTATGTGGGTTTTACCCACTAAAACCTCCCCGGTGGCCCTTTCCTCAGTGCATGACGAGGGGCTCCGGGATCTCCAGTGGAACGCACCGGAGCCCCTCTGCACTATGCTCAAGGAGAGTACGTCCTGGGAGGTTACTCCTCCCTCCTGTGCCCTCATAGAGCAAGGCTACACGGGCCAGCCAGTAGTGGCTTATCTGTAACAACACTCCGACGACTAAATCCATAAAAAGGACGATCAAATTGCTTTATCTGATTAAATTATACTAATCATATAAAATTTCCGTAAATAAAACTCCTCTCACTCCGCTTACTTCCTGAAATTTTAATTTTAATAATAAGGTTACCTTTAGAAGACCTCTCAATACAGTCGCAAGCTTTGAAATACCTATCTTCCTTTCAACAAAAAAGTTCCACGAAATGGTTGTTCAAGCGTAATAATAAGGACATTTCTGAACCAAGCTACGAATCCAAATTACGACGGTATATATTACCCTATTGAATTCCAAACAAAACAGTTATTTACTTATTTTATTTAATTATGTCTATATATATATTATATATATAATATTGGCGACTCTATTATCCAGTGATATTATATATCCAATGTCCTACATCATATATTTTATTAATAAATATTTTATGTATTGGTAAAAAAAATAAAAAAAAATATAAACTAATAATATAACTAATTCCGATAATCAATATGTCTGTCAATCTGTGAATATCGTATTTTTGATAACAAAAAACACCGATGTAGGTAACGAATTAAAAATCAAAATCGTGCTGAATAAGACTGTTTGCGTAACATAGTAACCATGCAAGCCGAGGTTACCCCTCACCGGTGAGACCCTAGCGATAGAGGTTCAGGCTAAGTGACCTAAGAGCGATACCACCGCTTAATCCGGTTGAGCAGTAAAGGCCAGCCTCTTGCCAACTGTATAGTTCGTCATTAAAAAATAGAAAAATGAATAAAACTGCTTTTACAAATATTATCGCTGTTAAATCTTATTCTGGAATTCAAATTGCATACATGCATTACAAACGTAATATGTCTTTTATAATATATATATTATTACTACTTTATAAACGATATTTTACATTTTACTTTTTATGGTATAACGAATTTCTTACGGGCCACCAGATCTGAGTGATCACCTTCACCTAAAATCATCCGTAACACCAGAAAAGCTGGAGGTAATTTGTGCTTGTGAAAGTTGTAGGCTCGTTCAGTTAGATCCCAAAGTAGTATCGATTCGGAAACATCGCTGGTGAGTGCTGATATAGTAAGATATGTATATAGTAATGCGTGAAACGCTATTAACGTTGCACAGGCTAGATATTAACAAATCCACAAAGCGCCCATTCGTGACCGTCGGAGGTTGCAATAATCCTCGCGCGTTACCGCTATCTTATGAGCAGCCAGCCCTTAGATGTTAGGAGCGTTGCTGGAGCTTCACTCAAGTTGGTTAGTTTAGCTTAGTTAAGTTTAGTTTACTTAGTTTAACTCATGTTAGTTTAGCTTTTGAATGTCCCTTAGATTATCCGTGAAATAGCAACCGATCGAGTTTGTCCCTCTCGGGCGCCCTCGGATCGGAATACTTATGCGTAACATAGTACCGTCCAAGCCGAGATTACTCCTTACCGGGGACTCTTGTGTCGAGTTACTAGCGATAGAGGTTCAGGCTGTGACCTAAGAGCGATGCCACCTCTCGATCTTCTCAATCCGGTGAAGCAGTCAAGGCCAGAGTCTCTGGCGAAACTGTGTAGTTCATTAAAAAAAATCCCACAGTTGTTCATTAAATAAATGCATTGGTAAGCTATGTCACACTTGTATGAAATATATACCAGCGATGTGGTTTTACACATTGTTAAGGAAACCCCTTCACTTGAAGTAACAAATGGTCGTGTTATACTGTACAATAGTGCAGATAAATGCACCAAACAAATTCGAAGTGGACTTAAACGCCAACTCGTGTTTGTCGACTTGTTATCTCTCGGGGATTATGCACCAGTGTTTTGTTCTGACTTAGCTGTTTAACTAATCACCACTGATAATATGAGTGTTTTATTAAACTTCTTCAATATCTTTGCATAACACTAAGCCTGTATATCGATTTAGGGTAGAAACAAAAAAAACTGGAGGAAACTTCAAAGCAATCCGCAATTTATTTATATTTTTTTTTAATTATTTTTTCCAATTTTACTAACGTTCGTGTCAACCATTTCTCACACCTTACGTTTTGCTGACCGTACCCTAAACCATCTATTAATTTCTTTTCAGCCCGTGTTAGCTTGACAGTCATATAATCGCAGCGGGTCGCGAAGTGACGGTTCTATCATTCTAAGTTTTTTTGCAAAGGATTATCATAAAACCTAACAATAGGTCCAAGTGAACTGAACCGATGTCACGCGCAAGAGACACGTTAAAATGAAATGAGTTAAAATCTTATTTGCTTTTCATTAGTAAGAAAATCATAAAATAAACTCCAATAAAACGTAACATTTTTCATGAATAAAAAAATAGATTCTAGATTAATAAAGTCCTCCACGTGATAAATGTTCTGGCTTAGCTGTGGGTTAGGGTTCACGAATTATCTATACCGTGTAACTGCCGTGAAAATGTATATACGGTGTTATAAAGGAATTTATAATACCCCCTGAATTTACGGGTACACGCTAAAGCGATCTCGCTACACGCCACGTAAAATAATTCAATGTTGAATGCGTTAGCAATTTATATTCACGTCTTTTAGCCATAATAGAACCGTTATAGCAGTTAATAGCTGTTTTCAACCGACTTCAAGAAAGGGGGAGGTTCCCAATTCGTCTGTATTTTTTATATTTAATAGATACTTTCGACTGGATGAACCGATTTGGATTAAAATCTGTTAATGCCGATACTTCCCTGTGTACTTCAATGTGGTTGTATTCTTCATCAATTGTGACAATGGCACCATTAGAAAACCATCATCATCATCATCAGCCTGTATCAGTCCACTGCTGGACATAGCCCTCTCCAAAGGCATGCCACTGAGCACGATCCTCGGCCACTCTCATCCAGATTCTGCCAGCCTGCGAAGATCGTAGCTCCACCTAGTCTTAGGGCGTCCCACTCGAGAACTCGTTTCGCCCAACGGTTATCTGTTCTTCGGCTAATATGGCCGGCCCATAAAAAAACATACAATTTAGAAAACCATATAAGTGTTAAATCTGCATCTAGTATGTGCTCCATAAGTAGACGAATAACTCAGTATCACGCTATTTCGATTATTCATTTTTATTGGAAAGGATGACTGTAGTTTGGTTAATGTCTGATTAATTCTTTTACGTAAAATTCCTATGATAATTTGAAAGATTAATTTAATCTAATTGCGTTTCCAACTGGCTTGTTTATTTTTAACAAACAATTATTTGATTGCTTTTCAGTAATTACAGCTGTGTTTATTTACTAAAGATCTTCTACAAAACTTACATAAATAATAATAATAACTGCAATAATAACTTTATTAATATCACACAAGCAAACATGTTACATATACAGGAGCTCTGTTTCTTGAACTAGGTACAGAGTACCTGTATCTCAGGAGACAGTGCCTTCCAGAGTCACAAACAGTCCTTAAGTTATATAATGATTTTAGATATAATAAACCTTTTTACTACACGTAACTTCGTGGAATGAAATTTTAAATTACTAATTTTGTTTTTTTTTCTTACTTTTCGTTCGATGTTCGAATAGTGATTAATTTATTAAAAAAAACACAAAAATAAATCAGAAACTTGTCATTGACTGGCTGCTGTAGGCAGTCCACAAAGCTAAAACTTGGCAAATGGAAAAACTACTTTTTTATTTAACAAAGTTTTGTATACAACAACTTTTTAGTTTACTTAGACTTATACCGTTTGCTTTTAGAAATTCATACTGAAGTTCGAGATGTCTATAATATATTTAGGTTAAGTTTTTGGCATACCCTTAAATTTAAATAATCTACGTATACAGTAGAAATGATAGTGACGTCAGTTGATTTTGATGTTCAGATTTACATAAATATGTCTTACTCAAATATCCTTCTTTTTTCTTATCTTCAAAAAGATACCCCACCTTCTCGGGGAATGCGGCGGTTATGTAGGGTTTGACCCACTAAAACCTCCCCAGTGACCCGTACTCGGTGCATGGTGAGGGGTTCCGGGATCCCAAGAGGAACGGCGGCACGGGCCAGCCGATGTCACCTTCTTCCCGGGTCCACCTTGGCGGACGACAAAGGCCCCCACCCTTGTCGCCCAGTGAGCCCGAGGCCCCTTTTAGTCGCCTTCTACGACAGGCAGGGGATACCGTAGTCTTATTCTTGAGAGCCCAGAACTACAGGGCTGAACTACAAAATATCCTAGAGTCGTAGTAGCTTAGTGGCCAGATACTCATCTAAAGATGCGAGTCTCATTACCAGTTTTTAGTATTCAAAGAACACAGGTTTCTTCTACTTTGTCGTTCCCTCATTTCTGAGAATCGTTGTCACTAGAGTCCCTAAAATGAATAATCTGCATCCATCGACTTCGTTCCGAGGTTGCCCTCACCAGCTGGTTGAGCTTAGGAGAGGAGATGGCACCTTTTACTTGATCAGTCCATCGTGTTGGCGAACGGCCTCTTGTTCTCTTGCTTTCTGTATTGCCAACGAATACCAGCTTTTCCAGGTTGCCATCCCTTCTACGCATTAAATGCCTGAAATATGACAGTACACGCTGTAGACACGAGTCTGGTCTTTAAGGCGAGTTGGGAGAGAACAGATTCATTTGTGCGCGTGGCAGTCCACGGTATTTGTGGCATTCGACTCCAGCACCACATCTCGAATGCATCTATTCTCTGTCTTTCTCTTGGTCGAAATGTCCATGTCTCGACTCCATATAGAAAGATTGGAAATAATAATGCTCTAACTAATCGAGCCTTTTCTATAGCTTATTCCTCGATTTTTCCAAATATTTTGCAAACGTGTCATTGTATCTTTAGCCATCGCTATTCTCTGCATCATAGGTTCTGATTAATTCTATATCGTAATATTCCTACGATAATTCGGAAATATTACAAAGAGGCCGTCCTCCTATGCTTTTAATGTTTGATTCGATTTGAAGTCCGTTTTTTGGTTTTATATAATATACTTGGCCTTTAAACCTTAAAGTGTCTGAAATCTGATATATTAAATGCTTTGCGAAATTCTAGTTATATCACAATTTATTTAGGCCGCATGTGGTCAGATGATCTAGGTTGTAAGTGAAGGGTTCGTTTTACGGATTGGTCGATATTTATTCGTTTTGGATCCAAATAATCTATATGTATTTTCTTGTCTACGATATTTGTAAGTCATCGCCGATGTATTGAATAACCGAGTGGGCGAAAACCCTTCTTAGAACCGTAATTAAATTACGGTAAATATTACGGGAAAAGTGGGTAATTGATTAAAATCTGCTACTTTAAAAGTTCCCGAAGTCGAAGTAGTGGATACCGTAGTCTTATTGTTGACCTGTCTACGCCAATAAATAATATTAGAAGGACGTGAAAGCGTAACACTGAAGTAAAGAATTAATAAGAGATCTTAAAAATCTTCCTAAGCCAACAAGTTTTTACACCGAAAGACAAATAATATTTCTCTGCTTAAAGAGTTTTATTGAAATATAAAATCCCATTTTACGAAAGGAAATGTTGGTGATTGCGTTCGGTTGATTTAAGTTCTGAAGTATCGACGAATCACTTTGAAATATAAAACTCTTTACTCTAACCTATTCCTACCTTCGAAAGACGTTATGAGTAAAGTTACAGAGGCTGATTGCAGAAGTTTAAAAGTCAGAAAAAATTTACTGGAACTTATTTCTCGTATATTTTGCAAAATATAACTCGTTTTATGAATCCATTTTATACGTTTGTTACATATATGTTTTGTACGCTTTGATTTTTGTTTTATAAAAATATATAATACATGTCTTTGTCTATATCATTATGTTATATTTCCCCTGAACTTAAAAAAATGCAATAATATCCAAGTAACAATATTATTCGTGGGGGCAACATTAGGTTTATTGGCAATACTGGCACTTTATCTATGGCCTATTCTATGGTCAGTTGTCTTCAAGTAGTTAAACAGTTATTCCTCTGAGTAGTGCCGCCGTGACACTGAAGCGCAGGAGAAATGCGTGAGTCATTTTGTCTTTCTCTACATCTATAAATGTATTATTATTTATGTCCTAAATACCTGTTATTGGCGTGGTAAAGGCGGTTTTTGTGCGTGATAATGTGCCCAACTAGAATAACTTAAGGAAAATATAACCTTTCCTTACAGTATGGCTAAATTATAATAAAATTGTTATTTTGGTAATAAATTGTTATTGAAGGTATCTTATACAGTGAAAATTAAAATTCACATTAAATGCTTTAATTGTTTAGTTATGTTTATATGGCATAGATAATACTATGGACACGAATTCACATATTTACCAATATTATCAATCTACCCTCATTAACCGCTCATTAACCAAAATAAGGTAATGTATTTTATTGTACCTCGCATACATCTTTC
This sequence comes from Meandrusa payeni, assembly GCA_029286785.1. Lineage (NCBI taxonomy): Eukaryota > Metazoa > Arthropoda > Insecta > Lepidoptera > Papilionidae > Meandrusa > Meandrusa payeni. Next base: position 11,304,567 of record JAGSMX010000005.1, on the reverse strand, counting down.
TATTCTGTCAAATAAATTAAAATCCTTACCTAAATATACTTATATTTTTTTGTATTTCCAATGATTAAATATTTAAAATAACAAAATATTAGAATTATCTTTATAATTATTTTTGATAAAAGATATACGAGATAGAAAAAAACCATGTCCATCTCAAGTTTTAGCAAAATTTATAGCACGTAATGATAGATACCAGACACTTTTTCCGAATCTTATACTGTTGATAAAATTCAACGCTCCAAACTTTTTTTCATTATTATTTTTTGCCACGTTATAGCGATAATAGCCTAATGGTTTTTATTGTAACAATAGGCATTACTACTGACTTATATCTAAATTCAGAGTTTTATTGCCCCCTGTCCTTTTTAATCTAAGTATGGAACGTAGTATGCCTATGCTATTTCTAGTTCCCCTAACGTGGATATGGTTAGGGCAGTTTTTCTCCCATGCCTTTCCTCTCATCCCTTATATATTTTGCAATCTTACATTCATCTTTTATACAACTTATTTCTACTTTCACTTATTATATTTCTATTTCTAACATACACTTATTCTTATAATCTTATCTTATAATTACCTTATATCTATCTATCTGTCTATGCTATTTTTTATATAATACTATTTTGCTATTTTCGATTTCTTATACTACCTCCTAGTTTCTTCTAAATTTAATTTTTTTATGTCCAGTGATGGGCTCTCAACTCACATTATTTTTAATGTGTTTGATGCTCCTTACTTGCTAAGTCTTATTCCTTTGTACTACTTTCTCTGTGCCTAATGGTTTAGGGTACGGTCTGCGAATCGTAGGTTAGAATCCACCATTCCGACTATTGACGTGATCCATCTCCTACCACGAGCTTAAGTTTAGTTGGAATGGTTAACAAGGATGTTAGTAATATTTCGATTTTTAATCGTTATTTTCGATGATTAAATCGCGCTTTAACATACCTATACTTTCATGAAATTCACTTAAGAAGAAGGAACTTACGATAGAGTAAAATAAGTGGTCTATATTCTTATTTACACGTGTTCGAGCCGACCCAATCGTGCAACAGCAGAAGCTGGCGTAGTGCATTAAAATATTTTTATTAAATATCAAAAAGGCACCTAAAAAGCGTAGTCTAGTCTCAACAAGACCAACTCATGCGTTTTAATTCAGAGGCCTTAAAAAGGCGAAGTAACGGTTATATCTGGGTAAGACAAAGTGTTTAAAGATGACGTGTGAAAATGTTCTACGAATGTTATGTTCTAAAAAATATCTTACCAAAGTTCTGGCATAGAATTTAATAATCACGCATAAGTAAAGCCGTCAAGGTGTCAACTTTTTCACATGTTAAGATGACGTGAAGGAGGCATTTGCATTTTAATTGATTCATGTAAATTAATTGTTTGCTATGTAGATGGCTTCAACTAAAACTCTGTTTGCTTTCAATCACCTATCGATTAGTTCAGAGCTATGTCGACCGCGTTTACCCACTCGTGGATGTGTTAAACTATTTATTTGACTGTAGATCAAACAGCCAAAAAGTCATTTGTGCTACACGCAACTAATTAAGTTCTTGTATATTAGAATAATAATTATACCAATCTATATACCCGTTTTAGAGATAGCCTACAGGCAATTTAATTCAGTAAGCAATTCGAATTACAATCTGATAGTAGCGAATTCGAATCCTAGTCACGTTATACTAATTGCCGTTTTTTCCGGCTTTTTAAGAATAAAAAATCACTTAAAATGTGTGACTTGTGTATGATCTCTTTTACAAGACACCATCGCATTTGGGACGTTTTAAGCTCTACGAAAAACAGACAGCAAATACTAAAGCTGTCTACCTGATTTTCAATGTGGCGAAGGTGTAAATTATCAGACAAGTCTCCTCCTCGTTTCTAATTCTTATGACATAACAAGCTATGTGAAAGTCTGTCTCGTTGTCATTTTAAGACTTGAAATCTCTTATTCTCAACCGACTTCAAAAAAAGAGGTTCTCAATTCGTCCGTATATCATTTTTTTATTTGAAAGCCGGTGCTTTTCGAGTGGTCCCATTTAAATTTGATTCAATTCTGACAATGAAATCCATGAGAATACCAAATAAGTTTTAAATTTGTATTAAGTATGTACGCTGCAAATGGACGAATAACTCAATATCACGCCAACCGATTTCGATGATTCATTTTTTATTGGAAAGGTGAAGTTTAAGAGTGGTTTGATAAAAGTTTGGTTAGATTCTGATTCATTTTATTTCATAATATTCTTAGGGTATTTTGTAACAGCAAAAGCGTCCACGCGTAATAGCGTTTAACGTTTGAAGTCGAGTTTTTGTTTTTGCTTGTAAATATACTTGGAAGGCAAAAATATTGTAAAATTTATACCAGTATTTTGTTCAACATGACAAATACGTAATAAAATAATTGTAATTATAACATCGTGTACGCTTTTATAATGTATTAATCGCGTTAACTTAATAACATGACCTAAGGGGCTTCACACTATTTGCACCTTGTAATATCAGCACGGGCACATTTTCCTGCATTTATTATTAATGACGTTAGTAAGGGCCCCGGCACATTTTCTCCTGTTATAAATTCCAAACCTAATTTTAGAGACGTTGTTACGTAATACATTATAATTAAAAGTAAACAAAATGAAAGTTCGTTTCGTTTCTAATCCCTTGATTATATTACAACAAAGAATACGTGCACTTATAAAATTAAAAGAAGTACTAAAAATTTCTTCAGCGATTGTTTTCTAGTTTTATTGATTGGTATTTCTTAGGAACCGAAGATCGAAAAGAACATTTAACATGGGATTCAGAAAAATACTTTTAAAATAATTCGATTCATAACTTTTCTTTTTTAAAGAAAGCTAGCAATATTTCTTTTTTTTTCAGAAAACATTACTAACATGTTAACCAGTCCAACTAAGCTTAAGCTTGTGTTAAGAGGTGGTTCACGTCAAAAGTGGAATGGTGGATTCGAACCTACGACCTTACGATTCGCAGACCGTATCCTAAACCATTAGGCTATTGACGCTTCTATAAATTATTTTTTGCGTTAATGTAAATGAGTGCACAAACTTTAAAAAACCAGTTGAGAAGAGAGATTTTTTTTTGACGAACTAACACAGTTGGCACAGAGAAGCTGGCCTTTACTGCTTCACCGGATTTGAGAGGTGGCACAGCTCTTAGATCGCTTAGCCTGAACCTCTATTAGATGGTAACTCGACACAAGGGTCCCCCCGGTGAGGGGTAACCTCGGCTTGGACGGTTACCATTATTACGCGTTAGCAGTCCAATCCGAGGGCGCCCGAGAGGGAAGAGAAAAGAGAGAGAGGTCCGTAAAAAGGATTCACCCGCGTAAAAAAAGGTACCAATCCCCACCACCTCCACCAATTATTGCGTTTCTCACGTAATTTTCTTGCTTTGATTTAGCTGTGTCAATATTCGATTACAGGCAAGATGCTATTTAAATTTGACGAGGTCCTTAATCGCTATGCAAGGAGCACAGGCAATTATAACACCTTTGATGCATGGAATGCTAAAACTATGTCATTAATAATTACAAGTATTTGGGACATAACCATATAACTGTATCTATTCATACTGTTGGCATTGACCAAAATTATTTGCGTAATCCAAAATATTCGTATGTTATACCGTAACTAAATAATTTGGGTCAAAGGTCCCTGTAATATTCCGTTGCTTAAATATACCCATTTTTTTTCTTTTACCATTTTTAATCATGATAAATATTTTTTATATCATTAATAATTACAAGTATTTGGGACATAACCATATAAATGTCTCTATACATACTGTTGGCATTGACCAAAATTATTTGCGTAATCCAAAATATTCGTATGTTATACCGTAACTAAATAATTTGGGTCAAAGGTCCCTGTAATATTCCGTTGCTTAAATATACCCATTTTTTTTCTTTTACCATTTTTAATCATGATAAATATTTTTTTTTATATCATTAACAATATTTTGTGTACTAGTGTTGACGGTAATGTTGTTGCCTGGATAGCTCAATACCAGAAAGTTTAGCGTCCAATCCTGGATGGAAACGAAATGATATTTTCGGAATAACATGACGCGTGTATTTGGGGTGGGAAGACTACGGTATCCCCTGCCTGTCGTACAAGGCGACTAAAAGGGGCCTCGGGTTCACTGGGCTTCAAGGGTGGGGTGGGGGGCCCTCGTCGTCCACCAAAGTGGACCCGAGAAGAAGGCGACATCGGCTGGCCCGTGTCGCCTTGCGCTGCGCTGGCACAGGGGGGAAGGGAGTAACCTCTCCCCCGGGACGTACTCTCCTTGAGCACAGTGCAGAGGGGATCCGGTGGGTTCCACTGGAGATCCCGGAGCCCCTCGTCATGCACCGAGGAAAGGGCCACCGGGGAGGTTTTAGTGGGTAAGAACCCCACATGACCGCCGCCTTCCCCAAGGCGGAGTATCTTTGTGAAGATTTCCTCCCCGTCAACAAAAAAAAATGGTACAGGAGCAGCGTAAATAAATAATAAAATAGTTTTTTTTATAATTGTATGCTAAATTGATTAACATAGCACACATTATTACTGTGATACGAGCATTTACCACCGAATAACCGTAAAGTTCTGCTGGAAAATGTTTCTTTGCGAATTGAAACGCTGAAGCACGTTAAATTGTTTAAACCTTTTACTTTAATGCTTTGATTCGACTTTGTGAATCAATGACGCATACTTTATTGATTTTAGAATTGTTTTAAACGTGAGATCTAAACTAAATTCTGATTTATTGTAACCTTTCAACTAAACAATTCTTCAAAATTCATTGATTTTCTGTAAACGTGCCCCAATCTTCCGACCAAATCACATCATCGATGATCCAGAAGGCGAGATGACTGCTTTAAGCTTTCTTTTTCTATATACCCTCATTGTTGGGGATCGTGACCACGCATGAGCAGCCTTCACTGGGTACGGTCGCCTGTAGAACGCACGCTTCTTCCTATTATTTCCAAATGTTTGAAACCATTTTGTAGCTGCCCTTCCCTGAGCACGTCTGCCGTCCATTTTGTCTAATATAATCTGCTTCTCTAGACAATAGAATAAATAAAGTGACGAAAGGATCTGAGGGTTCTTTAGGGTTAGATTTTGGACAGTCTCATTTTACAATTAGCTAGCGTCTTTATCTTCCGAGATAATTAAACTTTCTTAACCGACCCTTTATATTTGCTCACGAGTGTATATTTATTATAAGGCTCTGTATAAATGCCATATATAGGTTGTTTTGAGCGCGCACGACATTGATTAGTTGCTCACGGCTATAGATTCGCGGTATCGACTCGTTCCTGGAAGATTCTTCCCTATTAATGATATAGGCGGTGGTTTTTCTGCCTTTTTGCCCGGCGTTTTGCCGAAGTGAAGATAAAACTAGATTTAGTTATAGAAATTCTAATAATCCAACTAAAGCTAACCGAGCTGTGGCGCCTGGTTCTGAATATTACTGCGAAAAGAGTACTTTAAATTGCTTTATGATTATCAACAACACTTTCGACGAACTACTTACGTAACCGTACAGTAGGCACGGAACGCTCCTCTATAGTCAAATATTTGCGCGATCCCATCCCAATTAGTTTACATAGGACAGATAGTTTCTGCATCAGCCAATTTACTAAAAGTCCTTTATTAAACAAAGGTTAATGAGTTTAATTTATTTTATAACCCCCTGTGCATTTATTTTTTATCTGAAGACCATAGATAATAGTCAAGTGTGTCCGGGCGGTTAGCTCAAGTTCCATAGTACGCTAGCAATGAGTTCGATCCTCGGTGACGGCAATATTAATTTGTTGTTGCAATTTTTTGTGTTGATTCGCCACGCGCTTGTGAGGAAACTTACATGTCTTAGAATTTTTTTCTGAGGCATGTGAAGTCTGCTAATCCGCACTGGGGCCGTGGCGGACTATGCCCTTATACTCTCTTTACAGGTAAGGCCAACAGTTATAAAAGTTAAAGTTAAAGTTACAGCCTTTATATATGTCCCACTGCTGGGCGCAGGCCTTCTCTGTAAAGAGAGTATAAGGGCGTAGTCCGCCACGCGGCCCTAATGCGGATTGGCAGACTTCACATGCCGTAGAAAAATTTTCTAAAACATGTAGGTTTCCTCACGATGTTTTCCTTCACCGCCGAGCGCGTGGTAAATCAGCACATAAAATTGCAACAACAAATTTATTGGTGCCGGTACCGGGGATCGAACTCGGGTTGCTAGCGTACTACGTAACTTGAGCCAACCGCACGGACACTGAGCGCCCAGTGGGACATTAATATTATATATATATCCTCAATTCCTTCACGGTTCGAATTCGTTGAATTTGCGATCATCAGAGAATCTCATGCTAAAAATATCTCCGCATGACACCAACTTTTACAGTAACTCATTTACTGTACGCGCTGTCCGTCTGTGGAACTCTCTTCCTGTGGCCATTAGAAAATCACAGACAATAAATACTTTTAAAATCAAAGTTAAAAAGTTTTACTTAGACAAGTCCACCCAACATCATTTATACTGTTATGATATATATGTAAATATATTATATGTAATACTTTTTTACACACGTTTTGTCTCTTCATAATATATATTTATTCCTATATTATATGTATGTTTGTATGTATATATTTATTATCAGTATTTAAGTATATCTACTTTTTATAAACTCCCGCCGCTTCTTTTTATTATTCCTCTCCATCCAAAGGATGCCTGGAAGAGATTGCTTTTAGCGATAAGGCCGCCCATTGTTTATGTATTTTAATTATATTTTCTTTTTTTTTTATTTTAGTTCATAAGTGTAAACAATAAAGAGTTTATAAATAAAATATAAATAAATAAATAAAGACTGTACTAATGTAATTCCGGCTGTAATTCCGAATATGTTATATCAAAAAATATAATTCTTTCGACTTCTTTTGCATTTATTAATGTATTCCTCTTAAATACTCACGTAAATGTTTATAGCCCAGTCGATAAGCTCCAACGTTATTTGATGCTGGCGGTGCGCCAAGATTGTTGTATTTGTACGTGATCTAAATAGTGTTTCTCCCATAGAGTTAGTTGCGCATTCTACAAGTCAAAATAAGTATCGAACGTAGTTAACTTTTTAAAAATTAAGATAGAATTAATATGACTACATTGTCGTTATAGGAATGCATTTAATAACATGTCGAATCTATCTGCTTTTTAAAGTATGCGATGTATCGCGTAGAATGTATACTATAAGATTCATAAGTTATAACTGATTTATCGCATGTCAAATGTCTTATTAAACTATACTGAAAACTATATTGATTGACAATGATGTCACCTATCTTTATTATCCTAGGGAAGGATTTCTAATAGAAAATTATTAGTTTTAATTTTTAAAAAATATAAATTCCTAATTTTTTTTTTTGAAAAAAAAGGTAGTTATTTTTTATCACAATGATTAAAACTATATTAAATACCAGTCCATAGTTTTCTCCACCAAACATTTTAGGGGACTAGTTCTTCCGCGTCCGTCTTTCCCTCCGATTACAAAACAAAAGTTTATTATGTGTCTGTATCATGTCAATAAATTAAATTTCTAAATCTATATATTTTTACAAATCTAAGTAAAAAAAATTGTAAAATTTACTCACCAAAATTAATTTAAGATCTCAAAAGTAAAAAGCCAAAAAATTTATAGCACTCGGCGGTGAAATTGCAGTTTCCACTTCTTTTCATAAAGCAACTTACCCAGCTACGGCTATTAGTCTTTTACGAGAAACCGGCTCGAGCAGTAACACAGTTATGAGCATGGCCCAGTAATATCAGTGGCAATCGTAAAGTTAAAGTTATCGTGCGAGGGTTACCAGCAAAATGACACCTATGAACCCGAACTAAGCGCTTTACTCCGTCTTTCATTATTCCTCAAAGCACTGGAATAGTTTGCCTGCATCTGTCTTTCGCTCCCATTACAATATGCGTGTTTTCAAGAGTACGACTGAATATACAATTACTAAGCTAATTCACTTTACCATTCAGGACTGCTTTGCCATTAATATTGTGAAGAAAAACATTCCAGCAGCCCGTGGAAAATCGAGACAAAAAATTACAATTTACAGTTTCACTGGTGCCTTATTATGATCATAATTTTTCAAATTCATTCCTCATTTTAACTTAACATTAAGTGCGATCGTGGTAATGAACTTGCATTGAATAAATTTTGAAAATAGTATTGACATTTGAAGCGGAAAACTGATAATTATTTGTAAATAAAAGACGATGACAGTAGACCTATAAATATAATAGTATATAAGTGATTCAATTGACCAAAGGCGTCTTAAGCAGTCAGTGTCTGTTATATTTGAACATTCAAATATAACTGTCATAGGAATATCAGGAATGAATGAATGGAATGGATGAGTGGATGTGTGGAGCAATAGTTATCCTTGCTCCTCTTGAATGGGAAATGAGAAAATTGAAAAATTATGATCATAATGAGGCACCAGTGAAATTTATTTCAAAAATTATGATCATAATAAGGCACCAGTGAAACTTAGTTAAAAAGTTATGACCATAATAAGGCACCAGTGAAACTGTTAATTGTAGTCTTATGTCTAGATTTTCCACAGGCTGCTGGAATGTTTCTTCACAATATTAATGACATAAAATTACGATTAACAGTTTCCGCTACCCGGATCAACTTTCTGTTAACCGGAGCCCAGAATATGTCAAAGATGTTGAGATAACATTATCATGGAGAGAGTACTTTTGAATTTTGATACAATTTTCATTCAATCCAATCAACCTTTTCGCGGGCACATGCCTGGCATCCGAGTGAAGTTTGGGTTTATGGCTAATCTTCGTTCACAATTTTCCTTATCAAAACGCTTGAAGGGCTCGTTTAGAAAAACTTTTACGTTGAAATCCGTGAAGAGCTATTCAAAGCTTGCGATATTATCAACTCTTCGTATCAAAAGCTGGTTTCGACATTTATTTAAAACATATAAATCTTAAATAAGGCACATATACACATATTTTGTGTTATAAGCATATATTTTTTAAATAGCACTATACAATACGCCGTTCACTAACTGTTATTCTAGGAATCGTTGGGGGCCACTTATGTGCTTGCTTGCTTGGGTTTGTTAATACCATATTACTGGACATAGATATATTTTGTTGAACTCAGTCGGTCTTTATCGAAGCTTTTAAGAATTTATATATTTTTTGCGAGTCAAACTGCTTTTTGTTCCGATTTTAATAATATTATATATGTATATGGTTCTTAATGAATTTTTATTACATCAAATTGGTTTATCTGTAACGTTGTTATAATTTTTGTTGTTTTATATAAATATATAACAGTGGCAGAGTAAGTGGATGAACTTAAACAGATTAAAATTTACCACTTTAATTAAGTTGAGAAATAATTAAATGAATTGAACTGAATGAAACCAACGCGTAATAATAGAGCCATGGTAAATCAGTCGATTGTCTCAAGTTATTTAATAAGCTACCCGAGTGCAATCCCCGGTGCCGGCATCGATGAAATTGTTTGTGGAAAGAGCCGATTTACCATTACGATGTACGTAAACTAGGCGAGGGAAACTTTATGTATAGAAAATTTTCCAAGTCATTTAAAGGTTGCCAATCTTTTTTTTTTTTTTGTTAACGGGGAGGAAGTCTACAAAAAGATACCCCGCCTTCTGGGGGGAAGGCGGCGGTTATGTGGGGTTTTTACCCACTAAAACCTCCCCGGTGGCCCTTTCCTCGGTGCATGACGAGGGGCTCCGGGATCTCCAGTGGAACGCACCGGAGCCCCTCTGCACTGTGCTCAAGAAGAGCACGTCCCGGGGGGAGGTTACTCCCTCCCCTGTGCCCTCGCAGTGCAAGGCTACACGGGCCAGCCGATGTCGCCTTCTTCCCGGGTCCACTTTAGCGGACGACAAAGGCCCCCACCCTTGTCGCCCAGTGAACCCGAGGCCCCTTTTAGTCACCTTCTACGACAGGCAGGGGATACCGTAGTCTTATTCTTGAGAGCCCAAAACTACAGGGCTGAAAGGTTGCCAATCTGTATTAAGGAGTTTTTGCTAGTAATCTCTTTACAGAGAAACTGTGCCCAGCAGTGAGACATATATCAAGATCTGATGGATCTACTAATTTCAAATTAATTTAACTCGGGAAAAATTCAAAAAGATTTTGTAGATACCATTTTAAGAAAATGATCCGACAGAATTTAATATTCACCTTAACTTTTAAAACTAAGAGTTACAGAGCACACGCAGAGTCAATATTAAATGAGAACACGTCAAAGCTTTCACTACGAGGGATTTAATTATTAAAGTGCGTATACCAATGCGGTTTCATAATGTGAAATACCAACGCATACCTCGTTCAACAAGTTCGTACACATACATAATGTTCTATACAAACTGTTTGCTTGGCCTAGCTTAACCGCTACTGCCGCCGGCGGGGAGATCTAAATGGAAGGCGCTGGTCTCCTTCTGCGAGTCAGTAATGACCCAGGAGACCGCAGAACGGAATCGAGAGAGGGCCGATCCCGTTCCGAGATGGCGCAGGCGGGCCGGTGGCAGACCGGCCCGCAGCCCCTTAGTTCTGAGCTCTCAAGAATAAGACTACGGTATCCCCTGCCTGTCGTACAAGGCGACTAAAAGGGGCCTCGGGTACACTGGGCGACAAGGGTGGGGGTCTGCGTCGTCCGACAAAGTGGACCCGGGAAGAAGGCGACGTCGGCTGGCCCGTGTCGCTTTGCACTGTAAGGTGTTGGGGGAGGGATTATCCTCCCCGGGACATGCTACCAAGCACTGTAGAGGGGCTCCGGAACGTTCCACTAGAGATCCACTCACTATGCACCACCATCCACCACCGGGGGTGTTAGTGAGTAAAGAGCCTCACAGAACATCGCCTTACCCCTTTTCAAGACCTAGCCATAACTAGCCTAGACATAACTTTTAAGCCCTTAGTTTCTCCAGTGAGCACAAACGAAAAGCATTTCCTTCCATGTAAAAAAAATACTAAAACGATCGTCGTTTCGATGGATAAATAAACGATATTTTATCCTACAATCTTGCAGAAAGTCTTTGCGCTATTCTTACGATCAGATCCTAGATCTTCAATAACTTATATGCAACTTAACTATACATGTAAATCACGAAATAGTCAAAATAACCTATATTATGACTATTCCGTAATGCAGATGCATCAGATTTAGTATGGACGTCTCTAAGGACTTAGTATATCGTTCGGTACGATTCTGTTTTACATCAATATGAGGTGTTTGCATAGCCTGCGCGTCCATGCATGTGTTACAGCTGGAAATGCAAATAGCTCTTGTATGTGGTCCGGATGAACAATATTGTGTTACGTGTTGTTGTTTCAAACATTTGAAAAACAAGCGTATATTTATATAAAGAATTTATCCGGATATTAATTTGTCAGAAATGTTTAATTATTTACACTTATTGTAACACCTCGAACTAAGATTTGGTCGTAGGTCCTTGTAGCTAGAGAGATTAGTACGCTAATGAAACCTATTTATCTTTTTCGTACCAATAAAAAAAATTTAATGACGTATTATCCTACTCTTACTGTTAGTTCAGCGTCTTGCTAATTTCGTCGCATTATACTGTAAAACAATTGGCAATATCACAAAGTCCATGCAAGATCCTAATTTATTTTTAAATTGATATTTATTTATTTATTATTTTTTACAAAATCAACAGCTCGGTATTTCGGTCACGTAATCAGGATCTAAGCCTTTATAGATTTACCTTATATAAAACATTTTTTTAGTGTTAACTAAGGATGTACGTCGCATTAAAAAAAAAGAAATAAACAAATGAATAGGAAATAACAATTGCATTACACATTTTCTTAAGTTAGGTAATAATAACTAAATAAAACGGAAGAAATAATCATACTGCACTCCTGCTTTTGCACAGTTTTACGTATAAATGATTAATATCAAAAAGATTTTTAGATATTTTTCCGATGTACGATATTTACTTTATGAATTGTGTAATTCTTCTGTGAAATAAATACTTTTTAAAGCTATTTATGTAACTTTAAAATACAGAAAATAACCCAATACAACCCTTTCCATTTCGTTGGTTTGTATTTAAATTAAAAACATAAACTAATTACTACGCAGAGTTTCGTTCGAACGATTCAAATTGAATTCGATTTGCAAGTCATATTTATCTTGCTGAGTAAAACTTCCTTATAAACACAAAAAAAACTTTAACAAGAACAAATAAATTTGTACATTAAATAATTAAATTTCTATGTACTTTGTAATATTTTAAACCTGCCTGTGCCCTTTTATAACTTAATATATATTGTCATTTATAATAACATTGGCAGTTTATCTAACATTACACGGATATATAGGTTGTTTTTGGACAAACCTTTTCACCCCTTAGATGCTAGGAGCGTTGCTGGAGTTTCTTCGGCCACTTCTTCTCCCAGCGCCAACGCTTCCCGTGTGTTGTGGTAGTGGCACTCAAAGTTAGTTTAGCTTTCGAATGTCCCTTAGATTATCCTTGAAATAGCTACCGACCGAGTCGTGGTTCGGCCCTCCCGGGCGCCCTCGGATCGGAATGCTTACGCGTAACATAGTAACCGTCTAAGACGAGGTTACCCCCCACGGGGGGGACCCTTGTGTCGAGTTACTAGCGATAGAGGTTCAGGCTAAGCGACCTAAGAGCTATGCCACCTCTCAATCCGGTGAAGCAGTCAAGGCCAGCAGCAAGGCGTCGTAAAAAAAAATAGTTTGTTTTTATTTTTATATAAAGAATGTTGTCCCAATTTAACTATAATAACAAATAAATATAAATGAGAAACTATTTCATTCATATATTTAATACTATAAGAACATCGGATCTACATTACTTGGATCGGATACCGTTCCCTTTTACCAGCCCTGTAGTTATGGGCTCGTAGAATAAGGCTACGGTATTCCCTGGCTATCGTAGTAGGCGACAAAATCGGTCCTCGGGTCGCCTTTGTCGTCCGCCGAAGTCGTCCTGGGAAGAAGGCGGCATCGGCTGGCCCGTGTCGCCTTGCCCGGGACGTGCTCTCGGAGAGCACAGTGCAGAGGGGCTCCAGTGCGTTCCCGGAGCCCCTCAACATGCACCGAAGAAGTGCTACTGGTGGGTAAGAATGCTCAATCACATAATGAGCAACATTCTGAGGTGAAGGCGAGGTATCTTGTATAAGATTTCCCCCCCGTCAACAAAAAAAAAAGATCATTCCTAGTTCGTTTTATAGGGGCAATAGGATATCTTTACTGATAAAATAGTTTTCTTCTGCCATTTATTCAGTGTGACCCGATAATACTGTCCATTGTCTTTTTGCTTAAGTCGTTATCCCGATTGTCGTAAAATTTCGGACTACTACATGGAAAACAACTTACGCAGGCTATAGCTGAAAATCAATATGTACTATTTTAAGTTTTTATAAGAGCAAGTATATTACTTTTAATTTTCTTCTAGTTTCTTTTCAACTGACTTCAAAAAGGAGGTTTTTTATGTTTGTTACCTGATACTTTTCGACTGGGTGAACCGATTTCGTTACTTTCTTCTTTTTTTCATTTGAAGCTGGTGCTTTCAGTGTGGACCAATTATTATTGATTTGATCAAATCCGACAATGGCATCCATGAGAAAACCATATAAGTCTAATATTTGCATTAAGTGTGTGCTCGACAAATAAACGAATAACTGAATATCACGCTAACCGATTTCGATGATTATTTTTTTATTGGAAAGGATATACTTGTAAGGTAGTTTGATTAGAGTTAAGTAAGGTTTTGATAAAATCTACTTTCTTTTTGCTTCTTTTTTTTTACTTCTTCTTTGCATTAATTTTTAATCGACTTCAAAAAAGGAGGTTATCAATTCGTCTGTATGATTTTTCCTTTTTGTCATTTTTGTTACCTCATAACTAGTAAAAATGTTTACACACGTTTTGTCTTTTCATAATATATATTTTGATATGTATATATTTATACCTATATTATATGTATGTGTGTATGTTTGTATGTAAATATTTATTATCAGTATTTAAGTATATCTATCTTTTTATAAACTCCCGCCGCTTCTTTTTATTATTCCTCTCCATCCAAAGGTTGCCTGGAAGAGATCGCTTTTAGCGATAAGGCCGCCCATTGTTTATGTATTTTAATTATTTCTTTTTTTTATTTTATTTCATAAGTGTAAACAATAAAGAGTTTATAAATAAATAAATAATAAAACTTTCGACTGGGTGAACTGATTTTGATATTTTTTTTTATTTTATCTGAATGTCTATTATGTATTGCATCTATTTATATATTTATTTCTGTTTAACTGTCAATTAATTTATTACTGTTTTTTCTTTTTCATTATTTAAAATATATTTGTAACTCTTAATTATTAAATCGTTACGTTTCTTAATACCGAATGTTGTGTACACCTGTAATTTGCATACACAACAGGACTTAGTTTGTAAATTTGATTATTACTACAATGTATGCTTGTGTAATGCTGTTGGTGTATCTTATTAAATAAATAAATATATGTCTGATTATTTTTTTATTTAATTTATTCTCATCCCATATCAATTTGGTTCAGTTCTTGAAAACTATGTAAGACTAAAATTTGCATTAAGTACGTGTATGACAAATCGCCTAATAACAATCGATTTTGATGATTCATTTATATTGGAAAAGATGTACTTCAAGAGTACTGTTAGCTGGCAACACATGACACCCAGCGATTGTTATGCATAATAACTACTTCCAATGATATCTTAGTGATTTACCTGAACCTTATTGTATCTTTAATTCATAATTAATAATTTAGTTGATCGTCACATGAACTTGGCATTGTAAACAACAGTTTAACCTTATTAGTTCCTAATCTGACTTCTAATTAATTTTGTATAAAAATTTTGAGGACGCGCAGTTATCACGTTACTCGTTATAAATAATTCTTTGTACAACGTTACGCTGTCTCAATAAAGCGAGTGTATTAGTTGTTGGACTATTTTATTCTACGAGACTTACAAATTATAACAGTACTTTGCTTAGATTCAGATTTATTCTATTTCGTAATTTTCCTAAATCTATAAGATAATACGGAAATATAGAGAGGGCGTCCGCGCGTAATAGCGTTTAATATTTGATTCGATTTGTAGACGTATTTTGTTTTTCTTATAATACAAATAGCGATTATTCTCAAATAAATGAATAAACATAACAAATACCTTTGAATTGATAACCTCTTAAAGTCGGGTCAAAAGTGAGTTAAAGTTAAAGTTACAGCCTTTATATATATAATATATATGTCCCGCTGCTGGGCACAGGCCTTCTCTGTAAAGAGATTATAAGGGCATTGTCCACCACACGGCCCTAGTGCGGATTGGTAGACTTCACATGCCTTAGAAAAATTTCTAAGACATGTAGGTTTCCTCACGATGTTTTTCTTCACCGCCGAGCGCGTGGTTAATCAGCAAATTTATTGGTGCCGGCACCGGGGATCGAACTCGGATTGCTAGCGTACTATGAAACAAGAGCCAACCGCCTGGACACTGAGCTACCATGGCTCTAGTGAGTCTCTCAAAAGTGAGTTGTCATGACTTAATTAGTCTTAACCTCTGGGCGCTTCTTTGGAGAATTTAGTCGTAAAACCATTTTTAAAGATTACGCTAATGCTGTGACTTTAAAAAAATCCTTTTGCGCGTAAATTTAATTTATTAGGCTCGTTGAACAATTAAAAGTAATTTCTGACAAGGTAAAGCAAACAAGTGTCCGTAATTTTTCCTTTTTTATTCTTTTCCCTTTCCTTATGAAATAGAGAGAAGAAAACGCCTATATTACATTACAAATTTAGTCTTCAATTTGCAAGTTCAATAAGAAAGGTTAAAGGTGTTTAAACTTGCAGTAATTTTAACAATTATTGGTATTATAAATGTGTGAGCATCCTTTTTTTTTATTGACGGGGAGGAAATCTTCAGAAAGATACCCCGCCTTCTGGGGGGAAGGCGGCGGTTATGTGGGGTTCTTACCCACTTAAACCGGGATCTCCAGTGGAACGCACCGGAGCCCCTCTGCACTGTGCTCAAGGAGAGCACGTCCCGGGAGGGAAGGTTAGTCCATGCCCCCCTGTGCCCTCGCAGCGCGAGGCGACACGGGCCAGCCGATGTCGCCTTCTTCCCGGGTCCGCTTTGGTGGACGACTCTGGCCCCCACCCTTGCCGCCCAGTGAACCCGAGGCCCCTTTTAGTCGCCTTGTACGGCAGGCAGGGAATACCGTAGTCTTATTCTTGAGAGCCCAGAACTACAGGGCTGCATGTGTGAACTTCCTTGCTCAACATCGCACACAACAGTTATTATTGACAGATTTTAGCAATACATCAAGAGTTTTACACGTAATTAAATAAAGACTTACTGATTTTGTTTCAGAGGTCTCCAGCATAACACTCTTATTCTGACACTATACATTCGTTGCAATTTAATATTTTACAATTTACAATTGTTTCGAATCCTTACAATTCAATGCCATGTTAGTATTAGTTTTTTTATTATTATTATTATTTCTAAGCAAGTGCTTGACTACGATCCCACCTGATGTTAAGTGGAAATGCAGTCCTGGATGGTAAGACGCACTAAAGAAAGACAGACGCGGGCAAACTATTCCAGTCCTTTGCTGTACGAAGAATGAAAGACGAAGCAAATCGCTTCGTTCGGGCTTGAGGGATGTTCACAACAAAAGGATGAAATCCCGCAGTGCGTCTAGAAATCCGATGGTGGAAAGGGGGTGCGGGAATTAGATTAATAGAAGACATATTTTTTTCCTCTAATATTACTAACATTCTTCTAACACATTCCAACTAAGTTAAAACTTACTCTAGAAGATCGTTCACGTCAACATTAACTGGTATCACACTTATATTTATTACTATTTATCACTATTGTATTATTTTATTTTGCATTTATAATACTTCTAAAGAAAGCAGAAGGTTGTAAACACAGTTGTTGCGAAAAACACAAAATCTCGAATCACTTGACTAAACTCGTGCCTCTATGATTGGATCCACGGTAACGATGTTGCTTTCGTTTCACTGATTCTGCAGTCTATCTACAGTCGATAGATTCGCTCGACAACGAAGTTAGCGTTGAGAATCCTCTTCGAATCTTGTTTGGATTACGTGAGCATATTTTCGCTATTTAACACCTAATATACTCTAGGTGGGGACCTTCATGTCTTAGGATCGTGGTCAACATCAGCATCTGGAGCCGATGATCTGCCTCCACCGGTTTCTTACGACCGTGTACAATTTGGAGAACGACAAGTCAATAATTTGATCGTTCCATATTGTTATTTGTTAATTATCAATATACCGTATTAGTTTATACCAGCGTTGCACATCCGGCGAAACATGCATACAGCTTTAGCTCAGTTTAAAAAATCTCTCGCTTTCTTCTAACCCTATCGGATTAGATAAAGACGCTAGGTTTAGCTATCAATTTTTATCACCATAAGATCGTAAGTCGAACTACTTGGCACTAGTCTCAATATAATATTAGAATGCCCTATATATGGGAGAGAAAGATAGGAAACAGAAATAGAGATAGAGTGTAAAATAAAAAGAGAAAACTTAAAAGAAATTATACAAGACAAAACAAAAAGAAACAGTTTTCTAAGACTATGTAGAGAAATAGCAATCAAGGTAATAAAAAGAATAAATTAATTAAAAATAGAGATAATGTGAAACCAAAGGTATTTTTTTTTAAATACGCCAATGGTTAACAAAATAGGATAAATCAAAAAGTTGGATAAGCTGAAAATGAAATAGAATATGAGTAAAATATGTAATATATGTAGAGTAAGAAAGTACATGTAGAGTAAGGAAATATAGAATAAGAAAATGGAGTAAGGAAGTAGAGTAAGAGATTGTAATAATGTAGGGAAGTAGAGTAAGAAATTGTAAATATAGTAAGAAGAATGTATAGTATATAAAAAATAGTAATAGTAGTAATAAAGAAATTGTAATAATGTGTTATTATATAATAGAGCAACAATTGTAAGACTAGGTGAGTGGAAGAGAGTAGTGAGTGGGAGTGCGATTGGAAGAGGAAGAACGGAAAGGGAATGCAAGAAGAAGAACGACGAAAGCTCCCTAAAGTATCCAACTTTGGAGGAATGATGTTATAAAAAAAAGTCTCAATGCTTTAGTTCATAAATAGCATAAATAATGTTTATATTAATGCGTCGTCACAGTAATCTGTGTAATATATATAGTTGACTGTGTGTCTGGATAACGCCACTACACTATATTGGACGCTGTCGTGTAGTTGTAGTTTTTTCGACACTGTTAGTACCCTTTTGATTGTGTGCAAATGAAAATAGATATTTAACTTGTCAATGGACCCTTGTGTCCAGTTTAGAGGTTCAGGCTAAGCGACCTAAGAGCTATGCCACCTCTCAATCCGGTGAAGCAGTAAAGGCCAGCTTCTCTGGCCAACTGTGTTAGTTCGTCCAAAAAATAATAATTTAAAATTGCGAAGAGAAAGTTTGCTCTTCTCATTTTCCGCTCGTAAGCAGTGACAAAGTACGAGATTCAAATCCACTTGGCGATTCTAATTGAGCACTTCAGTTTCTTACTTTAGTACAATTTTGGGTGTTAGGTGCAGGAAGAAAGCCATTACCAAACCGATCTTAACTTGGGAAAATTTACTTGTTTTCGTGTAAGACACAATTGCTTTGGGAAACTTTATGTCCCCGAAAATAAAGACACTTTTGTCTGACCCTTGTTTTTGTTATATGTTTGTTAATGTTGCAAAAGTCGATTGTTAAAAAAAATCTTACATTCTTATAGTTCGAAATTAAAGTCCTAACTATTGAAACAACAATAGTAGAAACAGGGACGCAGCGGTCACTGTTTCTACTATTGTTGTAACGGGGCGTCTTCGACGCGTGAACTAAAGCGTTCTCCAACAGCACCTTCAAATCACATCACAGCACCTTCAAAAATCAGATATTTTAAAATTAAAATAAAAAAAATGTAGCAACCGTATAAGTAGCACCCTTATTAAAAAAAACCAAAGTAACCAATTCAAGAACATTTTAAAAGAGCGGACATAAGTCTGTGGTTGCGTTTTA
This sequence comes from Meandrusa payeni, assembly GCA_029286785.1. NCBI lineage: Eukaryota > Metazoa > Arthropoda > Insecta > Lepidoptera > Papilionidae > Meandrusa > Meandrusa payeni. Next base: position 11,285,413 of record JAGSMX010000005.1, on the reverse strand, counting down.
TTGATAAAAAAGCAACAACAATAGTAGAAATAAAATGTGGATAGTGTCATTGGTACTCGTAAATAACAAGATATTTTAAATTTTCCAATTTGTAAACTCAGTGACGTAAAGAAAAAAAAATCAAAGATGGAAGAAACATAAGGATTACGGTTTTCGAAAAACAAATACATGAGTAAATAGCTGTATAAATTTGAAATTGGAATTCCTTGCCAAAGAGGAGATATTTGAGATCAAAGTGGTCAGTTCGACAAAACCCCAATTTCATATGGCAAGGACCTTAAAATATCGCTAAAATTTTTATACGTACATTTGTACTTCGTACTTTGTATTTTAAACACATCTATAGTAAATTTTCTTGTTTGAGAACAGTAATTAAGAATTACGGTTATTGTTCTATCATTTAAAACTTTACCCCCGTTGTTTATAGCTCGAACAATGGCTCTATTTCAAACCCTTTATGGGAATAATTATTTTTTATTAAGACTCGTAAAGCCTTATTACTTTGCGCACCTACGTTTTATTTAATTTAAAAATTACTTTACCACGTATATAAAGGTATGTCAATATATATATATTTATATATATACTCGTAATAGTAGAATAAGGCTACGGTATACCCTGCCTGTCGTAGAAGGCGACTAAAAGGGGCCTCGGGTTCCGTGGGGCGTTTGTCGTCCGCCAAAGGGGACCCGGGAAGAAGGCGACATCGGCTGGCCCGTGTCGCCTTGCACTGCTAGGGCACAGGGAGGGAGGGATTAACCTCCAGGTGCATTCCAATGGAGATCGCGGAGCCCCTCGGCATGGATCGTGATGGAGATACCGGGGGTGGTTTTAGTGGGTAAGAATCCAAAATAACTTCCCCCCCCCCACCTTCACCCCAGAAGGGGTTGCCTTTTTAAAGATTTCCCCCGTTAACCAAAAAAAAGGAGATGAAGGCAGGTTTATCTCCTTATGTTTTGCAGACGGTAGTCCACAACTCGAAATATTGCTGCCTTAGATTTTTAATAAGTATATTTTGCTATTAATATTTCATAACACATTTCTTAATAAATATGAAAACTTACATCAAACAGATGGTTAATATTTACTCAGTAGTATATCTTAAACCATATTTTGTAGTATAATTGTTATATCAACGTACATACTTCAACAATACTTCCAACAGATCGGGGTCGAAGCTTGCTAGAGGAAGTACAGGAAATTGAATAGAGTGTACTCGTACTGCAAACAAAACTGATCCAGCTGTGAATGTAACTACGGATTTAGTCTCCCATTTCGAAACTATAACCGTATTTCATCGTTATTCTAAGATAGATATGATATTTGTAGCTATTATTTTTTTAATATATACTTAATTATTATAACGTAAGCTGTATCAATCCAAATAAGGCGCCGTAAATGGAACTGGATTGGCCATACCCTCCGAAGAGATGCCGATCACATTCCCAAGCAGGCCCTTGATTGGAATCCGCAAGGAAAGCGCAAGCGCGGCCGTCCTAAACAGACGTGGCGCCACACAGTTGCAGACGAGGCGAAGAACATCGTGAAGCCCAAGATCGAACGCGATGGAGGTTCACTGTGGACGCCCTCTGCCCCACCTAGGGGACATAGGATGATATATAAGCTGTATCAATAATTTGAATCTCTGCCTGCGTATAATATAAAGAAGAATCAAATGTTTCTAGGTTTCTTAAGTACAAATAATCGTTGCCAGGCCGCTCAGTCGTGGAATAGGTCTTCCTATTCCGGTGTTGCGAGTTATGTCGGTGCTGTTTCACAGAGTACAAAAAAAGTATAATAACTATAGCTATCTCTTTATCGGGAGCAAGAGCTCATAGATACTGAGAGTGTATTTTATTTTATGTCTTATTTCAACCGACTTTAAAGAAGGGGTTCTCAATTTTTTTTTATATTTGTTACCTTATAACTTTCACTTTCACGTGGAAGATTCTTTTTTTTATTTGAAAGCATGTGTTTCCAGTTTGGTCCAATATTGAAAATAGCATTCATGAGAAAACCATCTAAGACTTGTTTTTGCATTATGTATAGAATATACATGGACGAAAACTCAATACCACGCCAACCGAATTCGATGATTTATTTTTATTGGAAAGCATGTACTTCCAAGGTAGTTTGATGTGAGTTTGGTTTTATTCTAATTATTCTATTTCGTAATATTCTCACTATAATTCGGAAATATAGAGAGGGTGTCTGCTCCTATAACGTTTGAGTCGATTTGAAGTTGGTTTTTGTTTTTACTCGTAAGTCTAGGTTGATTCAGTCTCAGCCCTGTAGTTCTTGGCTTTCAAGAATAAGACTACGGTATCCCCTGCCTATCGTAGAGGGCGAATGAAAGGGGCCTCGGGTTCTATGGGCGACAAGGGCCCTTGCCCGTCCAGAGGTGGACCAGGGAAGGGCAGGTTTTAGTGGGTAAGAATCCAAAATAACTTCCCCACCTTCACCCCAGAAGGGGTTGCCTTGTTAAAGATTTCCCCGTTAACCAAAAAAAGGAGATGAAGGCAGGTTTTAACCTATCTCCTTATGTTTTGCAGACGGTAGTCCACAACTCCCGAAGTATTGCTGCCTTAGATTTTTAATAAGTATATTTTGCTATTAATATTTCATAACACATTTCTTAATAAATATGAAAACTTACATCAAACAGATGGTTAATATTTACTCAGTAGTATATCTTAAACTATATTTTGTAGTATGATTGTTATATCAACGTACATACTTCAACAATACTTCCAACAGATCGGGGTCGAAGCTTGCTAGAGGAAGTACAGGAAATTGAATAGAGTGTACTCGTACTGCAAACAAAACTGATCCAGCTGTGAATGTAACTACGGATTTAGTCTCCCATTTCGAAACTATAACAGTATTTCATCGTTATTCTAAGATAGATATGATATTTGTAGCTATTATTTTTTTAATATATACTTAATTATTATAACGTAAGCTGTATCAATAATTTGAATCTCCGCATGCATAAAGAAGAATCAAATGTTTCTAGGTTTCTTAAGTACAAATAATCGTTGCCAGACCGCTCAGTCGTGGAATAGGTCTTCCTATCCCGGTGTCGCGAGTTATGTCGATGCTGTTTCACAGAGTACAAAAAAAGTATAATAACTATAGCTATCTCTTTATCGGGAGCAAGAGCTCAAAGATTGTGAGAGTGTATTTTATTTTATGTCTTATTTCAACCGACTTTAAAGAAGGGGTTCTCAATTTTTTTTTATATTTGTTACCTTATAACTTTCACTTTCACGTGGAAGATTCTTTTTTTTATTTGAAAGAATGTGTTTCCAGTTTGGTCCAATATTGAAAATAGCATTCATGAGAAAACCATCTAAGACTTTAAGATTTATTTTTTATTGGAAAGCATGTACTTCCAAGGTAGTTTGATGTGAGTTTGGTTGTATTCTAATTAATTCTATTTCGTAATATTCCCACTATAATTCGGAAATATAGAGAGGTTGTCTGCGCCTATAAAGTTTGATTCGATTTGAAGTTGGTTTTTGTTTTTACTCGTAAGTATAGGTTGATTCAGTCTCAGCCCTGTAGTTCTTGGCTTTCAAGAATAAGACTACGGTATCCCCTGTCTATCGTAGAGGGCGAATAAAAGGGGCCTCGGGTTCTATAGGCGACAAGGGCCCCCACCCTTGCCGTCCAGAGGTGGACCAGGGAAGGGCAGGTTTTAGTGGGTAAAAACCCCACATAAATATTGAATATTTCCTCACCGTGAAAAAAAAGATGCTGATAGAGTAGGTGTACTACACCTTAATATGCTATCAGCACCTATGTTATTTATATGTACCAAAGGTAGAATTGTATATAGAATATTTCTATAGAATCTACCTCTCTCTTACCCTTGCCAACATCTGTCTTTGGCAGTTGTGAATAATTCATAAACAAAATGAATTTGCATTTTAATTGACTCTACTGGAGTAATTACGGATCGCTTTATGCTAATTTCTAATTATAAATTGGGTAAGATAGTCTTGTGGCCGAGTCGACTCACCTTTTAAATATTGGTAGTTCGAGTCCTAACCTATTCATACGGAAAAGTTTATTGTTTTTCGATGTTTTTAGGGGTTGATGAGTTCAAGATCAAATTGAGCCGATCTGTAGGCAGAGAGTCCTCAAGTTCTTCGGACACACGGTCAGGCGAGATCCAGACAGTCTGGAAAGGCTGACAATTACTGGTTGTGAGGAGGGAAAGAGAGCGTGAGGGCGGTCTCCTACAAGATGGACAATACCTACAATCGTCCATCCAGATGGCGCAAGGCAGAAATATCTGAAAAATGGTGGCCAGGGCAACACACCACAGTCACGTCCCTCAGTCATGAGTTTACGACATAGAAGAAGAATTCAACCCTGTAACGTGCTCTACTTGGCTTAAAAGAGCTTTCTTAATTTTTATTTAATTAACCGACTTCAAAAAGGAGGAGGTTCTTAATTCGTCTGTATGGGTTGGTTGTTTGGAAGCAGGTGCTTCCCGCGTGGTACAATTCAGACAATGTAATAATAATAAATTTATTTATTCATCTTCACAAATTTAAATTTACAGTTTACATATACGTTTACGTTTACGTTTACAGTTTACGTAGTTCTTAAATTTATGAAAGACTGGTGTCTGAACTAGGGTACCCTGTAAGACAGATCACCAGCCCCCCACCATACTCATGATAGTTCTGTAATTTTATTATTAATATTAACTTAAGAATTAGCCATGCGAGTAAAGAAAGTGTGTGGTGTTTGTGTGGTGTCTCTGTGGTGTATGCGTGGTGTGTGTAGTTCATGTATGTGTGTGTAGTGTGCTTTATTTCTTTAATTTATCATTTGAGATTTTAACAAATTTTCTGCGTTAGTATAGTCCAGCTCTAGTAGCCAAGGTATGAGGACTTTTTACTTATAGCTTTAGGCAAGTTGTAGATAGCTATTATCGGGTTAATTTTATTATATAGGTAGGAACCTAAGAAGCAAAAGAATTTGTTTGAGAAGTTGGTTTATATGGTTCGGTGGAGCAAATTTTACTTTGTTGCGTAATTAATGGTATCCATGAGAAAATAATATAAGTGTTAAATTTACTTCGAGTATGTGTGCGCCATACAAATGGACGACCAACTCAATATCACGCCAGTCTTTAATATGAGTAGTCTGATAAAAGTTTGATTTGATTATGTTTTCTATTTCGTAGTATTTCTACGACAATTCGGAAATACATTGAGGGGGTCCGCTTGTAATAGCGTTTAACGTTTGTTTCCATTTAAAGTCGGTTTTTGTTCTGCTCGTCTTGTTTAATAAAAAGTTAATGTTTGTTAATGGCATGTACTTACAGTGTTAATTATTTATGTCTAAGGAGAGCAACGAACTGTTTCTTCTCGGATTGAGTTAAATATACGTAGTTTTGGGTTCTTTATATATTATTTAATACTACTTTTGTATATCATGCAGTCGTGCAATTCAAAATTTGTACCTGATTTATGGCGATGAACTTACCCTCTGTCACATATAAGGCCTGATAAGCTTGGTGAAAAGCGAACAGCGAAGGCTGTCTCTGTCTACCCCACCAGGTTAATAAGTCAGTGAGGTTTATTAACTTTTTTTTAACTTTAGTATTTTAAGTTTGCTAAAAACTACCCTCTTGTGTAAGCGTCGATAGAATGCTACAGAGCGTGTAATGACTCCTATACAATGGTCTACTTCCTTTACCCGTTGTTTTATCAACCATTACTTGTAGCTTGTGATTAAAACTATTTGTTTTTATTCACTTCTCTCCATTTTATCTATATATATATATATATATATATAAATGAATGTTTGTCTGTATGTCCTTTTTAGAATCATAAACTATAAATGTTTTTTTTATGACCAACTACACAGATTGGCCAGAGAAGCTGGCCTTGACTGCTTCACCGGATTGAGAGGTGGCATAGCTCTTAGGTCTCTTAGCCTGAACCTCTATTGCTAGTAACTCGACACAAGGGTCCCCCCGGTGAGGGGTAACCTCGGCTTGGACGGTTACTATGTTACACGTAAGCATGCCGATCCGAGGGCGTCCGAGAGGGCCGAACCACGACTCGGTCGGTTGCTATTTCACGGATAATCAAAGAGACATTCAAAAGCTAAACTAACTTTGAGTGCCACTTCGGGAAGCGTTGGCGCTGGGAGAAGAAGTGGCCGAAGAAACTATAAATTTGATCATGTCATGATCTTCAGCAAAGTATTGTGCATGAGTCTGGTTGTTGGTACCGACAGATGGCGCCAACATCATTCCAATGAATTTCATATATTCTGTGACAGTTGAAATGACGCAAACAGCAAACTAATTTCCCTTATATTTGTGTAATGTCTTTCCTTCGAATTTATTTTAGTTAGGAGTAACAAGGCGCTCAGGTATAGCTAGTCAGAAAAAAAATTATTTTACTCAACACGTAAAAAATTATTCAGGATTCCAATATAATTTCATACTAGTCAAAACAAAACTTGATGTCATTCACCCTAATTGTTATAGCCGCTGTGCTAGGTCATAGACCTTTTTTTGTCAACGCGCGAGAATCTTTTTATAGACCATCCTCCGGCACCCTGGGTGGACCCACTAAACTTTCCGCGAATGCCATCAGCCGTTATGAGCGGGGTGCCCCGGATCTGTCAGCGACAGGACACCGCAACGACCGGCCGGTCCCGGCAGAGACCGGACTTCATTTTCAAAAGGGGACTTCTCCGGTACTCAGAGAAGTCCCGACGACGCCGAAGCATACTGGGGCCAGGTACCCATTCTGGCCTCGCTTCGGATTACGGGGGCGGCAAGAGGAGACGTTGATTATAACGCCTCCTGCGCTCCTCTCCCTGACCCGCTCGTCAGCCTCCTTCTGGGACATGACCATCTCACAGAAGGAGGCGACCGCCGTCCAAGACCTGTCACTCGAGACCATCGCGAGAGCGAGGCTCGGAAGTGACAGGTCTTAGGTCATAGACCTGTGTTATCGACAGTTAAGGTCTTCCTGCAAACACTTGTCACTACCATTACACTACACGCCAATACTAATGATTAGTAATTATTTGTAAGACTAATTACACTAGTTTATTTATTAAATAATGTTAAAGATCCATATTTAATACAATTTTTTCAAAAAATTTACCTTAGACACTGTCTCTTACATGTAGAATCAATTCAATAAATAGTCAATTTCTTATTCAATAGAGAGTAACTTCATGTAACAAGCAAATGGAAACTTATAGTGTCTAGACAAACCTAGAATACGTTTCAAGATCTTTACTATTGTGTTAAGAATGTAAAATAAGTAAATATTTTTTTTACTTCTGATAAAAATGCTTCTTTATAATATCTTATTCAAGTTTATTAAGTAATTGATTCCAATCTCGGCAAGTTAGAGGCGGGAAGTAAGAAGACAAAAGCGTATCCATAGAATTGTAAATTTATTCGGATACCCAACTTGTCCCTTGTTTTATTTTCGCTACGTTTATTTGTTCTGGTTTACCGTGCGAATATATTTCGTCTCAAATGCGTATTCCGCTTATCTTGTTGTCATTCAATTCCAAAAGTAGACGGGTTGCTTTTATTTCAATACAATAACATTATTTTATAGCTTTGTAGTAAATAAAACAGCGCTGGTAACTAATGCGGCGCCTACTTCTACAAGTACACAAAACACGTTTAAAAGTCCGCAGGAAGATGCCCTTAGAAGAATGTTACTTACAACTAACTGGCACTTTTGTAAATAGTTTGGAGAGGCATATGTCCAGCATTGGATGGACGTAGGCCACGCTTAAACCGGGAAGGCACAGGGGGGGAGGGAGTAACCTGGGAGGGAGCACGGGAAGTGCTCTCCTTGAGCACAGTGCAGAGGGGCTCCGGTGCGTTCCACTGGAAATCCCGGGGCCCTTCACGATGCACCGAGGAAGGGCCACCGGGGAGGTTTTAGTGGGTAAAAACCCCACATAACCGCCGCCTTCCCCCCAGAAGGCGGGGTATCTTTTTGAAGATTTCCTACTCGTTAACAAAAAAAAAGGCCACGCCTAAAATGAAAATGGATATTTCTAAATTGGAAAATTCCTTTATGTTTACGGCCAGAGCTTACGGAATAGATCAAATATGATGAAAATGCAAATAATTCGTGTTACATATATTATTAACTAGCAAATATTTAAGCATAACTCGCTCATCCACAAATTCTGAATTTTGTTTCTTTTTCTTAAAATCCTTATTTCATCTACGCAAGTTGTATTAGCCTGTTTTCTGTGGATGCATTAGATTAAAATATGTATTTTATTTAATGAACACAATGTAAACGCTGTTGGTTGACTAATTATAAATAAATAAATAAATAAAATGTGACTTCTTCCTTCTTCTCCTTTCACGACTCCACTACGGCCGTAGAAGGCAGGCAAATTGGCGGAGATTAAATCACTACGTCATACAAGGATATATCTATAATGAGGTCAGAGAGCTCAAATTTCATGAGACACGGAGCCTCTTCGCGCACCGAGTGACCAAGCCATAGCTACTAATCTCTGTACCGTGACAAGACTGATTCTAATTAGATGATGTATCTACTCCAAGCTCGACGACTTTATCGTCCTAAGTAGCGCAGAAGAAATTACTTTCAAGAAATTATTGAGATTAATGGTCCATATATGATTTTTAAAACTGAACCTTAACAAAACCTTCCTAAAAATATTTTAAAATCGAGAAAATCTTGTTCCACACAAAGGGCATAATGACAAGGAAGACATTTGAATATCATTTCAAAGGAATTAATAATTTGCTTTGTAACCTTGAGATCTAAAGAACATTTGCGGAAGCCCTTATTAAAATCAATGGTTTTACATGATTTCGCGTGCCAACCTGTTTATTTTCGTTTATTTTTCTAATTGTTACATAGTTTTGTAATCATAATTTCCATGTTTACATTACTTGTTTAATTACCGCCTACAAGATGTATAATAAATATTATAACTACTTAACATCGTAGTGAGAGGTCATGGTACTTCCCCATTCTTGCAATATTCTCGCCAATATTCGTTGCAGTGGCGCAAAACTGTTATTAATACTTAACGAGCACGTGGTAAGACAGCACTTAAAATAATTTGATTGTTGCCGTAGCGTACTAACAATTTTAAGGCGCGCGTATAATAACAGAATACTACCACGACCTTATTACACAAGTAAATAAAATTAAATATATACCTACTAATTCTTTTGAAAGGCCCCTGGCTACTATTAAAACGTCGACACTGTCGTCTTTCCTGTGAACCGTGTAACGACCTACAATAAAATGGCTCAGTTCCTTTTCCCTCCATTTTATTATCCTTTATTCGCAACCCTTTGATAGAACTGCAATTATTTTTATTATTAATAAGTTTGGAGTGAGAATTCAAATGTTAAATCTTACATATTTTCGATTTGTATATTCCTGAGTAATATTTCGTAGACTTTAGGCATATAAATTTTTCGTTATTCCCGAGAGGTAGGCAAAGGCCCAGCCCGTTTGTTCTGCCTTCCTCTACTTTTAACCGTCCTAGAAGTTCAGGCTAAGCGACCTAAGAGCTATGCCAGGTGGCATAGCTCTTCCGGTGAAGCAGTAAATTCCTCAATCCGGTGAAGCAGTCAAGGCCAGCATCTCTGGCCAATCTGTGTAGTTCGTCCTAATAAAAGGCGGCGGTTATGTGGAGTTCTTACTCACTAAAACCTCCCCGGTGGCCCTTTCCTCGGTGCATGACGAGGGGCTCCGGGATCTCAACGTCAACGTCTCAATGCAACGGAGCCCCTCTGCACTGTGCTCAAGGAGAGCACGTCCCGGTGGGAAGGTTACTCCCTCCCCCCCTGTGCCCTCGCACCGTAAGGCGGATTGGCAGACTTCACATTTCGTAGAAATTTTTTCTAAGGCATGTAGGTTTCCTCACGATGTTTTCCTTCACCGCTGAGCGCGTGGTAAATCAGCACATTAAATTGCAACATCAAATTTATTGGTGCCGGCACCGGGGTCGGGTTGCTAGCGTACTACGCAACATGAGCCAGCCGCACGGAGACTGAGCTACCACGGCTCAGATATAAAGATAATCAATTTTCATTTATTATTAAAATGTTATTACTTTAGGCAAATTTCTCTGAAATACGAGTATACGAATATTTTAATTTCTCAAAAGTGCTATGTTCATTTCCATAACGATAACATTATTGACAGGAAAGGATTTACGAATTTAAAAGTACATATACTGTTTGCTTGATTAAAAACAAAGTCCGTAGGGAACAAACAGATGGAAAAAAAACATTTTAGTCTTTGGATTTGCGATTAATCTCTTTTAAGTGATTAACCTAAGATCTTTTCTTAAATGACGGTAAAAGTCTTTGCGACCGTTTGACAATTGAAAGTACTGCCAGCGGGGCAAGCAGAGATTAAAGATTTATTTTTGTAGGTTCACGACGCTTCTAGTCCTGCTCTTTCATTTTCACTTATCCAATATTTCATTATATAATATAAACTATAGTGGTTTAATATTTTTTTATCTCATAACTATTAATACACGTATCATATTTATTGTACTCTTATTGGAATTTATACAGATAACAGTGCACGACTTTCGGTAGTCCTGGGCACCGCTGAAAATCAACGCTGTCGCATACTTGCGACGGCATACGTAGAGACGGTGTCCAATATTGGCATCATATCCTATGTCCTGTTTGTCCGTTTTTTTCTTTAAAGGTATTTTTTTTCTTTTTGTATTTTGTTTCTGATGTTTTTTGCCAAATATATCATCTCTATATCTCTTTGCTTTTATGTACATTGGATAGTTTAACGTCACTCTCTCGTTTTACTTGTGAGAAGACGTGACATATCGTCTAATACTTTTGCAAGAATAAAATTTATTTTTTCCACTACTGGTGGTGGTAGTTTTTTCCGTTTTGGCCATCATTAATGCATGAATTAAAACTAAACTAAATAACCAAAAAGTTTTTATACTCATAGAAAATAATAAAATGAATCATCCGGAAATTCATTTCCTTTAACTCAAGTCAGTTCGATAAACTACTTTTGTTTTCAACAAGAAAAACCTATTACCGTGTAGTATGGATGCTTTTCTAGAATGACATTTATCTGATCAAATAAGGAAAATGTTTGAAATACTATCAGAAATGTGAGGCACTGAAAATACACCAATAACATTATTCCGTTATCGAACAGATCTGTCTACGACATTTATAAGTCTCTTTAAAATCTCCAATTGATATTAACATATTTGATAGTTATCAGATATTTGATCGTCGGCTCTTACTTTGGCCAGATAGTGCGACGTTTGTACATGGTAGATGGTAGGTATTTGATGTTAGATTTGACTAAGTGGCACGCCTTCTGCCTCGTAATCCATCCCTGGGGTTCTTGGGTGACAAAGGGGGGAGGCGGGGGCTTATCTTCCGTTACAGTGGACCCGTGAAGAAGGCGACAGTGCGTCCCTTGTCAGCTAAGTGCTTCACAACACAGTGCCTCTGCACTCGGGTTCTGGTGCGAAACGCATAGGAGATCCCGAAGCCCCTCGTCATGCATTGAAGAGGACCAGAGGGGTTTTAATGAGTATTTCGCACGACTTAGGAAAGGCTATGTCTAGGAATGGACTTCTACCAAGAGCCACATTACTACAAGGCAGCTTCGATTTAAACTTATTACTGCAAGATCGGCACTCAAAGCTTTAATATTTAAATAAACAGAAAATATTTCTTCTCACATTTAATCCCATGGCCTGCTCTAAATTCTATACAATTATATACGATTTTATACTTAGGGATGGGTCATTTGAATGCTTTAGCAGACATTATAAGCTTCCGAGCGTTCATCCGTGAGTGTTTCCGCTTGGGGTTAGAGACAAAGCCGTGTGGCTGAAATAATTTATTACATGAGCTCCACTAGAATTAATACAAATATTTCTAAAGGTAAAATTACCTCACTCAAATACTCTTACCTGTTTAAATAGTCTTGGATACTTAATCAGCGACCCAATAACATCATCAGTCGTTGATGATGACAGTGCTGGTCCCTCGTCCCAGGCTGGGATTGTCATGCTTTTGAACCCTATTTTTAAGGCATGTAAGAAAAAAGAGAAGAGAAAAGAGTTAATTGAAATTAAATTATTGTGATGTATAAAAACAAAAGTCAATAATGCAGAAAAGACAAGAAAACAAAACCCGCCTTCAAATTAATTCAAACGTTAAACGCGCGGAAGCCTTCTTTGTGTTTCCGAATTATAAGGTGCATGGTGAGGGGCTGCGAGATCTCTATTGGAACGCACCAGAGCCCCTCTACACTGTACTCTTCGGAGAGCACGTTCCGGGAGGAGGAAGTTAATCCTCGCAGTGCAAGGCGACAAGGGCCAGCCCATGTCGCCTTCTTCCCGGCTCCACTTCAGCGGACAAAGGCCCCTACCCTTGTCGCCCAGTGAACCCGAGGCCCCTTTTAGAAGAACTATAATTCTAATCTAACTATAATTTTCTTGTATTTATTTATTCTTTATTTGCAGAACTTAAGATAAGCATGATGTGTCTTGATTTGTGGTTCCTTTCAAAAATTTAAACAAGTTCGTACTTAGTTGTTAGCCGGTGGCAGCACATGTTAGTTATAAAAATGTATTTACGACCTAAGTATAGTTTCCCAACTCGGCCATATTTAAAAATTTACTACGCAGCGTGTTGCGCACCGGCTTTATTGTGTACCTGCAAAATTTAGTGGCGTTATAAATTTCTTAACCGCACTGTATACATTTTCATGACAGTTACAGTACACTGATAATTTGTGAACATTTACTACGAAATAAACCAATGTGATATTAGTAAAGATAATATTCTTGTAGTACATACGCTTATTTATTTAATACATATACTATTGTTAACCGACTTCAAGTAAAGACTTTTGTTTTTTGGTTTCATTTCTGACAATGGCATCTACTAGAAAACCATGGTGTCTAAAATTTGATTAACGTTTTATGTCAGAGAATGCCTGGGCCCAACAATGGGACACATATGTACATAAGGACTGTAACTTTACCTGTAAATAAATGTGCAGAAAGAAATGTCTTGAAAAAGAAAAATATGCAATAATTTCTATATTTTTAGTTATAAATATAAAATAAAGTTATACGCTACGTTATTTTCCATACGCGGTTAAGTTTTTTTTGTTCAGGAATTTCCTTGTTATTATACTTGAATGACCACTTAAAGAAACTTTTTGTTAAAAGGAAAAAAGTATTCCCAAGCTTGTGACAGTATTGAGAGCTCTTCTTGTTTAAGGGTAACCTCATTATTAAAATTAAAATTACAGAAAGCTCTTCACAATTTTGAGCTTCCGTTGAAGGCCTATGATAAGATTGTATGACCTGGAGTTTATTTTTATTTATTTATTGAAAAAATTATAACATTATTACAGTATTGTTATAATTTTTCTTATATTTTATTTTAGACACACATTACTAATGGGATTTAAAGAACTTTATTTTATCATAAAAATTTATTAAGAGATAACATAGCTTAATTTTATACGGTCCGATACAGAAATCTATGCATTCACGTTTAATCTATTTACTGTATTTATATGTAGTTTTAATAGTCTTTTAAATATGTCGTAGCTTTTTGTTGCATTTACTAAAGCATTTTATAGGTGTGGAGCTCAATAAAAATGTTCTTTTGGCTCTTTGAATGTTCGCTGTAAACGAAATTAGAGTTCGTTGTTATTTCTTAAAGCGTGCTCAAAGGTTAGGTTTTTAAAATACACTTTACTATGATACTTGCTTATGCTCGTCCTGAATTACTAGTTATTTTAATAAGAAGAAATTGGACAACGTAATAACTCCACAGATATAAATATGTAGCACCTGTAGATATGACAAGTAACTGATGTGCAACATTCACATTGCTAATAAATTTAAGGCAGGCGCACAAACTTTTAGCAAGCTTCTTAAGATTATATTTTTTGTATTTATAAAAAACTAACAACCCGCCCTAGCTTTGCACGGATAGTACTAATTATAATCATAAATATAAAGTTTATAGAAAACCAAAAACAAAACTCTTTTGTTCTCGATCGTTTCACAGTTCTTGGCTTTAATCAAAAGTATATTTATACAAACTAAACAAAAAAAAAAGTTTGATCCATTTGCTACGGAATTTTATACCCGCCAAGCAGAGTCTATAGGTGCTCCCTAAAACATTTGATATAGAAAATAATCTATCGATACATTTAAAATTAAGCGGGGTGGACAGAGATAACAATAATGACCGGTATTATGCCCAGCGCCGTAGCCTCAAATTTTAACAAGTGATTTTTTGTAAATAAGAATACATAAAACGAAAACACGTTATTCGTAAAATTTTAATTTATTCTGATGAATATAATTTATCAGCTTAAGCAATTTGTTCGTTTTTTTAACATTTGTTCTTAATTAAAACATTTCGCTTCACTATAAGCGTTTCAACTACGCTGTTAATGAGATATTTAAATTCAACTCATGTCTGTCTGAGAGTCTGACATCCCCTAAATAGATGCAAATTAAGTAGAAAGTCCAATTTGTTTTCTAAAGAGGATTATTGGACATAATTTTAAGAAGTTTTGATTAAACGTTCAATATAATAAATAGTTTACTTACATATTTTTTTTCTGTCTTTTAATTTTCTTTAAGCTGTGATCTAAACACGACAGATTAGCTATATCTTGAACAATCGCAAAGCAGACAAATTTTCTGAATGTTATCTTGTTTATTTAAGCGCTATATTAGCGAAATTTTATTGGAAATGTTAGTAACATTCTTATTAACTATTCCAATTAAGCTTAAACCTGTGCTAGTTGGTTCGCGTCAATAGACGAATGGCGGGCGTGAATCTACGACTTGATGTTTCCCATACCGACTCAACATTATGCTATTCACGATTATTTTTACTTAAAATATTTTTAATGAAAAGTAAATTATAATTGATATACAGGCACACAGTAAAACGTAGCTCTTAGGCGATGACGTTGGTCTTAACGCTCTCGTTGACAATCGGTGGCTAAGGCCATCTAACCTTTGTCTCCTTCCCTTTTTACAATCTGTATTTTTCTGTCTTATAACATCTTTGTACGAGTGTGCCCGGTATATTGGATATAATTGAATTTAACTCCCTTTTTTTTATGACGAACTACACAGATTGGCTAGAGAAGCTGGCCTTGACTGCTTCACCGGATTGAAAGGTGGCATAGCTCTTAGGTTGGCAACCTCTATCGCTAGTAACTCGACACAAGGGTCCTCCCGGTGAGAGGTAACCTCGTCTTGGACGGTTACTATGTTACGCGTAAGCATTCCGATCCGAGGGCGCCCGAGAGGAGACATTTATATTTCACTTATTATTTAAAGACAAATGCCTCACATTTATTTTTAAGCTTCATATTGTATACCTGCCAGACATTGTACTCTACGTATCTAAATATTTCAGTTTCAACTTGGAAACAGCTTGCGAAAAACCACGTTCATAACGTTATTACTCTGATCCAAACATGGCTCACAAAATAACTGAAAAGTTCAGCTAGAAAATGTTACTATGTGGGCGGATTGGTACTGCAAAAGGCTAACGTAATGTTAAAAGCTTTTTACTCAAATACTCCGTTTGACTTTATAAATCGTAGACGTACACAATCTACGTGAAATTCGTATTTTCAAATCAGGTTAGTTTCATATCATCTAAATTCTTGTTTCACATCTATCGCTACATAGAGATAAGTAAAAAAAATTAAAAAGTAAAGCGCGAAAAATGACTGCCCGGACACTGAGCTACAACGTCTTATATAACATATACATAATCCGAAACGCGTTTCGGAACAGGGAACCGAAGGCGATAGACCACGCCAAAAACATTTACATAATCTTCTTTCTCTGCCTACTACCTTTCCTACGCTTTTCTACCGCCTACACAAGTTTACCCGGTCTTCAACATCATCTTTATGTATTCTATTTTAAGTTACAGCCTTTATACATGTCCCACTGTTGGGCGCAGGCCTTCTCTTTAAAGAGAGTATAAGGGCATCATCCGCCACGCGGCCCTAATGCGGATTGGCAGACTTTACATGTCTTAGAAAAATTTTCTAAGGCATGTAGGTTTCCTCACGATGTTTTCCTTCACCGCCGAGCGCGTGGTAAATCAGCACATAAAACTGGAACAACAAATTTATAGGTGCCGGCACCGGGGATCGAACTTGGGTTGCTAGCGTACTACGCAACTTGAGCCAACCGCACGGACACTGAGCTACCACGGCTCAGTATTCTATGTATATGTATATTATTATATTTATATTGAAGTATCTACGTATGTATATGTGAATGTTTATTTATTTATCTATACAATATTTTAACGGCACTATCCTTAACCTGCTCTTAACCACTAACGGTTATCTGGAAGAAATTGCTAAATAGCATTCAGTTTGCCTTTGTACATTTGGTGCAATAAAGGATTTCTTTAGATTATCCATGAAATAGCAACCGACCGAGTCGTGGTTCGGCCCTCTCGGGCACCCTCGGATCGGAATGCTTACGCGTAACATAGTAACCGTCCAAGCCGAGGTTACCTCACCGGGGCGACCCTTGTGTCGAGTTACTAGCAATAGAGGTTCAGGCTAAGCGACCTAAGAGCTATGCCACCTCTCAATCTGGTGAAGCAGTCAAGGCCAGCTTCTTTGGCCAAAAAAAAAAGGACTTATCTATCTGTCGATCTATCTTTAGTGATATCAGGGATGCGTCAAATTGTATGAAGTTATGTTTGTTGATTGTGCTTATTATTTGATTAGTCACATTTTAAATTCGAATTCAAGTCGGTTTTTAGTTTTTACTTGTCTGATGTCTACGGGTACTTTAGTAAGCTCCTAGTGTAACATATTATCAAGAAAAACTATTCCCTTGTCTATAATACGCTCATTACGATTGCATCATACGTCTTTATTTCGGGGCTTCGCAGCATGACGGCTACTTTCAGTTGGATAGAATGGTCGCCTTAAATTTATTGTTCGAAGAATCGGTTTGCTTTGCATGAGAATTCCACTAGATTTATGTTGATCCCCGCGATTTATTATGATTTCATGAATGCATGTAATTTATATTTATAGCTTTAAATAAAAATAGTAATTTTTATTACTTATTTATATAGTTTATACAGTAAAATGAATTTAAAAATTTGCCATCGAATCCTAAATGAGTTGTAAAATGAAATTATGCTTACGTCTTTTTAATCCCGGCGGGGTCGTACCTAAAAATCGCCTTTATATTAGGACCAATATCATACTGGATTGTGAACATGCTGCGAAATACCAGCCTTATATTTTGGCGGTGTATTCTGGGCTTATATAATTAGGCTATGTTATACGTTAAAAGTTAAAGTTACAGCCTTTATATATATAATATATATGTCCCACTGCTGGGCACAGGCCTTCTCTGTAAAGAGAGTATAAGAGCATAGTCCACCACGCGGCCCTAGTGCGGATTGGTAGACTTCACATGTTTTAGAAAAATTTTCTAAGACATGTAGGTTTCCTCACGATGTTTTCCTTCACCGCCGAGAGCGTGGTTAATCAGCACATAAAATTGCAACAGCAAATTTATTGGTGCCGGCACCGGGGATCGAACTCGGGTTGCTAGCGTACTATGCAACAAGAGCCAACCGCCTGGACACTGAGCTACCACGGCTCTACGTCATGTTATACGTTGCCTGTATTAAAAGGCGCCTAAAATGGGCCACAGGGTTCACAGGCGACAAGGTTGAGGGCTTTTGACGCTGTAAAAGTCTTCTCTTGAAGAAGGCAACACGGATTGGTCCCGTTGCAGTAATATTTGAAGAGTGCTAAATGCTATGCGAAGTTAAGTGACAGAATAATTTATCATTTTTTAGATTTACAATTCCCTTAAAGGTAATTTTTCTAACAAAATTCCAAGAAATAGTAACTGTTTTTATTCATCCTCACAAAAAGAAACGTTGAAGCGTGCTAATGTCTTATTTATTTTCCTTTACGTAAGTTTTTATCAAAAGCGGGCGCGGGAATGATATCATTACCTAAATAATTTATTCCAAAAGGAAATGTTTCTTAAATAAATATTCTCAAATGTCCTTGTATAAAACTATTTCTACGGATTTTAATATACACAATACAATATACTTTGAGATTGTGAGCGTATTTCGAAACAAAACTAATAATTAGACGGTAGCCTACAATAACTTTGACGTTGTGATGTGATTTACCTCAGTCCGTATCGTGTGAATAACCGCTGAAAAGTGTTTCACTTAGTGAAGTTTCAAGTGTGTTTAGTGTGTGCGATAAAATCCTTAAAACTAGTATTATTGAGTAATATTCGCGTATTCGTATCTAAAAAGATAGTGTTTAAATATTTTGTGGTGACCTTCGTAAATAAGACAGCTATAATATTAAATGCATAATAATTTTGCTTTGTTGAAATGTTTACCTGTTCATAAACGGAATAATGCAAAAGCATGAAGTTATCAGTGTAAATACAAGGTATTAGGAGACCGCTTCCGTAAACAAAGACAGACTATAGTACTGATGACAAAAAAATCGATCGTGATTTAAAAAAAAATCATATTTTTAAAACGTTTTATTAGCATTATTTACGCTCCATCGTTTTAGTATAGCTAAATGAAAGATTCGTTCGATATTTTCATTTAGCTATACTAAGTACTAAAAAAACAGCGCCGCACCCCGGTATTCGTTGCCCCGAGCATCAGCTGTCTTTGACTTTGTGTTTAATTGCTGTTTTCTTTAAACACATAATTTTTTAAATCAGGATCGATTTTTTTTCCGTCTCATCATCAAAGATGTCATTAGTAATAGTACGATAGCGTCTATCTTCGTTTTCGGAAGTGGTATCTTTATACCCTCTAAATGAAGAAGTGAGTAATTGATGTTACAAAATCAGGGATAAATAAGGTTAGTTTTTTAATTTTTAGTTTTTTTCTTCTTTTGGCTTCTACTAAAATAATATACGTTTTTCGTATTTGAGGGCATTTGCGAAGATTTGTGTTCTGTGTGTTTTTTTTTTTAATTTTAACTGCTTTTCCACGGACTGATCGTCCGTGCCTTTTTTATTTGGATTTTTATTTGTTATATTTGCTCCGTTTATAAAAGAGCTTAAAGCTTCAACACTTCGCCTTCGCAGATGTCGCCAACGCCTTTACTTGATTGGCGTGGTCTATCGCCTTCGGGTCTCTGTTCCGAAACGCCATCGCGATGTGTAGTCTTCCAGTCTCTCGTTGGTGGCATTCATAGCCCTTTGGTTGAACTGGGCTATGGCGTCATTGCTGATGTCTGCAATGACGCCATAGCCCAGCTGTGTGTTCTGTGTTTGGTGTTGAGCTTACACCATATACTATATAGGGCCTTACTAAAATTGAGCTGAGTATTTTAAAATCAATAAAGTAATGTATAATACATTAAAAAAGAATAACTGTTTAGGTTTATGTAACATTATTCTCACATTACAAATTACAGGTCACTTACATGAGAACATTAAATAACTAATAGTTACCTAACGCATTCAATTGCTTGGAAACGATTTTTTTTGTGGCATGAGGCAGGACTACTGACTTATTTGCTAGAAATCAGAGTTTATTGCCCCTTGTCATATTTTTCTCTGAGCATAGTCTACCTATGCTATAGCTAGTTCCCCCAACGTGGGTGGTTAGGGATGTTTTCACTCATCACTTTCTTCCATCTCTTGTTAACACACACACAAAGAAATATACTTTACAGTCAGTCTTATTGTCTATCTTCTATTTCTATATTATTTTACTTTTACTGTTACACTTATTATTATTACTATTTTATTCTTACACTTTTACTCTATGCTTGGAAACGATTAGCTGTTGTTGAAGAATTTAGCAAGTTGCATTTTTATTGTATCAAGTGTGTATACCCTTTAATAATGTTCATAAAGCTTGGATCAAAGTAATATTTTGATTCCTGTCCATTCATTTAGAGATTATAATACTATCGTATTCGGTAATAAATTTTGGTATAAACTTCAATCTAAGGATATTCAAAGAATGAGAAAGTTATAAAAGCATTAGCCAGGACTATAGTGTCGATACTGTCGTCTCTCCTGCGAATCGTATAAAATGGTGTAACGACCTGCAATAAAATGGTCTGCTTCCTTTTCCGAAGACTTTAATGATCTTTTATTCGAAGACCTTTAGGAAGAAATACGTTTTTATCTTCAGCCATTTCCTATTACTTTTTTATGACTGTTGATATCTGTGCATAATATCTAATAAAATGATGATAACTTAAAATTGGGCTATCAGGGTTTTATTAAAAATGATGATTATATAAACGGAGAGAGCCCAGAGGTAAAGGCTCGAGGCGCGCATCTGGACGTCTTGTGTGTAAATAAAATACACACAACAAACGGTACGATCGAAGGCTATCAAGATCCGCGACGCCCTATAAATATATAGTGCCGGTCCGATATATTTATTTATATATATATACAAGTGTTTATATTATTTTGCGGTTTAGAAATGAACAATGGCTACGTTGCGCCGGCCCGTGACGGGAACGCGCGACGAATGTCGTTCGCTTTCTAATCAGCCCTGTAGTTCTGGGCTCTCAAGAATAAGACTACGGTATCCCCTGCATGTACAGCAAAACTGAAACAGCATGTAACCATTGCAGTACAGATTATTAATATACAGTGGCTCCCAAACTAAGCAGACGCTTGTATCTTGGAAGCCAAAGTTGCATTGTGAAATTTGCAAATAAGTTATTTCTGATGTTAGTCTTATGCCTTTTAATGAAGTAAATAAATATATATATATATATATACATATATATATATATGGAAATATTGTGTACGTGTTTTTGTGTGTGTTTTTTGTCGGTTGAGTGTACCGGAGGACCTTTTCAGTCTTATACATAAATATGTGTATATAATATATATTTATACATATATATATATATATATATATATATATATATATACTTTTATACTCATATATAAAAGGAGGAGGTTCTCGATTCGTCTGTAATTTTTTATGTTTGTTACCGCATTACTTTCGACTGGGGTGAACCGATTTTGATGATTCTGTTTGGTGCTGGTGCTTTCCGTGTGCTCCTATTTAATTTGGTGCAATTCTGGCAATGGGATTCATGAGAAAATCACATAGTCTTAAATTTGCATCAAGCATGTGCGGCCACAAATGGACGAATAACTCAATATCACGATATTTCGATGATTGGATTTATTGGAAAGGATGTACTCTAAAAGTAGTTTTAATAAAATAAGAATAATTCAGAAATACAAAAAGGGCGTCCGCGATTAATAGTGCTTAACGTTTAATACGATTTGAAATCGCTTTTTTTTTTACTCGAAAAGTTACTCTGTTCTCATTTCTTTAGAGAAATGCCAACTCTAGCTTTTCCATCGCTCGTTGTGCGACTTTAATCAGCCCAGCGGTTAGAGTCAAAGTCTCTGCACTGTACGTGCATCACTTTTATAAATAAATCTAATTAATTTTAGAGAATATAGGCCAATACGTTAACCTACATTCTCTGATCTATTGTGTTGTGACCTATAAACACCTACGTCCATACGTAATGAAGAATCGATAAATATGTGTGCGGTTTCGCTTCTAATAAGTGAAACGAACTGACAACCTTATTGTCACTCACTCTAAACCACTACCGAATTATAGTTAAATAGGCAAATAATACTCAACTAAGCGGTGGTAGCCCAGTGGCTAAGTTTTAATCCCACTGTTTTTGACGAGCACGCAGTATTCAACGTGATATGGACGTTGATTTTTAACCGACTACAAAAAAGTAGGAGTCAATTCGTCTATATGTTTTCTTTTATGATTGTTACCTCATAACTTTAGCGTGGCTGGACCTGGAAATAAAAAAAGAGTGGCCGCGTGTAGTGCGTTTAATGTTTTATATGCCACGTATGATTGGATTTATAGTGTGTATTTGTTTTTACTAATAAATATAGAACATAGAATATTTATTTATTAACACAGATTACATTTATGTACATTACACAAATTAAACGAACACCCATGTTACCATTTCCTTAGTCTATATAAATTAAGGTCTTATATCCAGTGTTATGGAGACGTTGTTGTAGACTAGGCTGTGTACATAGGTTGGAGAGCGGCGGGCAAGAAGGGAATTAAAAGTGGGTAGTGGTAGTTGAAACACTCGTTTTGCCAACAAGGTATGGTAATCAGACCTGGCTTTTAGGCTTTTGTGCACATTGATAAGTGCTTTGATGATGAACAGTTGCCGAACTCGCAGTAAAATATACTTTCTATAGAAATTAACGGACACACAATGCGCAGAGGCGACGAAAGTCTGGATAAACTGTTCGTAGTTGGGAACACCGCAGGAAAAAGATCTCGCGGCCGTTCACCAACAAGGTGGTCCGATCAAGTAAAAGACTCGTCGTCCTCCAAATTTTACAGTGCTGTAAGAGACGCACTGGACAGAAGCCGGTGGAAGCAAATCATCCGCTCCAGGTGCAACCCTGATGGTGACCACGATCCTCAGACATAAGGGACCAACACTAGAGAGAGAGATAGAAATTAAAAAAGTTTTATACTTTTTTTTACTGAAGCTAATTCGAGCTCATTCCCGCCGCTTGTTCAGTAAATATCCCTACAGCTTCCCTTATCTTAGCTATTATTTTACGTACACACAGCAAAGCGGTTTACTTCTATAGGGAAACTCAATTTGACTCGTGAATATTGCTCGCTTAATGGATTGGGATTCGTATGCTCTACCAACCATGAATATTCCAGCCTGATTATTTTGCTATTTGGCGCTCGGCTGATATTATAGCGATCTTATTCGAGAGTAAATATATTTAAAGCCGGTGCCTAATTCGAAGAATTGGCTATAGTCTTATTGACAAGCGTGTAGCGGACAGCGTTGATTAAGTTTCCCTTATTTTCAACCGACTTCGACACAAGTATATCGAGGAGCAAAAAAAAACCGACTTCAAATCGAATGAAACGCTATTACCTCTTTGTATTTCCGAATTATCGTTGTAATTTTACGAAATAGAATTAATCAGAACCTAACCAAACTTCCATCAAACTACTCTTAGAGTAACATCCTTTCCAATAAAAAATGTATTATCGAAATCCGTTGGCGGGATATTGAATTATCTGTCCATTTGTGGCGCAAACACTTGATGCAAATTAAGGACTTATTTTTTTTTTCTTCCGAACGTCACTTTTTTTATTTAAATCAAAGAAACAGTGATTTACTAATAGCTAATGATTATAACATATACTAACTAATAAAGAAATATTTACAATTTAAAAGATTTTACAAAAATATAACTGTGCCAAACCGTCATCACTTGGCAGCGTGCCCAGAAGGCTGGTAGCATTGCCACGTTGTATGGCAATGCTTAGCCTCTGTGCAAGGTATAAGCCAGCCCTCTGGTCACCAGATGTGTCGACCAACTTCTTAGCTAACACATTAAAAGGTGATGTGCACTAGGACCCCACGGACCCAAAGTTTCTACCCCAAACGGCTCAAATATGAAACCCGTATCGAGGTTACTATATTTGAGGTTGCTTGAGGTTTTCTGCAGTTGCAGCGGCCGCTCCAGCCTCAACAGAAGATTCTGGAAGATGTGACGGCGCCAAAGTATCGACGCATGTGGCATCCCATACTAAAGGCCGTCCCATCTTCCAGGGTATAAGAGTCATACCGTCTGGTCTCTTACCATCACTACGCAGTAGTCCATTTGGCTCCAAAGTTGATGGAACATTAGGACTTATTTAGTTTTCTCATGTATCCCATTGTCAGAATTAGACCAAATTAAAATGGTACTTTTTAAGTTCGTTACCTCATAACTTGCGACCGATTTTGAGGATTTTTTTTATTTGAAAGGACCGGCAAGCGCTGTGTAGGACGTCCACCCGCAAGATAGCCTGACGACCTCATAATGGCTGCAGGACGCCGCTGGTTGCAAGCCGCTTACAACGGGTCCTTTTGGAAATCGTTGGACAAGGCTAATATCCAGCAGTGGATGTTTTATGGCTGAAATGATGATGTTATGATGAATGAAAAAAATGATGATGAATGCTTCCCATGTGGTCCTATTCCAATTTTTAATTTTTATTCATTTAATTCTGTATACTTCAAAGGTAGTTTGATGAATGTTCGATTAGGTTTGAATTAATTATATTTCATAAAATTCCTCTTCGATTTGAAGTCGGTTTTTGTCTTTATTCGGTTTTAGTTACAGTTGTGTTCTTTTCTCCGGTATATACTATATAGAAGTAGATAACATAATTATGACGAGTAACTTGTACTTGTAAACCTGTTTTTTTATAATTTCTAAGCAAGTGCTCGACTACGATCCCACCTGATGTTAAGCGGAAATGCAGTCCTGATGGTAAGGCGCACTAGCTTAGTAAATGCCTATTCACTCTACTCTTGAAAATACCCACATTGTAATCGGAAGGAAACACAGACGCGGGCAAACTATTCCAGTCCTTTGCTGTAATGAAGACGAAAGACGAAGCAAATCGCTTCGTTCGGGTTTGAGGATGTTCACAACGAAAGGATGCAATCCCGCAGTGCGTCTAGAAGTCCGATGGTGGAAAGAGGATGGGGAATTAGATCATGTAGTTGCTGATCATACATTGTGGTACCCCAAAGGGGATATACAATAGACGTTTCGTTTCATTATCAACCATGTTACAAACATGGTGTCTATGGTTTTGTTTTAGGGCAAATAAATATATAAAGCTTAATTAATGTTAAGTTAGCACCGTTGCCCAATACAATGAATTACAAACACCATAACGTACAAATTCAAATAATGTTATATCTGTTATGGTTCTGGTTCATTTAGAAATATATTGGGTATCAAATGTACCTCACTCAATCACCTTTTTCCCTCTTTACGCTATGCTATTTTATGTTGTTGTTACGCTGTTTTTATCGTATTTTAGATGGAAATAAGCTCAAAACAGTGGCAGTGAATGGAGTTCTGATATTATTTTTCCTTGTTTCATGATTAAATTAAAAAAAGACTCTTAAAATACCTTATTTTAAAAGTCTTTTTAAAGTATAAATTTTTTCTCTTGTTTTCTCTTTATATTTTAAGGTAAAATATGAACGAGAAAAACAAGGTATGTTAATTTTTTTAATCCGTGTTTAATTTTCATAACAATGGTCGTGATAAGCGTCGGGCTTTGTGTGCTTAACCTAAATATAATAAAATTTTTACTTTAAATGTTTATAACCAAATAAAACCCGAATCTTTTTACATAAAAAGAAACATTTTCATCTAATTATGAACGCTTTGTATATACCTTCATTTCATATAGACCATTTGTGTCCAAAAAGGAAAACCTCTGTTCAGATTCGAAACGGTACGTTGAATTTTAACATCGCTGTCATCATCGTCAGTGATTATTTAAGGTCAGTGAACCGTAAGCTAATTTGCCCTTTTTGCTTAAAAAAAGTAACAAATTATTAATTGTCGTTCATATTTTACCTTAAAATACATCAAATGAGAAAGTAAGTAAGAAATGTATGCTACAGTTCTGGGGTGTAAAATTACAAAGGACTATTTAAAAACATTTTATAAAACCCAAGTTTTCATGTCCCCTTAATTCTAACAGGGTTGACAGAGATAGTAGTCGAGACCTGGTTTTAACTTATTAAGTCCCACGAGGTCATCATTCCAGTAAGACATTTTTTTGAGCTTAAGTAACCGATTAACGTAACTCAATGACACGGTCTCACCTTTCTAGCTTTTAACCCTTAAATTTTAAGCAGATCGTTTAACCATCAGACTGCAGATAAACTACTATGCATTTAAATAACCAGTAATGTAACATACTGTGAACATATGAGGAACACTCTCCGAGATGTGTAAGAAGTTTTTAATGGATTCGGAACGAAAAGAAATTGCCTTCGTAAAAACGTATTGACGGAACAATCTGAAGAAGCGACGTTGACAAATTGCTTTTTTACACAGGAACAGGCGTTCTGCGGACCTAGTGATTTATTCTCGTTTATATTTGCATTCGTCATATTGCCATTAGTGTTTTTGTCTTAGACTTTGATGTAAAAACAATTCAAAAGTGATTGTTTAATTTTAATATTATTGTATGTCAAATACCACGCGCTCGATGGTGAAGGAAAACATTCTGTGGATAACTACAAACGTGAGCAAATATAAAGGGTATTAAGTTTGAATATCTCGGAAGATAAAGCTAACTTAAAGTTAATAGCTAACTGAAATAAGTTATGCATGATAAACAATTAAATATACTTAAAATAAAATAAAATATATACTTAATGTCGCCACTAAGTACTAAAATTTAATTAAAAATATTTTTTTATGAAAAGGTACTGTATTATCCAAGTTTACGTAAGATATCCTTTTTCCTTTAAGTTTATGTTTTTTTAATGAAATATAAATAAATTAATAAAAATATTTTATTTTATTATAAGGATATTTAATTGTCTATCATGCACAATTTATTTCAGTTAGCTTCTTTATCTTCCGAGATATTCAAACTTTCTTAACCGACCCTTTAGTTTTGCTCACGAATATATATGTGGTAAAAAAAATTTCGAGCACGGTAGACATCACGTCTACCAAAACCGCATTAGGAAGCACGTGACAGATTATGCCCTTATATTCTCTTTACAGAGACGGCCTTGGCTTAGCAGTAGTACATATAATTATAGGCTATAACTTGATGAAACGTTAACAGTTAGTTAAAAGTCGAGACGTGAACGAACTATTAGGTATTTAGTTAGTAAATATGTCGAATAAGACATTTTAAATATCTAACGCTCACGCGACCGTCGTGTAATCCCTAGGGATATACAGAGGCAGCGGTAGCTATCCACTTTCGACTAAGCTTATTAGAGTCTATATGTGATAAGTGTTGAACACTATATAATGGGAAAAAAAATTGTTAACAAGTATATTTACTAGCAATAATTAAAACCGACTTCAAATCAAAGAATATTACGAAATAGAATCAATGAGTACCTAACCAAACTCTCATCAAATTACTCTTATCCAATAAAAAATTAATCATCGAAGTGGAGCTTTAATTTGATGATTAATTTTTATATGCCGCTGTCTGATGCGTAAAATGTCTTATTCGACATATTTACTAACTAAATACCTAATAAAAAGTTCGTTCACGTCTAGACTGAGATGATGGTGGAGCATTTTAACTCATTTGAATTGCGCTAAACTAAAGCTCATGTTATCTCTAATGTCGCATTATGTTACATTGGTCCAGAGAAGTTAGATGTCTCTCTCTACTTTATTTGTTGGACCTTTGTTCGTGTTTATTAAGCAATAAAATAAAACAAACCTTTTACACGCATATCAAATGTGAGTTTTCCTTACTTAAAAACACATACCGACCCCAACAACTTACAAAGGAACGCCTGTTAAGTTTTTATTAAATGACACCTGTTTAAACACGATTTTGTTGTCATATCAAATTCTACTAGTTCGACAAGCGATGCAACATATTTTTTAAAAAAAAATTGTTAACATTTTAAGACGTTAGTAGCCAAATACAATTTTGTTGTTCATTCAGCGAATAAAATTTGTTATTTTTTTGTTGGGCTAGATTAACCAGAACTAGCTAGACCATCTGTCCCATTTAGACCTTAAATTTTTTCAGCTTAATTTTTTAATTTTCCTCCTAAACGGTTGTTTTTTTTAAATCTACTATTAATACTCTTACTCCTAAGTAGGTTTTTAATTGTTCAAAAGGATAGATAATTCTTAGAATAAAAATAAATTCCCACTTGTTGACATTAATCGAATAGTTGGTACTACATTCCTGATGTCAAAAGCAAAGCAATTGCAGTGTTAATATACTGTAAAAAGTAAACAAATTTTAGGCCCACGTTTATTGTCAGTCTATGAAATGTAATCTCGAAAACGGCGCCAAAAATTTTTAGTGATGAATCAACTAAGTGCTACGTTTACGATAATTTACGTACAACTAATACGATATTGACGTCAAAAAAAGACACCGCGAGGAGACGCTCTATTGGGTTGCAACAGACTAGAACTAATACATTGCAATTTTTTAAACAAAAAGATTGTGTAGAGTCACTCGATAAAGGCTGAAGTGAGCAACGGGTGAGACCTTTGATTTCCAAAAAAACACAATTTATTCTAAATAATTATTGATGTACAAATATATATAAGAAAATGAACTGGATTATTACATAATCAGCATTTCGACGATACCACTTACCTCACTAGCTGACATGTGGATATGCATTGACATTAAGAGCACTCCGTCTGCTAAAATCCTCTCCAAATCATCTCTACTGTCATACCGTAAACGTCGCTTGAATTACAAAATATGTAATATATAGACAAACAGTACTATTGGATAGAAGTTAGTACTTTGTTCTTAACATGTCAAATTGAAGCTTTTTTATGATCCTAAAATGCCTCTATCACAATAATTTCCACAACAAACCACTTTCATTTATACATGTTAATTTTTTTTAAATATTTTATATCCTGGACGGACATAAAATACCAGAATATTGAAATTACATTAATTTTTGAAAACTTTAAAGTATGTATAATAATAAATTAAAAAATAATTGCATGCTAGTTTTTTTTTTGTTGCTAGTTGTATGCTAGTGCCCAATTAATTATTGTATCAATCTATTAAACGTCAACGTGTTAATTACAATATTTTTCAACCAACTTAAAAAAAGGAGTAGATTCTCATTTTTTTATAACTTTCAACTGGGTCAATCTATTTGATGATTCTTTTTTTATTGGGTACTTCAAGGATAATTTTATGAGAGTTTGTTTAGTTTCAGATTAGTTCTACTCCATTATTCCTACGGTAATTCGGAAGAAAGGCGCGTGGTAGGTACGTTTGATTCGATTTGAAATCGGTTTTTGTTTTTACTCGTAAATATATTTGTTGTAAATTAAGTTTTATTGTTATTGTTACAAAACTTAAACCATTAAATACCACTATCAATACATTCCCTTAGTATAAAAATGTTCATTTAAGTTTTGTGTCTCGATCTTACAAGTTTTAATTAATTTCCTTATTCCAATAACAGTCTCTTTCTCAAAGAATTATTGTACATTGTGCCACAGTAGTCCATAGTAATAGTGGTACAGTGACATATTACAGAGTTGTGAGTAGAGCGTAGCCGGCGTGTAGAGGGTAACAAATGGCTTTGCTACGAAATATCGTAGTACTAACATATAGCCGTGAGTAAAAATAAAGGGTCGGTTAAGAAAGTTTGAATATCTCGGAAGATAAAGACGCTAGCTAACTGAAATAAATTGTGCACGATAGACAATTAAATATCCTTAAAATAAAATTAAATATTCTTATTAATTTATTTACATTTCATTAAAAAACATAAACTTAAACGAAAAAGTACGTAAACATGGATTATACAGTATTTTTTCATTAAATTTTATTTTTATCATGTGTATATAGATAGATATAACTTTATTGTACATCCAAATCAACCAAGAAGAAAATTACATAACTAAAGTACATTTTGCAATTCGTTGCACAATGGACGACCTTATCGCTAACAGCAATCTCTTCCAGGTAAACTGTGGAAATATATGAACTAAACAGGACGATGGCGTACAGATACAAATATTATAAATAAATTTAAACATATAATTAATAATCTACACTAAATACATCTACATAAATAACTTATCAATAAAAGTACTAATACATAAAATGTACATATATCATAGATCCAAGTAGGTAGATCGGCTGGCCTGTGTCACCTTGTACTGCGGAGGGCACAGGAGGGGGAGGTATTGCAGATTGCAGGGAGCGTAACACCTCACAATACACCAAGACCACCAGGGGGGTTTCAGTGGGTAAGAACCCCACATAACTACGCCTTCCCACAGAAAACGGGACTTTTTGAAGATTACCCCCCCTCCCCCCCCCGTCAAAAAAAGGGGTAAGAAAATAAAACCAGGTAGGGGTACAAAGTCGAAGGGATTTAGGAAGGGTATTCCGCAGTCTAGTAGTCTGCAATGTGAATGACTTCCCATAAAAGTTTGAGGATAAATACTTAGTCGAATTACAGGATACCGGTATTAGGTACAGAAAAATTATTATTTAAACTGTAACGTGCCAAACGCCCGGAGACAAACATATCACTTTTTACTTTAATTCTTTTTTGCTCAAATCACACAGATTTACTATTTTTAGATTTACGGTTACTATTTTTAGATTTCTACATATTTTCTTTCAAAGACATATTGTAGAAGTGGTGAACTCGGCGTCGGAAACAATGACATAGTAAATTTTTAGTTCACAAGCGTCGGCTACGACTCGTTCAGTGTTCACGGTCCACTTTAAATGGACATTTTATTTTCTTTACTGCTTTGAATTCCTAAAGTAACATTTCCAACATCGAAGCTATTCTTTATTTTTTTTAATTACGAGAGTTGACTTTTAATTTTTCATGTACACAAAAAATACTAGATGTTGTTTTGCGTAATAAAATAATTTTATAGTACAAAATAATTGCAGTGTCTTGTAATGAACAAAATGAAAAAATATATCGAAAAATAGGTCTCAAGTGTTTATTTAAAACCGAATATTTATTATGTATAAATAGGATAGTCTCGTCTTAGGACAGAATTGCAATATTTAATACAACGAAATGAAATACATGTTGATAAAGCTGTATATATTTAGACACTTTAGGTTGCTAGCGTACCATGAAACTTGATGATACCGCGACACTGAGCTACCACGGCTTGTTGCAATGTTACTTATCGATCTGTTATTAACATTTTCAATTGTATCGGATTATCAATTCATTTGTCTCCTCACCGCACATATTAAAATTGTGTATCCATAAAATTATTCAGGTGCTTTCATGCTTGAAATGAGTTTTTAATTGATATCATATGAAACCAAAAGTATCACTGTAAAGTAAACAAATAGATTAACAAGTTATGTATAGAGACC
The DNA here is from genome assembly GCA_029286785.1 of Meandrusa payeni. Taxonomy (NCBI): domain Eukaryota; kingdom Metazoa; phylum Arthropoda; class Insecta; order Lepidoptera; family Papilionidae; genus Meandrusa; species Meandrusa payeni. Next base: position 11,254,362 of record JAGSMX010000005.1, on the reverse strand, counting down.
CTAATGTTTTTGTTCAAACCGACGTTCTAACCAAAGCCAAATTATTCAACCACTTAACCATTTCTTACCTTTAAATTACTGCTAACGAGATAAAGGTTTATTGTACTGCCTGACTCTTAACTACTTAAACTATGGAGTTAAATGTCGCATTAAGTACTGATTTAAATCCAAATGATAATAATTTTGGGAAATTATTAAAAGTTAAAGTAATTAACTACAATAGTCTATCCTCTATCCTTACGATCCTCTGAAACCTTTCAACTTAAAACCCCTACTCATTCCTCAAACTTTTATGGGAAGTCATTCACATTGCGGGCTACTAGACAGTGGAATGCCCTTCCAAATTCCATTCGGCTTGCTAAGTCCCTACCTGCTTTTAAAAATTTGCTAGCGCAACATTATCAATCGATTTCGTCGGAACTATGATATATGTATATTTTATGTATTTAATGATAAATTATTTATATAGGTATTTTTAGTGTAGGTTGTTAATTATATGTATAGATTTGTTATCATATTTGTATTTCTAACGCCATCGTTCTGTTTTGTTCATATGTTTCCTGTCCATACACAGGTTGCCTGGAAGAGATCGCTCTCAGCGATAAGGTCGCCCATTGTACAACACACTGTAAAATGTACCTTACTTATGCAATGCCTTTTGTTTGTTTTTGGTGTACAATAAAGTTATATCTATCTATCAATCTATAGTATATATTTACGATTACGATCTTTAATAAAATTATCAGTTTCTATAATTTTTTATTCATCGGGTCAATCGCTTTATTTCCTTTGTACAAGCATTTATAATTATTTGGTCCTATTAGTACTTTGAATTGAATTAAAATATTAGAATCATTTAGTGGAAATTGCTAATAGGATTGTTTAACACTAATATTAGGAAATACTCCAAAAAAATGTCTTTTGTTTTTTAATTTAACGTGACGTGAATATCGACAACGTTCTTGATTAATTACTAAGCAACCATATAATACAGGTATTTTATAAATAATTTTGATTTTCAAATTCATTTTCTAGGTCCCAAGTCATTGACTTACTGTTTTTTCTTTAAAGTATACTTTATATACCCTATACTTTGTTACTAACATAGTTCAATTCATTTCATTTGTTACTAACATAGTTATTAAGTGTCCTACTAACAAAAATATGAGCAATGTATAATGCTTGAAATAAAGTTATTATTATTATTATATTATTATTATACCCGGATAAAAAAAAATTGTAAAAATGAAACCTAGCTAGATCGATTTATACCACAAACCAAACACTCTTCATGCATTTCTTAAAAATAGTTACCGAGGTTCATATTATATATATTTATAAATATGTAAACAAGAGTGACTCTTTTAAAGATATTAGATTACTTGATTATTAATTATCTATTTTGATTATCTAAGTTGTTATTCTAAAATGTACAACCCTTATGTGTGTCGGCTATAGTCGGAGGTTTTCCGTGTTATTACGTTCATTTAACCGCATGAACTACTTGCTGTTTTGCCCAATTTCTTATTAAATTTTTTCTATCTTAATATCAAAAAAGCGACCATGCTCTACTGCAAAATGGATCGAATACAAATTTCCATACAGCTCCTGTGTGCTGCTCGTGATATTTATTGCTTGAATTTCCCCCGTATCCTGCACTGCAGTTAGTTTTTAGTTGGTTTTTATGACGTATTGAGTTATTAATGAAAATAGATAACTTTGTTTATTATTATTGTTAGATCGCAACCACAGACTCGTGTCCGTGCTCTTTTCCAATACACTTAAATTGTTCACTCTGCATTTATTAAAAGAGTGCCACCTCTACAGTTACTATTTTCCTTTTTTTTATATATATAATGCCTGAATTTGTAGGTGGCCAGAGAACGCTCCAGTCCACGCGTCGCGGATACATTGCTATTAGCTTTTCCGTGACCGCTGTGTGCCTGCTTCTCATGGCCATTTTCAGGTTGTAGTCCACTATCCTCTCCATTGATGCAGCCATTGGCCTTGTTATCAATCTTCCTGTCCGTCGTCACAGTCATCTGTATAATAGATACAGCTGACGGTGTGTCAGGATATCGCCACTACAGCATGTTGGACGCTGTCGTGCAGTTGCAGTTTTTTCATCACTGTTCTGATGACCACCACTGATCCGTACGTGAGGCCTTGCGCCTCGTGCACGGTAAGGATGCGCGTACCTGCCCCGATCCGTATCCTTGGTTGAAAGGGATTCTTTTCCCGCCTGGGTGTATACCAGTATAACGTATCGGGGAGGGTTCGAATTATATTCGCGCCATTGTAATTAACGCTTTTCAGATATGTTAAAAAGACTGATATCATTATTAACATGGTGATATCTGACTGTTATACAAACATCATAAAAATCCTCTACGTTACATTACATTGTAGGATCCTAAATTTTACGACTGCAAGAGTTACGAGGTAAGCAAAAACCAAGGGTCAGTATTAGATACTGAATACATGGATCCGAAAAATATTATACCGATTTTACGATCATCAATATAGAGTTCAGTATTGTTGACACGCAAACAATGAAACCGTTTTATATTATTTTCATTACTAAATCTGTCCGTAATTGTTAAATTAACGTACAATAAAATCACTTGCTAAAATTGTGGTCACAATTTATTTATTTATTGGGAAGCCAACGTACTATGTACTTAACAATTTTTAAACAGTTTTAACAGCTTAAAATGAGGTGAAGTAGGTCGTATTTATTATTACGCATTATTTAACCAAAGTACTGGAGTTTGTGTTTTTGAGGGCAATACTCGCTTTATTAATACTAAAAAATTTAATGACATTGTCTCGATAGTTTACTGTCTCTAAGTCATGACACAATAATGAGTATAAGATCAAATAAGCTTAGTATAAAGTGACTCAAATCGTAACCTTTGTACCTCGGTAGATTTAAAGGAAGGATAGAGTTTTTTTTCTTTATTTTTTTTTTAAAAAAAAGCTAGTTATATTTCTTTTTTTTCAGAAATATTACTAACAATCTTGTTAACCATTCCAACTAAGCTTATGCTTGTGCTAGGACATGGTTCACGGCAATAGTCGAATGGTGGTTTCGAACCCACGACCTTACGATTCGCAGGCCGTACCTTAAACCATTAGGCTATTGACGCTTCAACAGCTATTTTATAATAATATAAACAATATAAGTCTATGGCGTGTACTGAGTATAAATTTTAACATATGAGAATATTTTTAATATAATTTAATATAATTGTATAAAAAATAAGAAAAGCGAAAAACTTAAAGTCCATCGGTACAAAATAGGGTTCCAAGATGTCCCATACTCATCTGACACCTATCGTTTTTAGATTAAAAAACGGAAAGAGGTCCTTGTATTCGCGCCACATGGAAATTAGTTATTTTATCCTATTCCTTTTGATATTTTCCCGTGGCATAAAATATAAATAAATGTATTATTTCAACCATGTAATAAAAATACATTACAAGTTTTTATGTAATATATACGATAAGATATTATAGGAAATCAAATCATGGATCATATAATACATAATGTTTATAAGCCACATCCTGCTGTAATAGCGCCAACAAAAAATTTACGATCTTGTAATACAGGGGAGAAAAAGTTGTTGCTTAAGATAGGAAGCAGCAAATTATTAGATATAAACTTTATGATCAAATTATAATCTTGTAATAAAGTCAAACTTACTTAGCGTGATAATCTAATATTAGTAGCCAGAAAGTATTTTTGGATTTTTCTAAATCTATAATAGATATACATAACTGAGCCGGCTCGCTCTTTTCATATTTTAAGCACACTGACAAAAAAATTGCCTAGAAATAGCAATAACGTATTTCATGATCCCATTTGCTATCGTTTAAATGTCAGATGTGACCAGCCTAATACCATTTAAAATGCTGACTTATTTTTTCTCTGTTGACCTTTGTTCTCCGGCAAATTTCTTCATTTCGAATTCTATCCAAATCTTGCCCCTTACCCTTCTTTTTCTCCGTGCCATGCTGATGAAGAATTTCGTGTTTTGGTGTTTTAAATGTCTGAAACATTGGAGCGTTAACGTTTACAAAATCCACATACAACGATTATAATATATGCTCTTAAGGTTTTATATAACTTTTCAACGCGGTCAGTCACTCTGTAAATTATTCATAACCACCTATGATTATCAGTCATCGATCAATCGGATGGGATGACTTGATAACTCTTCAAAATACTCATCGACCAGACTTCTGTTCTACACAAATGGCATGTTCCCTTCATGAAGGACAAAATTAAACAAATGCTTTTGTTCCCACAAGCTGGCTTTCAAAAAAATTCTAGTAATTTCAATTGGACGAGATAATATTAATGTAATGAGAGGTGGTAAAATAACCCTTCACAACAGTAACATAAAATTATTAACGACAATCTAACAGTTTTCCATGTGGGCAATGGTTCCGCCGATCGTAAATCTTTATAGACTTTTATTTAGTTACCCGTCGGTTAACGATACAATATCGCTCTGTCGTTATTTACGCTTATTGAAAACACCCAGCGATTGTCTCTGTCTACCCCGAATAAAAAGAGGGCTTAAAAGAAAGTAATAAATATACCGTTTGTTATTTAATACGCATCAATTTACCTGTTTTTGTCGGCTTTATAAAGTTATAATCCACTGTCAGGCGTATGAAATAGATCGGTGAAATGGTTTCAAGCTAATCCAGTTAAATGAAGCGGCATTAAAAGTTTTCAATTGATTACGATTTGACGTCCAATATTTTAAAGTTAAAGTTACAGCCTTTATATATATAATATATATGTCCCACTGCTGGGCAGAGGCCTTCTCTGTAAAGAGAGTATAAGGGCACAGTCCGCCACGCGGCCCTAATGCGGATTGGCAAAGTTCATATGTCATAGAAAAATTTCTAAGACATGTATGTTTCCTCACGATGTTTTCCTTCACCGCCGAGCGCGTGGTTAATCAGCACATAAAATTGCAACAACAAATTTATTGGTGCCGGCACCGAGGATCGAACTCGGGTTGCTAGCGTACTATGCAACTTGAGCCAACCGCCCGGACACTGAGCTACCACGGCTCTGTATATTTTAAAGTATCATAGTATTATTATTAACTAAGGATTAAAACTAAGTAACCTATCTGCAATAATTCTTTTTTTTCATCAAGAATATTTTATGTAAAGTTCTCACTCACTAAACCCTCCGGTGGCCCCTCCTCAGTGCACGATAAGGATCTACAGTGGAACGCACGGGAGCCCCTCTGCACTGTTTTGCAACACGTCCCGGAGTGCTTAATCCCTCCCCCAGCATCCTCGCAGTGCAAGGCGACACAGACCAGTCATCGCCTTCTTTCCGGGTCTACTGCAGCGGTTGACAAAGGCCCCCACCCTTGTCATCCCGTGAACCCAAGGCCCTTTCTACAACAGACATGGATATCGTATTAATTATTCATTCAGAAAACAAAAAATTGGTACTTAATAAATTTTATAATTTGTAAGCAAATTTGATCTAGATAGCACTGATAAAATGGAAATAAAATCCTAGGTAGTTTGGTGGAGTCATAAGCTATATCTATGCAATTTTCCCTTAAACGATTAAAAAATCGAATTGGTTTTTTTTTATGCCTGTAAACTAGCGCTTGACCATGATCCCACCTGGTGTTAAGTGGTGATATAGTCGCTAGTTTAGTAAGTGCCTATACACTCTACTCTCGAAGGCTCCCACGTCGTACTTGGACGGAAAGACTGAGGCCGGCAACTTATTCCACTCCTCAGCTGTACGCACGATGAACGGTGAACGACGTACAATGAAACACGTAGTATTAGCGTTTCATTCGGGTCTAAAAGATAACCATAATAAAAGGATAAATAAAAATTAAATTCATTATAATTAAAAAAAATATATTATATATATATATATATATATATTCAAAATTCAATTTAAAATGTTTATTCAGATAAGTGTACGTTAAAAGTTAAAGTTAAAGTTAAAGTTACAGCCTTTATATATATAATATATATGTCCCACTGCTGGGCACAGGCCTTCTCTGTAAAGAGAGTATAAGGGCATAGTCCACTACGCGACCCTAGTGCAGATTGACAGACTTCACATGCCTTAGAAAATATTTTCTAAGACATGTAGGTTTCCTCACGATGTTTTCCTTCACCGCCGAGCGCGTGTTAATCAGCACATAAAATTGTAACAACAAATTTATTGGTGCCGGCACCGGGGATCAAACTCGGGTTGCTAGCGTACTATGCGACAAGAGCCAACCGCCCGGACACTGAGCTACCACGGCTCGGTTCGTGTACGTAACTCATATTATTTATTTATATGGTTATACCTATATAATATGTATGTTTCAGAGATATATATTTATATTATTAGTATTTAAGTATATGTCTGTTTATTATATATGTAAATTCGCGTCACTTCTTTTTTATATTCCTCTCAATCCTAAGGTTGCTTGGAAGATATCCCTTTTAGCGATTAGGCCGCCCAATGTGAGACATGTGAGATTTTTTGGATTTTGTAACTTGTAAGCAATAAAAAGTAAATAAAATAAAAATAAATAAATTTTTCGAATTGGCTTCCTTTATAAGGCCAACGTGATTTACAAATGGTAAAACACCCTTTTATATAAAGAGCTAAGTGACTGCACACTAAAATTCCCACAGCCATTGTTAATAATACAGTGAAATAAATTCCGAAAATATATTAAATGAAAACGTAAGTGGTTATGAAACTCACAAGGCTTTTATCTCTTCGAGCATTCAATTGAGACGTCTAAGGACCTTATTTAGTCTCGTTTATTTGATTGCCTATATTTGTACGACATTTATTTATGCGGCATGTCTTAAAACAAATTCGCACTTTGTCAAAGGTATAAAGAAATAATTTAATATCTTAAAGTTGATATACATTCAATTCTTACACTGTAAACACTAAAATTTAGCACTTTTGTGCCGTCTATGAAGTAATAACTAGAGGTGTATCGGTGGACGGTGAGCCGCTCGCGCCACACGTCCATCGCATGTCTGTGTTCCTGCCGACGCACCTCTCCCGCATCCAGGGGCGGCTCGGCCCCACCGTCGATGGCCCGGACGCGCGTATAGACACGCGCGTCCAACTCCGCCAGAATTTCAAGCGGCGGGAACCGAGCCAGGATAAAGGCCGCCTCGTAGGTTATGGTCCGGTATCCCTTATTTTCAAACCCACCATTCGCTAATTAAGTTAACCATAACCTTGTAAAGTTAATAGTGCTTTAATTTAATAGATTTAATGTTGCAATAGAGTGAGCATTTTTCTTAAAAAAAACAACGAAACAGCTAAATGAAATAATTGCGCTAATTGTACTGCTGTCGAGCTGTTAGAAGATTGGAGGGATTGCCACGACCTCCTAGAATACTGTCAAATGTAGTCGAAATACAGAAGTACTTCTGCGGTTAACTCGGTCACTGAGATGCACGTTGCCAATTTTTTCTTAAAAGAGGCTGGTAAAACCTCTTTGGAGTTCACTTGCAATTGCTTCAGTGGATGTTTATGAGCCTTGTTGATCACATAATCAGTTAAAAATAATCCTGTTTGCCTTTTATTTCGTAAACAAGTATATTTACGATAAAAAACAAAAACCAATTTCAAATCGAATCAAACGTTAAACACTATTACACGGGGATGCCCTATTTGTATTTCCGAATTATCAAAATGTATAATTAATCAGAACCTAACCAAACTTTCATTAAACTAATCTTAAAATACAATCTTTTCCAATAAAACATGAATAATCGAAATCTATTGGCGTGATATGGAGTTATTCGTCCATTTGTGGTGGATTCTTTCCTGGATGCCGTTATTAGAATTGGAATATATTGGAAAATGCGACCACATGGGAAGTCCCAGCTTTCAATCAAAAAAGAATCATCAGAATCGGCTCGCCCAGTCGAAAGTTATGTTACAACAACAAACAAAAAAAAAGATGAATTGAGAACATCCTCTTTTTTGAAGTCGGTAAGTCGGAAAAATATACCATTTACATTTCGAACGCGATTATTTCTGTACAGAGGTTTGGGCATGTTATCAAAATACATATATATATATATATATATACGTAATAAGATATATAAAAAAATATAGTAATATAATATGTCCACCAAAACAGTCATTATTTAGTTTTCATAGAAGTCTTGGTTTGGTTAAGCTTAAGTGTATGTATCCTAAAATACATTTTATACATTAAAAATTTTGTTACGCTTGTATTTTTCGACAAATGTTTTAAAACGGTCTTCGTAAAGCTTGCTAGACGCTTGACTTTAAAACTTTTATTTCAGAGCCAACCAAACTTAGGGAACACTCAAATAATACGTTTTTCAACTACCGAATACTAGCTACAGCTTTTGCACTCAGCTTACTTTAAAACGACGCATTATATACTGTGCTACTTTGAATTACTTACAGTGTTATTTTTAACCCGTCATTTCAAATTGTCGCAATTGTTATCTCATACATTACGGACATTTTCCATAGTATTTATTATTCAGAGGATAAATTACTATCTAAAATTTATTCTAATACTAGCTGATCCGGCAAACTTCATACCGTCTTATTTTTTGTTAGTAGTTAATAGTAGAACCTCAAAGAAGATTCGAATTGAACCGAACGGTCACCATTCACCCGCTTCAAAACCTTCGTCCTTCAAATCCCAGTTGGCATTCGCCTATGCGTTTCCGTTCTTCGGTTCCTACAAAAAATCCCCTTCTGCAATTAATTTGCGGTGTATGGTGGTAAGCTCACCTCTTGTCGCATATAATAATGATGAAAAGTGAATAGACTTTGCTGTCCATGTCTTGCTTAAAAAAGGCTAAATGGCCGTCTGAGCCAATTTATTTATAACAAGCAAGTAATTTATGTAAGACTTGATATGATTTTTTTTTATTACTGATTGAGGTTTGATTCTTGCATCACTTATATACGGAAGTAGAAAAGGTCGTTATGGTGTATCGACCGTGGTTATTATCGATAACTATTAACTAAATACTTTATGATTATAAAAGACATCTTGTTTTTAAGTCCTTATACGAGTAAACGAGGGCAGTCTTTGTGTAAAGCAAAATAGGAATAAATTATATCACACAGGCTCTAATACAGAGAAATTATAAAACGTTTAGTTTATTTATAAATGAAAAGGGTTTTAAACATCTTTTAAAATCTGCATTTAAATATTTGTTATAGGTTCATTTCAGCAAACCACATTCTTCCGTTGATTTAAATCATTTGCTTGTTCCGACACATTACATTTCCGGACAAGCAAAACATAAACCTCTCGCGGTTTAATTCATGCATGCTCTTTTATTTAAAAAACGGTGTTTGAGTTATTTATGTGTTTTAATTTAACATTAACGCGTTTTATGTTAAGTATTAATCAAATGTGGCGACGTCTCGGGGTGCGCAGGAGGCGTTACGAACGCCTCCTCTTGCCGCCCCCGTAATCCGAAGCGGGGCCAGGATGGGTACCTGGCCCCAGCATGCTTCGGCGTCGTCGGGACTTCTCTGAGTGCCGGAGAAGTCCCCTTTGAGGATGAAGTCCGATCTTTGCCGGGACCGGCCGGTCGTTGGGGTATCCTGTCGCTGACAGATCCGGGGCATCCCGCTCATAACGGCTGGCTCCCTCCGGGCCCACCCAGGGTACCGGAGGATGGTCTATAAAAAGATACCCCCGCGTGAACAAAAAAAAAAGTATTAATCAAATGTAATTTTGGTACATATTGTATATACCCAACTGTTGGGTTTTTGTTTATATTTTCTGAGCAAATTCTTAGCCATGATCACTTGATGTTAAGTTAAAATGCTGTCCTGGATAGTTTTTCTTAGGAAAAGTGGCAAACGAACTTACGGCTCACCTGATCTTAAGTGATCACCGTCGCCCACGAACATCCACAGCACCAGAGGAGCTGCAGGCGCGTTGCCGGCCTTTGAGATAGGAGTAGGATCGTTAGACGCAGTAGCTTAGTAAATACATATTCATTCTACGTTTAAACAGACCTGAGTTTTTTGCTGTACGAATTCTAAGAAACAAAACAGATACGCAAAAGAAAAAGACAGATACAAAAATTAAAAGCAAAGGTAAGGTAAATGCATTTAACGTTATGTGACGCAAACAAACAGGACGGCGTTCAGTGTATTTTTATGCAATCCCACAAGTCCTCTAAGACGACAGTCCAGTAACATAAAAATGACAATTATTAATCCCAACGGCAATATGACACCAACTAAACAATACATACGTAAAGAGAGAACCAAAGCCACATATGTAGTCAATAACCCAGTCTTTGCCGGTTTGTACACGTCTTATATCGAACCCCGAAACTGCTTACGCTATTAACGTTACGCAGATATAGTGAAAGATTATTCCAACACTTAACGTAGCATTTTAATTAAAATTATGGAAGGTTTACTTCAAAAATAAGTAATAACGCAGGACTCAGATCTTTATGGGCAGTGGTGCTTACCTAACTGCTAGTGAGTTGCATGAATTTAGCGTCTTCTATTTAAAACGGTTTCTTATTTCACGCCATAATGGTGTTAATAAGCCTAACAATAAGTATAATAAGACAGAATGAAATGAGATCGGCCCTGTAGTTCTGGGCTCTCAAGAATAATCTACGGTATCCCCTGCCTGTCGTAGAAGGCGACTAAAAGGGGCCTCGAGTTCACTGGGCGTCAAGGGTGGGGACCTTTGTCGTAGGCTAAGGTGGACCCGGGAAGAAGGCGACATCGGCTGGCCCGTGTCGCCTTGCACTGCGAGGGCACAGGGGGGGAGGGAGTAACCTCTCCCCCCCGGGACGTGCTCTCCTTGAGCACAATGCAGAAGGACTCCAGTGTGTTCCACTAGAGATCCCGGAGCCCCTCGTCATGCACCGAGGAAAGAGCCACCGGGGAAGTTTTAGTGGGTAAGAACCCTACATAAGCGCCGCCTTCCCCCCAGAAGGCGGGGTATCTTTTTGAAGATTTCTTCCCAAAAAAAAGAATGAAATGAGATGATAATTTTTATTTACATTTTGTTTACTGAATATATCAGTTATCTGGCAAGAATTTTAAACAACTTTTGTTCCGCAGTTACTAACTGTTGTTAAAGCGATACTTAGGACATCATAGTGATTTTATATTCATGATATTTTTTCTTTTAATGATAATAATAATATATTTGGTTTAAGTGCTTTCTTAGTCCGGTAGAATTCATTGTATTTGTACTGCTTTTCACTTGGGATTTATAAAAAATGAGAATTGTCACATATCCTATGGTGCTCCTACAAACACACAGAAACCCTACAACATATGCTAAAAAGCGCTGTGAATTGCTGTCTGTCTATCCCGTTTCGTATCCTTTTATTGTATACTTGTTAAGATATATTATTTTTATAATATATTGTTAACACATGCTCTGTGAGGAAGGATGAATTTTGTGTTGTATTTTTTATTTTCATCCTTGGCTTTAGTATTATATAATTAAAGTGATATATTTTCAATATGTGTGTCGTTAATCCACACTACGGATAACTTCTGATCAGCCGCCCGAATCAAAGCGGATTATGTTAGAGTTATCGTAGTTTCCAACTCAGTCACTTGGTTTCGTAACAAAATTTCGTTCTCATGTTACTTAAAATCCGACATATCCTTATTAATTTTATATTATTAATAGATATTTATCATAATTCATAAATATTATCGTATCATTCTGAAGGAATTTTTGGGAAATGTTTGTGACTTTTTTATTTGGCTGGAATGGAATTCTCCCGTGTATTGTGTATCAACGAAACTAGGCAGAAATACATTTTGCTACACGCTTTTCCTAGAACATTTCAGAAGCAAAACTCGATATGGACTCACGTCTCACATAGGGGTTCCTTTTTATTTTTATTTTGGAATCAAAAAAAAACGAAACATTGAGGCATACGGTAACTGGGACTCTCACGACAGTAAAATAGCCTACACTTTGCCCGACGAAATCATTTTTTTTTAAAGAAAGCTAGCAATATTTCTTTTTTATCATTATTATTGCTTTAAATAATAAATGCTAGTATGACAAGTTTCCTTAAAAATGAAAAGTTATTTACTATTAAGTACTAAAATGTTGATTAAAATGAGGAACTCAGTGTCAAGGGATTGTCATTTTGCAATATTTTTTTTTATTTATTAAAATATTTCTTAAACAATATATGAAGTCCCTGACTCCTGAAATAGCAATTAAACCCGCATTACTCATATTAGGAATCAGACCTCTATCATAATTATTGAGCAAGTTAAATAAAAGAAAGATACATGGTAAATAATGTAAATAAATAAATAATAATAATATGTGTGGATGTTGTATGTGTCAGTATTTTAAAATAGTTAAGTGCAGTAAGATGGACCATTGTATAAATATTCCGTTTTTTTTTTAAAATATTTTTGTTTATTTCAACTACGCTTGGCTTGTGCTGGGATAGAATTCACCTCAACAGTCGAATAGTGGATTCTAACGTACGTTCATAAGCTTCCCAGATCTTACCGTAAACCATTACCGTTTTTTTTCTCTTGTTCCCCCGACATGTAGTATAGTTAGTGTTTTTGTCACGCTATTCGTTCTTTCATTTCCTCGTCTATATTCTCCTAACAAATCCACTTCTTCCTTTTTTAAATTTTTTCTATACTATTTATTCTATCATTACATTTCATATACTTATGTTTTTTTTACTACGTTAGTTAACATTTTACTTGTACTATCTATTCATTATACCTAATTTTCTCCATGTCTCTATTTTTAAAATGCTTTTATAAATTGCTTGTTCCCTAATTATTTCTGTTCGTTTTATTTTTTGTTTCACTTACATTTTGTAAATATTCTTACTACTAGTTACACTCTTGCTTTTTGTTTAGTAACCCAGAGGAATATAGTATATTCTTCTGGTGTTTTACTTATTCCTACTTATTTATTTTTGCTTATTAAGCTAGCTATAAGCGCTTCAACTTTATGTTTCGCAGACCTCACCTCAAACTATTATTACTTACCTTTCGTATTGTTATCAAAAACCGCACTGTTTAATTTTATTTTGGTTAACGAATTTAATGAAAGTATTGATTTAATGAAAATATTACTCAAGAGCAATCGCAGCTGAAAGCAATATACTCAGTCTTAAGCATAGGCGGAAGGTAGCTAGCCTTTCGGTTTTCTACAGATTGCAATTTTGAGAGTGTGCTCAGAAACTACACGATCTAATTCCCCCAGTGTCCGTCTTGAAGTCCGTTCCACCATCGCACTTCAAGACGCACTGCAGGATTTCATCCTTTTGTTGCGAACATCCCTCAAACCCAAACGAAGCGCTTTGCTTCGTCTTTCAATATACGTACAGCAAGGGACTGGAATAGATTCTGCGTCTGTCCTTCCTTCCGATTTCATTGTGGGTATTTTCAAGAGTGGAGTGATTAGGCATTTAATAAGTTAGTGCGCCTTATTATCCAGGACTGCATATCCACTTAACATCAGGTGGGATCGTCTAGCACTTGCTTAGAAAGTATGAAGAAAAGAGCGACATTACTAGTCGTTTGGAAGGATCTTCGAAAACGGATATGCACTTTTAAAATGCTTCCAATCATTTGCTTTAAAAGCGAAACAAAGTGCTCTTTGAAATATAGTAGCGTAATTATTAAAGCTACATCTGAATAGGAAAAGATTTGTGATTGTAACTAACTTCCTGAGCGAGGGTAACGCAATATGAATTGTGTTTTATTACAAAGTATTTCTAGTTTAATTTTAAAATTTAATATATTAATGGCACTGGCCAGGTAAACAGATTGCTTTGAAAGGGATTTTATTTCCTTTGTAACAAAGGGGTTGTATTTTTCTCTACAGCACTTACTCGATAATTAAATCGTACTGGAATTGCGTCTCATATTATATTTCTACTACCGGTGACTATTATAACGAAATGTTTGAAAAGATAAATTTACTATACAGGTTATAGTACCCGTAATAAAAACAGGGTATAGTAATAAATCGTTTTTTTTTAAATAGAAAACAATTAAATTATTTTATATATTATGTCCTTATCAAATTGTCGTTTCATCGTACTGGCCACTTTGATCTCTAATATCTAAAATCTCTTTGGTTGGAAATTCCAATTTCAAATTTATACAGTTATTTACTTATGCATTTGTTTTTAGAAAATCGTATTCCATTCGAAAAGGGATCAATGAACTACCTATGAGATAGCAATGGTACATACTTTGATTAAATAAAAGATATTATATTTTTAAAAAATCCACTTTAGGTTACGCCCTTACAAAACACCAATTTGATTTGTTAGGATCTAATATTTGTAATACCAACTTTATTTTACCACTTTTAATAATATAAATACAAAAAGTATGTGTGTGTGTTTAATCCCTATAGACTCCGAAACGGCTGGACCGATTTCAATGAAATTTTCAGAGAATCTTCAGATTGACCTGAGGAGTAATCGTGTAAAGTTTGGTGACGATCGACTTCTCTTTTTAAACTGTCAAATACAACTTTTATTTACTATGATGATATTCTAGTGTTTTATAACACAAATTTGTAATAACACATGAGTTGGGTATATTTATTTATATATGGGTGTAGGTAATGATCTTCACCCGCTCTAGAAGAGAATATAAGAGAATGAATACGGAGAGAAATGAATAATTTAATATATTGTAAGAGTTAAATTAAATACTTAATCATGTAAGTTTACTGTTTAAATAAAATAAACCAAAATCTAGCTCGGCGAAGTGGGGTGGGTACGCCAGTATTAAATAAAACACGGGCTTTGCCATAATTTAATTTCATGTTTGAATACCGATAGACAATTTTTTTCTGACATTGAAATTGCAATATATCAAAAAAACGTCTACATTCGAACTACGTGCAGCTACGACGCGTAGACCTTAGGATCGAAAGTTTCACTAACGTGTACCTACTATTTACCGTCAGTGTATCTCTAGATAAAGCGGCAATTTATCGTCGTAGCACAAGTGAAATCTCGAACAATTCCCTATAGTGTTGTTAACAGGCGTTTTGTTATCACACACGAGTACTTGCAAGATACTACGTTAAATTTTGTTGCACTTTACTACGGAATTTACACTAATTGCATTCTTCTTAATAAAGCTAAATATGACAGTTTATTATAATGTAAATTAATAATTTTGATCTCTCTCTCTCTCCCTTGTTAGTCCCAAATGGTGGTGGGGTCAGCTTTCCTGCTTTTCGCTTCCCACTTCGCTCTGTCCCCGATATCGTCTTGGGAAATCTTGCACTTCCTCATGACTCTCCACCTACAGTCTCCCACCTAGTCTTGGGCCTTCCTCTGGATCTTCGTCCGGGGCGGGAAAGCTATAGCCCCAGGTTCCCTACGTAGTCGAGAGTCTCCTCTTAACGTGTCAATACCATCGCAGCCTACTCGCAGCAATGTCGCATACATCCAGGCTTCCTCGCACATACTCGTTGCGTATTTTATCGAGCCTGGTTATGCCACGCATCCATATCATCATATTTAATTTTGCCACTTGGATAGTATGCATTCTTCTGAGTCACGGCTCATGTTTCGGTGCCCTTCATAAGGACTGGTCTTATAACGTTTTTATAGATTAGAAATGAATAAATTTGTTGCCTAAATTCATACACTATAATTTACTACGTTTTATCAGCCATAATGTATATGTTTATAGGAAAACACGGATACTTAACATAAAGAGGTAAGGATCAAGATGGTGTCGATGGAATCTGAAATTTTAGTGATGTAAAATTGTACTGGTATCACACAATTAAAGAACTTATTCAATTTGCTTACTGCGCACTTGCTCATGTTGACGAGCGAACTTGGAACTCCTTTATTACTCAAATTAATGAAATAACTAATTTCTTACAAGCAGTTATAATTAATATCAGCGGCGTAATTTCGTTAATTCGCTATTTATTAATTGTGTAATTTTGGGTTTTATTTAATTTTTTTGAACTTGGGAAACGTAATATTAATTTACCACCACTACACGATGTTCTGCGAGGTCGTGGTAATTTACTAAACGTGCCGACCCTTTCGTGTAGTAGCAGAAGTCGCCATAGTGCCACAATTCGAAATCATTTCTGTTCTACGAGATTGACGTCATTAGTAGATGGGTTTGAACCTACGGAATTATGTTCGCAGACTGCTCTTCAAATCATTACACTATAGTCGTCTTAAAGACAACGTTTTAAATGCAACTTTTGTAACCCCACCGGGACCCTTGTGTCGAGTTACTAGCGATAGAGGTTCAGGCTAAGCGACCTAAGAGCTATGCCACCTCTCAATCCGGTGAAGCAATCAAGGCCAGCTTCTCTGGCCAATCTGTGTAGTTCGTAAAAAAAAAACGGTTTAAAAATAGTCTAACGAAATGACGATATAAAGAAAACGTAGGCATGTATTGAAAATTATTTTAAAATATTTCCCCTGAACAACGTAATGTAATACGAGTACAATGAATATTTTATCTGTCCGATGAAATCGTTGACACTTGAAAAATGACAACTATATTGGTATGAGATGCGTTATTTAATTTCTTTTCTAAAGTTTTTCGGTTTGGGTTTTTGTTTTTACGTAAATATACTTGTTATTTATTAATTTAAAAATAAACTTATACATGCAAGTAGTCAGATAATTAGTGGTACATTAAAATTGTTTAGTTTTAGAGCTTTTGTTTGCTTGCGTTTAGAACGTTAGCTCGAGTTGCATAGTACGCTAGCAACCCAAGTTCGATCCCGGTGCCGGCACCAATAAATTTGTTGTTGCAATTTTATGTGCTGAATTACCACGCACTCGGACGTGAAGGAAAACATCTACATGTCTTAGAAAATTTTTCTTAGGCATGTGAGGTCTGCCAATCCGCACTAAGGCCGCGTGGCAGATATATTATATTATACCCTTATACTCTGTTTACAGAGATGGCCTACCCACAACAGTGGGACATATATTTTATATAAATAGCCTGTAACTTTAACTTTTAACCTAATACTTAATAATTAGTGAATCCACACGATAGATATCATCTACATACATTGCTGGTTTGCATATTGCAAATCCTTTTTTGCTTGAGAACTAAGCAGAATATATTCAACTTTTCTCACTTATAGAATAGAAACCGACAGAAAGAACAGGAAACGAACGCGGCAAGGGACTTTTTTAATGTATTTTACGGCTGTAGAGGGAAGTCAGCTGTCTACCACTTTATGGTTTATAAATTAAAAATCGCTATGTGCTTCAATCGTTTCAAATTGCAAAAATCTAATATTCAGAAACAGCAAATATTGGCTGGGCATGCTACTGTTTCTAGTTGTCCTTTATTAGATTCGATTCAAACATTCCATTTCGATAGCTTTAACGTTTACTCTTTATTTTTTAAGGCTATAAATTTTATTCTTCAATAGTAGGGCTAAATTATTATGATAAAGTTTTATAAATATAATTTCAACCCTTTATTATATTTATGCAACTGTAGAATAATTGTAATATAGGGAATTGGCTATTTTATTTTGATTTTTCTTTATTATTTAATTTCAAGGATTCCAGAATCTTCTGTTGAGGCTGGAGCGGCCGCTGGAACTGCAGAAATCCTCAAGCGGCGCAAATATAGTAACTTAGATAATACAGGTTTCATATTTGAGCCATTTGGGGTAGAAACTTTGGGTCCGTGAGGTCTTGTGCACACCACTTCTTTAAGCTAAGAAGTTGGTAAACACATCTGGCACGCTACCAAGCGACGACGGTTTAGCACAGTTAAATTTTTTGTAAATATTTTGTAAAATACCTATTATATTGTCAACATTTCTCTTTTAACTTAGAAACATGTATTGTTTTATATGTATAGTTTAGTTATATTATAAAATTAAAAAGTTTATTTCAAGGCCAAATTATTTATTTGAACTTTTCAACAACGATTTCATTTGAAATTTCATCATAATTGTTCCAGCCATCTCGTAATACGTATGTATCTTAAAGATTTTGTAGTTGTAATGGAAAAGAATGTTATTTTAAATTGACACAGCTGTAGCCAACTTTCCAATGCTAGTGCATTCTATTTTATTGCTCCTACAGTTTGGTGTATTTATAAAACTTTGCAAGAGGTGCTAGAAAGCTTTGAGTAATAAACAAAAGCTGTAATCTTTAGTTTTATATACGGCGTGAACTCAAGGCTAAACACATTAAATATCAGTTAGGTATTCAGAGATTCATTTAAGATTCAAAGAAATTGTGTTTACTATATACACTATAGCTTTTTTTATATTCTTTACAATGGTGTAATACGGAATATGAGTTGATTGATGACCAAAATCACCGCCTTCTTTTCCAATGCTTGATTCCGTCGTTCAGTAAATTTGGTCCAATTCTGACAATGGCTTCCTTGAGAAAATGATATGTCTTAAATTTGCATTAAGTATATGCGCGACAAATGGACGAATAATTCAAAATCACGCCAATCGATTTCGACAGTTAATTTTTTATTGAAAAAGTTGTGCTTCAAAGGTAGTTTGATAAGATTTTAGTTTGGTTCTGATTCATTCTATTTCGTTATATTCGTATTCTAATTGAAGTCGGTTTTTGTTTTAACCCGTAAATATACTTGTCTTTATTTCACTGAAACTTATTTTAGTCTTTCCAATAGATACTATACGCGGATTCGAAGTTATTTACCTTTATTTAAATCTCCTTCCTCTTATGCTCAATTCCTGATCGCAAACCGTACTTCTAACAGCTATAGTTATTAGAAAAAAAACGAGGTCACGTTGTACAAAAGTTAAGCATTCATCTGTTCTTGCCACTTTCATACGTGCACGGCATTCTAACAAACTTTCGGATTCTGTTAGTAACGGTATTAATTTGTAATGTCTGAAAGTTAATCTGTCAGCGCCATTTCCACCCAACTAACAACATTAACGTGTCGCCTTTTACACGACGCGTGGTGTGTTATAATATCTTCCAGTATTTTTAATTTACTCTTGAATAGAGTTTTTTTTAATCTAAGACCCTTTAATTGTACTTTGTTTATCTAGATTTTGATAAATAAAACCGTTATTATAAGAACCGTTATTAAAAAAGTTATTATATTAATAATAATAATAAATTTATTTATTCATCTTTCACAAATTTAAATGCACAGATTACTTATACGTTTACAGTTTACGTAGATCTTAAATTTGTGAAAGACTGGTGTCTGAACTAGGGTACCCTGTAAGACAGATCACCAGCCCCCCACCATACTTATGATAGTTCTGTAATTTTATTATTAATATTAACTTACGAATTAGCATGCAAGAAAGAAAGTGTGTGGTGTGTGTGTGAATGTGTCGTGGGTTTGTGAGGTGTCTTTGTGGTGTATGCGTGGTGTGTGTGTAGTTAATAACTATTTGATTCATTTTTAAAATTATATGATCACACAATATAATTGCCTTCATCATTATGTAAAGAAGAGGATCCAGTCTTCAGCAGTTCTTAAATGGCTTCGTAGCCAAGCTTTCACCGTCGTTTTCAGGCTTGTAATTTTAAAACTCTCTATGTCTATCTAATTAGCTTTTAGTGTCACACAAGGATGGGATCAACTTTCTGAATTTTCGATTTCCATCTTACGTTCGCCACATCGTCTTGGGATATTTTCCAATTTATCATATCCCTCGAGATTATGTAACTCTGCATTTCTTAACTGTCTAAAATAAAACCTAAAAAAAGAAACTCATTGTACTGTGAACTAATCGCAATCCCAACTCAAGATAGTAACGTCAATTATTTAGCCAACTGGTAGATTATCCGAGACCCAAATATGAACGAGCTGTACAGCGGAAGTAACACTAACAAGATCTGGACAAGAGTAAAAAACTATCGATCACAAGGAAAAATACGAGAACAAAAAACAAAGAGAAAATTTGGTGATGGAAAGTCGAGGACAAGACAGCGTTGACATTAAGAAATAAAAGACAGAAACTCCAATGGCAGGGTGCAAGGTAATTGTTTGGTGTGTAAGAGAAGAGCGGTTTTAGACAGCTTTCCATCCATAAAAGACTTCCCCTATTCGCGCGCAAAAAAAAGATATAAGCTGAGAACTTTTTATTTAATAAATAAAATAGTGAACGTTATAATGTAGCTGCTATTTATAATGACACTTAGTTCGTAACTTCTTTATCTGACCGTTTTTTCCACATTTGTAGTAATAGCTTCTGTAACCGCTTTATTTGCATTTATGAGAAACTGCTTGTGCATTGTAGCCTCGTTATGGAAACGGTTTTTTTATTCGTTATTACTTTCATGAGTGGTACTAGTTGCGGTCTGCCTGCATAGGCAAAGCGATGCTGCAGATGAATTCGCATCTGAAAATTAAGCGCAAACTCTAGATTTTGTGAGGCAACAAATGATGATATATACCACAGTAATATTAAGCTATGTTGTGTGTTATAGCAAATTTAAAAATAAGTTCTTACAACTTTTAGCTCGTATGAGGTGTGTAGAGTTGAGAGAGATTTGCATCTGCAAATAGAGCGTAATATCTAGATTTTATGAAGAAAATTCATAGCACCATATGAAGATATATGCCACAGCCAGTGTCATATTACACGTTGTCTGAAATAAAAATAAGTTCTTACAAAATTTAACCCGCATGTAGTAGATGGAGTCGCTATTCCTTCGCTATTCTATTTTCAACTAGTGTGGTGCTTCCGAAAGTCATAGGGCGTATTAAATCCTACTTTTTTTAAATGATATGAAAACATTATTTTAGCTATTTCAACAAAACCTAGGAGACTGGTCACGTCAATATTAGATTAGAAGGTTTGAACTTAAACCATTAGGTTATTAACCTTCTAAAACCAATAAAAAAAGTCAATAACTTTAACGTACGGAGATCCTATCCTCCCTCAGTAGCCCTGATGGCGACGACCATGGGGTTTTAGTCAGTGCGAGTCCGAAATAACACGTCATCGTGCTTAGGCATTTCCCCACAAAAAAAACCAAATATGTTCATAAAAGCTTCTACTCCAATGAATTGAAAATTAAAAGAGAATCTTGAACACTAAATAACTGTAAATACACGAGATTATATGTCGCATTACTACTACTATCGAAGTCGATTTCCAGCTCATTAGGCACGCTAGAATATCTTTGCTGCAGGTAAAAAGAGGAAGTGGATTTGTAGAGAAAAACGTTTACGTTACAGTAAATAATTGCAGTAAATATTTCCTTTTAAACATTTATTCCTTTACATTAATAATCTCTCACGCCGTTTCAAAATCAGCTAAGGTAAAATTAGCCAAATTGAAACGAAAGTGAAATTCTAAAAATATGAAAATAAAATGAAGTGAAATATTTGAATTGAATAGAAATTTGTACACCCACACATATTACACACGTATATGTAAACACACATATTAATTACATTTTAATTTTTATATTATTATATACATCATTTTTCTTAGATTTTCGGGTCTGATCTCCCTGTTAGACCAATCTATAGCTAGTTTTAGGGAGATGTTGTACCAAGTGTGTACCTTGTGAGTTTATCTTAAAGCTCTAAATAATATAATATATAAAGTAACGCTTTAAATTTCTATTCTATATCTATTTCATTATCGAACAAGTCAAGAATATTCCCATTCCGGATCTACATCGAACGCAATTAATTTGCTTAAGTCTATTTAAACGTAAATACTGCTCACTCTAGAGGGATTCAAAGTTATTTGGAGTTGAGAACTAATTATGATTTCGTCTTAACTAGCAGTAGGTGATTGTGTTTAATTGTCTGTTTTAATTGAAAAAGTTAAATGTGTATTTAATTTTACATATAAACGACAAGTATATTTACGAGTAAAAAACATAATCCGACTTTAAATTGAAAAGGAATATTAAGGAATAAAATTAGTCAGAAACTAACCAAACTCTCAACAAACTAACATCGACGTACATACTTATATATATATATATATATATATATATTTAAGTATATACTATAGTCCTGTGACAGTACATAACCCACTTACACGTATTCACATCACGATATCACTGACTACCTCATTCAAAATTTAAAACTCAGATTTATAAACAAATTGTGAATCCCTTTGTTGGCACTCATGACAGTGAACGTTGATATATAATATATTGTATCCTAAGTGCTGTGGTTTCTGTAGAGATCAATTCAAATCTAGAGAAGCAGTATGATTCTTTTTCTTGGTGTGCCGTGCAATCAAATTTCGGCCTAAGACGCCAAATTGCACAACTGCTACAACGCGGTCGAGAACATTTGTGCTTCATTCATCCTCTTGTACCACTGAACTAGAAGGCTAGGAAATTAATAACAAGGTTACAATGTTCAAGATATAATTATGTCATGCAAATTGATCTATATTGTGTCGCCTGACTCAAACAATGTCCTCATCGCAGCTCTATACACGGTGGAATTAAACACAGGCCATGAGTACTAATGTAATTATTTCAAAATTACAATATACTGTTTTGATTTCAAACTATCACCAAAATATTAAAGTTTTTATGAACGTATGATGTACTAATATTTTCCTCATAAGTAGAACTTTTTCAACCCGATATCTATTGATATCGATATTTTTTTAAGTTTCCGAATATTGTTCAACTTTAATGATTTCACACCTTAAAATAAGTCATCCCTGGGACAGCCCTGTAGTTCTGGGCTCTCAAGCATAAGACTACGGTATCCCCTGCCTGTCGTATAAGGCGACTAAAAGGGTCCTCGGGTTCACTGGGCGACAAAGGTGGGGGCCTTTGTCGTCCGCTAAGGTGGACCCGGGAAGAAGGCGTGTAGCCTTGCACTATGTGGCCCGTGTAGCCTTGCACTATGAGGGCACAGGGGGGGGAGGGAGAAACCTCCCCCCCCGGGACGTGCTCTCCTTGAGCACAGTGCAGAGGAGCTCCGGTGCGTTCCACTGGAGATCCCGGAGGCCCTCGTCATGCACCGAGGAAAGGGCCACCGTGGAGGTTTTAGTGGGTAAGAACCCCACATAACCGCCGCCTTCCCCCCAGAAGGCGGGGTATCTTTCTGAAGATTTCCTCCGCGTCAACAAAAAAAAAAAAAAAAAGTCATCCCTGGGTGAGATGAAATATTTTTAATATTTTTTAACAAAATATTAAAATAATATATACATAATTAATATATATACGATATGAATCATTAATTTTAATAACACCTTTTCAATAAAAGCAGTCACACTGTGACTTCTATATTTTTAGAATTAACCCGATATTTTTAAATTGTATTGCTTTTATGAATGTAAAGGAAAATTCCTTTTCTCAGACGTGTTTCGCAGTTCCTTTGTATCATGTAGAAGGTTATCTGTTAGTTGTGTTAATATTACTTAGATAAAACAATTTCGTTTCTTGTGCTGCCAACGTACTTCCAACTTTACAATTCCAGGCAAGCCATCGGACACACAGTTTTTGTGCTCTTCAAAAATACGACATAATATCTCAAAGATAACGAAAATATTTTCGTTCAACATTTTTCGCATTTGTTTACAATGAACATACTCGTGTATGTACATATTGGCTCGTGCCCGATCAAACGGACTTTACACAGGACCCATGCTGTCTTTGATTTCTGTCCGACTTTGTGGAGGAAAAGACCGACTAAAACCCACGTCCGAACCCACTCATTCTTCTCCTCCATAGCAATGTTCATGCCTTATGGCCTACAGTATCTGTCTTTTGTCTCTGCCAGTCTTTGTTAGTAGCTGAAACCTGGAAAAATCAATGAAAAGCATCATGTTTGGTAATATTTTTCCACGTTACACACGTTACATTACGTTTACACGACATTTTCTTTTTTAGTCAAGTCGCAATCATTCCCTTAATACGTCTGGTCAATGATTTATTATTTCCTTGTTCCAGTTCGCAGCACACGTCACGGAACTACGCTGGTAAGTTTCAACAGAATGCTTTTGCGGTTCTGATTGCTATTCTGACTAATACATAGTTAAATACCTATATACTAATAATCGATACAATTAAATAAAATTGATGTCTGTATGTAACGTTTAAATAACCGTTGTACTACATATGAATGTTTATACGGTACATTTACCAAAATAACATTTTTTAAAACTTTTGCCTGTTTGTCTGCGTGTCTGTTTGCACTCGCACTGGCAGATAGTGAATGCAATAAGAAGTAACTTAGGCTACTTTAATTTTAGAATAAATTAAATTTTTAATCGCGGGTAACATCGCGCGACACAGAAAAATTTTATTTAATAATAAGCAAACACTTTTAAGAGCACTGATAGCCTAGTAGCTAAACTAAGCACCATACAATCTGATGGTCGCAGATTTGAATCCCAGTCGGTATCAATGGAATGCCGTTTTCTAGATTTTTAAGTACAGAAAAATCACATGCTAAAATGTGCCAGGTGTATGGCTGTAGGCTCAACACCTGTCACAAATGGGACCCTTAACCTTGGTGAAGAGTAGATGGCAAAATCTGTCTCTGTCTACACCGCTTGGATAAAATAGTATTAAACAAAAAGTACTAGTAATATATATACAGATCAATTATTTATGATTCACAAAGTTTAAAATTATTGAAAAAATCTTTTAATACGGAGAACTCTCGATAATATCGCAAGCTTTGAATAGCTCTTCACGGACTCCAGCGTAAAAATTTTTTTAAATGACCTCTTCCAGCGTTCTGATAAGGAAAATTGTGAACGAAGATTAGCTTTAAACCCGAACTTCGCTCAAATGCCGGGCATGTACCAGCGAAATGGTTGATTTGAGTGAATGGAAATTGTATTGAAATTTACTACTTTCTCTATAATTACTCTTAAATAGCTTATATTTAACATTCACATATATTAAAAAACCGACATAACAAAAATAAAAGAATACATACACGTAAATATGCCTAAATTCAAATCAGCTTTTAGTAATAAACGTCTTGGACTTTATAAATACAATAAAATTAATAGATTGTTTAGTATTAGAAATAAAAATTTAAATAAAACCAAGCATGAAATTTTAAAGTGGCTTGAAACATTATACTATGAAGGTTGTCAGAATATATTAAAAGTGGTCAATTGACAAGCACTCACACATTCACCGACACACACACATGCGCGCACACAAACAGATACACACCCACACAAACAATAAGCCTGTAATTAAAATAGTATATATATGAAAAGTCATGGACGGAAGGGATGCCACCTATCGCACAGGAAATTTCTATTTTAGGTGGCAGCTAAACATAGATAGAATTAATACTCGCAGTAAAAATTAAATATCTAAAATATATATATATATATCGTATTCACAATGAATTGCAGAGTCAGTAATTGGAATTGCAGTCTGTAATTAAATAAATCCGTATGCGAATAGCTCGGCCTTATGCAGTTTACATGAGTGTGATAGCCGACGTCTTTCCCAATGAGAAGCGTCAATAGCCTAATGGTTTAGGGTACGGCCTGCGAATCGTAAGGTCGTGGGTTCGAATCCACCATTCGACTATTGCCGTGAACCATGTCCTTTTTTTTTTTTTGTTTACGGGGAGGAAATCTTCAGAAAGATACCCCGCCTTCTGGGGGGAAGGCGGCGGTTATGTGGGGTTCTTACCCACTAAAACCTCCCCGGTGGCCCTTTCCTCGGTGCATGACGAGGGGCTCCGGGATCTCCAGTGGAACGCACCGGAGCCCCTCTGCACTGTGCTCAAGGAGAGCACGTCCCGGGGGGGGGACTCCCTCCCCCCTGTGCCCTCGCAGCGCAAGGCGACACGGGCCAGCCGATGTCGCCTTCTTCCCAGGTCCAAGGTAAACCAGGATCCTTTTTTTTTTTTTTTTTTGTTCACGGGGAGGAAATCTTCAAGAAGATACCCCGCCTTCTGGGGGGAAGGCGGCGGTTATGTGGGGTTCTTACCCACTAAAACCTCCCCGGTGGCCCTTTCCTCGGTGCATGACGAGGGGCTCCGGGATCTCCAGTGGAACGCACCGGAGCCCCTCTGCACTGTGCTCAAGGAGAGCACGTCCCGGGGGGGGAGGTTACTCCCTCCCCCCTGTGCCCTCGCAGCGCAAGGCGACACGGGCCAGCCGGTGTCGCCTTCTTCCCGGGTCCACTTTGGTGGACGACTCAGGCACCCGAGGCCCCTTTTAGTCGCCTCCTACGACAGGCAGGGGATACCGTAGTCTTATTCTTGAGAGCCCAGAACTACAGGGCTGCGGGCCGGTCTCCCACCGGCCCGCCTGCGCTATTCGAACGGGATCGGCCCTCTCCCGATCCCGTTCTGCGGTCTCCTTCTGGGTCATTACTGACTCGCAGAAGGAGACCAGCGCCTTCCATTTAGATCTCCCCGCCAGCGCAGCCGCTACTGCCGCCGGCGGGGAGAGGTCTTGCCCGATATGCTGGACCAGGATCCGCCGCTCCGCCTCCCACGCGGGGCACACGGCTAGCGTGTGCTGCGCGGAATCGCGGTCACAGCCACAATGGTGGCATTGCGCGGTCGGTTCGCGCCCTATCCTGTTCAGGTACTCACCGAAGCACCCGTGCCCGGTGAGTACTTGTGGTGAACCATGTCCTAGCACAAGCTTAAGCTTAGTTGGAATGGTTAACAAGATTGTTAGTAATATTTCTGAAAAAAAAGAAATATTGCTAGCTTTCTTTTGAAAAAAATCAGAGCAATGAAACTAAATTAAAAAAAATAAACACGTGCTCGCTTCTTGCCTTTTCCTATAAAAACAACTTAATTATCTGCATATGTAAGATTGAAGAAAGTTTTATCATTATTGAGCAAAAAATTAATTCTTTATTTTTGCCTACCCATTCGCCTTTACGAATGATTTTACCTTGGTTAATTTAATTTAAGTAATATTTTCTTAGGAGTTTTTTACTTAATGAAAAGAATCCTAAAGAATTTTCGTCTTTACACACTTAAAGTCTAACTAGATTATTAAATTAGTAAGAATGCGTCAAAGTAATAATTACGAGAGATTTAATTATTAAAACGCGTACACCAAAGCAGCATCATTGCATGAAATACCAAAATAATCCTCTTAGGAATATTTTCCTTTTCGCTTAACATAACCTATTTATTCGTTTGTTCAGTAGATCTTTACAAATTCACAAAGCGTACATTCGCAACCGTCGGAAGTTGCGAATAAAGGCCCCACCTCTTAGATGTTAGAAGCGTTGCTGGAGTTTCTTCAGACACTTCTTCTCCCAGCACCAACGCTTCCCGAAGTGGCACTCAAAGTAACTTTAGTTTTTGAATGTCCCTTAGATTATTCGTGTAATAGCCACCGACCGAGTCGTGGTTAGGCCTTCTCGGGCGCTCTCGGATCAAAATGCTTACGCGTAACATAATAGCCGGCCAAGCTAAGGTTACCCCTCACCGGGGGGACCCTTGTGTTGAGTTACTAGCGATAGAGGTTCAGGCTAAGCGATCTAAGAGTTATGCCACCTCTCAATCCTGTGAAGCAGCCAAGGCCGGCTTCTCTGGCCAATCTGTGTAGTTCGTCATAAAAATGTAAAAATGGTTGATTAATGAATTTTACGATACCTTTTCACTTCAAAGAGTAAGTTGTAACACGTTGTAGAATTGTGAAAGTATGCTTCAGTGGTTCGGACAAATAGAAAGGATGAATGAGGAAGGAATGACACAGAAAATTTAATACGCGGCAGTGAGTGGCGGGGCCGGTAGAGGGCCCCTTCGAACAAGGTATATCGAGCAGATTGGCAATATGTTAAAAAAGGGGTCAGATAAGTTATGTAAAATTATGTATACATAGGTGTAGGAAGTGATTTTCTCGAGGGAGCCTCAGCCCTAGAGAACGCGTCCCCAGGTGGCGGATAGGGGAACGCTCGGTAGATATACCGGGTAGGAGGGAAATCAAATACCTTTCGCGGACCAACAGGCCGAAGATGAACACTTCGATATCAAATCCCTGCATAGAGCTTCTTCAGTACATGTGAAGGTGAGGTCTATGCAGTGCTGGGCGTTTAGACTGGAGCGTCTAGAAGGGATGGTGGCGGATGAACCCAATGTAGGGTCAACGGCAGCGCCCACATCTTAGTATAAGATACAGCCTTGGCGTCAGGTGACAACCGGCCGTAAAATTTCAAAGTCAACACCCTCCTCCTCGTAAGTATACAACACGAGGAGGGCCGACCCCAAATAAAGGGAAAAGGCATAGAAGAAGAAGAAGGTGTAGGAAGTGATTGAATCGAAATAGGTGCATCATCATTGTACTTAATGAAAGCCGTGATCTCTGCTTACACCTCCAGGTGATGAGCGTGATTATTTATGTTGTATATTGCACTTGCCATATTCCCTATTCAGATTAACTTGAATATTCCAATTGAGCACTTCAGTTCGTTGGTTCCATACAATTATATATATGTATGAACATATATAGCAAGAAGTTCATTAACCACACTAGCTTAACTTGAGGAAAATCTACTCGAGTTCGTACAAGATAGAAAGCTTACAGAAAATTAACAGACCCGTCGCTAAAATTAACACGCTATTTCTTGTTTTCCTTTATTTATTAGTTGTTGCTTATTTCTAAATTGCTTTTCTTTGTGACTGTATCGGACTTACGATATAAGGGACATGGATTGGAATATTTGATTGGAATTAATGTGTTACATTCCTATTATGATTTCTTGTGAATAGAAAGAGACAATATATTACTCCAGCCCATCATTTGCAACAGAATAAGATATTTGAGAGATATACACTAACACACATTTATACACACACACACTACTAATACACAGCATTATTTTTATTATTGTGTTTTTAAAAGAGGAGAAGACACCGACTGCTGAAATACAGGTCGAATAGTACCAAACTCAGGAGACAGGGACTTCACATTTCTTTCTTGAATTATTTTTTTGGTAACTAATAAAGTTTTATTATTATTATTTCTTTTTCAAACTCAGGTTAAGTTTTTACAATATTAATATAAAAAGGAAATACCAAATAAACCATAAAAACCTAATCCAGTGTGCGAAGCAAGGCCCAAGCAACTGGTGCTTAGGGCGACATAGGTTAATTTATTATATATTTATATATATATATATATATACATGGTCTGGTACAGCAGGCTGCAGGTGAGGAGAGACGTCGCATTGGTTAAATATGCGTGGAGAGTGCCGCGGGGCTGGGTTCATCACCCAGAAGTGCTGGCCGCGCTACAATTGCGGACACCTGACAGTTACGTGTACATGCGCCGTCGTCCACCATTGTCCCTACTCCCTGTCTCCAGGACTAACTTGTCCAGGAACTTGCCGCTGTCACGCGCGGTTGGGTTTGTTAATACCATCTCACTGCACATTGATATATTTTGTTGTACTGAGTCTGTATTTATCGAAGCTGCCTTCAAATGCGTAGAAGGTGTTAAGGACCAGTACCTTCTTCTATATTCGACCCTTCAACTAGACATCTAGTGAAAGTTTCTTGAGGAGTCAGACTTTTTAAACTGGACTATGATCGTCGAATCCACATCCCACACCGCGCTAACCAAGTCAAGACACTTGGTGACTATTTTATTTTATTATTATTATTAGTTGATCTGCGGCGATCTTTATATATATAAATATATATGTCCCACTGTTGGGCGAAGGCGTAAAGTGGGTAAGGGCATAGTCCGCCACGCGTCCCTAGTGCGGTTTGGCAGACTTCACTTGTCTTAGAAAAATTATCTAAAACATGTAGGTTTCTTTACGATGTTTTCCTTCACCGCCGAGCGCGTGGTAAATCGGCACATAAAATTGCAACAACAAATTTATTGGTGCCGGCATTGGGGATCGAATTCTGTATGCTAGCGTACCATCCTACATGAGCCCGGACACTGAGCTACCACGGCTGTTTTATCGAGATTAATCAAATTAAATTACCGAAGTTTCGAACATTTTATATCGAGTGTTTGACATCCCTACGTCGTAGCTGTTGCAGAATACCGTCTGACCTTAATTATTTATTGGGGAATTAAATTAAACCGTGATAAACTCCGTAAAAGTTGGATTTTCCGAAATAATACGAGTTAAGGACTTTTAAGAAAGGAGTCGACTCCTTTTTCAATGGCAACTTTTTTTTATTTAATGAAATCTTTTAATGAAATCCTTTACTTAAAATATTATTATAAGGGGATTTTTCTATACGTACATTAATGTTTAATGAAGGATTCAAACACTTCAACCCCCCACCGGGGGGACCCTTATGTCGAGTTACTAGCGATAGAGGTTCAGGCTAACCGACCTAAGAGCTATGCCACCTCTCAATCCGGTGAAGCAGTGAAGGCCAGCTTCTCTGGCCAATCTGTGTAGTTCGTCAAAAAATCAAACTCAAACTCAAAAGTTTTAAGAAGTTCGAGTATTACTCGTCTATGTATTCTAAACATATGTTTTCGATCCGAGCAAAATTTGTTAGCTGTTAACACGGGCGTGTAAGGTAAATGAAACAAAGTTTGTGAACACAGCGATTATGTTTACATGATATACCACAAGACCGTGCGTATGGAATATGTTTTGTTATAAGAAGGATTATGTTTTGAAAAGCAATTTAAAGCTAATAAAGTTAGAAACAACAGGAACACAACTCTTTGAATGAAACTTGTTTCACAGATTTTATCGCGGCTAAGTTTTATTTTAATCCAGTACTCCCGTTAACTTATGAAATCTTCAAAACGTTAGATTTATATTTCTTAATAAAAAAAAACAAGTGATTTTTTTTTATGCGTGTAAACTAGCGCTTGACCATGATCCCACCTGGTGTTAAGTGGTGATATAGTCGAAAGATAAGTGCCTATTCACTCTACTCTTGAAGGCTCCCACGTCGTACTTGGACGGAAAGACTGACGCCGGCAACTTATTCCACTCCTTTGCTGTACGCACGATGAACGATGACTCAAATCGCTTTGTACGGACGCGCGGAACATCGACTATAAAAGGGTGGAGACCCGCCGAGTGTCTAAACGTCCGAAGGTAGAATGGGGATGGGGGAATTAACTCGTGTAATTCCTGTGCACACTCTCCAAAGTGTAATCTGTAAAACACCGAAAGGCTGGCCACCTTGCGCCTGTGGTCAAGACTATCTAGGTGTAGATCTTGGTCACCTATCAACTTTTGAATATCTGCAACACCACAAAAATTACAGACGCGTTGCCAACCTTTTTTAAAGACCCTGATTCTATAACACGATTATGCCTTGTAATAAATTTCACGTAAAACAGTAGAAGAATGGCAACTATTAAGATTGGGTATATGAAATTTGAACTTCTGTCATAATGAACAAATTAAGTGAACATGATCTGAATCAATAAATTATTTACATTTCGATAAATGATTTGTATTTATAATCCTAACCTTAATATAAACTTTATAATATACCAATCACTATTATAACAACCTAAACCTACTAACACAGAACTAAAATCCTTATTTTCGTTTGAAAATATACTCGTGAGCAAAAATAAAGTGTCGGTTAAGAAAGTTTGAATATCTCGGAAGATAAAGACGCTAGCTAACTGAAATAAATTGTGCATGATAGACAATTAAATATCCTTAAAATAATATAAAATAATTGTATTAATTTATTTATATTTCATTAAAAACATAAACTTAAACGAAAAAGGAAATCTTACGTAAGCTTGGATAATACAGTATTTTTCATTAAATTTTATTTTTTTTAAATTTTAGTACTTAGTGTTGCCACATGTGGCATGGTATTTTATCTTAAGAATATTTAATTGTCTATCATGCACAATTTATTTCAGTTAGCTAGCGTCTTTATCTTCCGAGATATTCAAACTTTTTAACCCTGCCCTTGATTTTTGCTCACGGCTATATATTCTATTCTATTCTATTCTATTCTATATATACGGTTATTATACGGACTAATTAGAGTATATTCTTGGTATACGTCTTCTTATTTTATTTAATTTTTTTTTGAAGACAGCCTACATTTTTTTTAGGAAACATTACAACATTCTTGTTAACCATTCCAACTAAGCTTAAGCTTGTTCTAGGAGATGGTTCACGTTAATAGTCGAATGGTGGATTCGAACCTACGACCTTATGATTCGCACACCGCATCCAAAACCATTAGGCTATTGACGCTTCTTTACACGCTCTATTATCGTAAAAGAGTAATATTGTAATAAAAGAAGCATTTTAGGACGACAAAACACATCTAGTTATTGGGAGCACCTTATCAAAAACTACGCTTATATGCAATAATATTCCAATTTTTTAAATGATATAATAAGTCAACTATTATTCTCATGATAAACCAGAAGCAATCGTTACGAAAAGACACAGTAATGTGGTGTATTTTCTCAATTGTCTGTAAAAAAGGCGTTGTAAAAAATGACTTCAAAGAAAGGAACTTTTGTTTAGTATTTCGGTAAAAGTTTGATCGAACTTACTCTCGTGAGAAGGAAATTCTTAGAGGAAGTACCGTAGCAGCGCATAGTGATTCACGAGTAAAATTCTAGCTTAACGTTAAACTGTTTCACAGTTCAGTTTAAAAGAAAAAAAATGTGAAACTTCACAGCTTTCTCCAATTTTTCGCAATTATCAAACTTCAAGATTTTGACGAAATCATCCTACGGTGTAAACCATCTCCTAATTCTACATTATTACTTCTTTAACACAACCTCTCATAATTACGCTCTTACACAGTGGTACCTCGACATCGAGTTTAATTCGTTCCTTTACTATGCTCGTATGTCAAATTTCTCGTATCTCAAAGCAATTTTCCCCATTGAAATTAATTAGAATACCATTGCCACAAATGTTTTGTAAATGTATAATACAAAAAGCAGAAAACGCGAACACAACTTATTTTATAATGCTTCGAAAATGAGGTAAACAAGCACACAGACTGCCCTCCATCAGTCATATATGGGGTAATATAAGTAATAAACGGGTAGCAAGTGCTACACGTGTCTACCCTACTAAGAATAAAAGGAAGCTTTTTTTTTTTAATTCTCGTGTAAAGCAGAAAACTGTGGCTATTTTGATTAGAAAAAAAGGTAGTATATCGTATAATGTTATTATTTAACACCTTATAAAACAAACATTCGTCGCATGGAAGTGCTTACTTAACATTGTGTTTCTGTTAGTAACCACAAATGTTTACTTAGGACAAGTGGTTTCTATCCAGTTTTGTAAGCAAGGGATACATTTGTAAATGTTGTATTTTTACGACACATTCCTTGTGTAAACGTCCTTTATGTTATAAATACGAAAATTAGTACAACATATAACGTTAACTAGTTAATAAACTTATCTAGTTTTTATTTTTAAATATTTATTATACCTTTCATTTTCAACCGACTTCAAAAAACCCCCTTTAGTCGCTATTTACGACAAGAAGTATCCCCTACCATAGCCTCTATCAAAATGCTGTTGTATTTCTTTAAGATGTAACTTTACTGTACAACTGTCGTGTTTTTTTATTGTTGTTAGATCGCAACCACAGACCTATGTCCGTGCTCTTTTCCAATACACTGAAATTGTTCACTCTGCTCATTTTTTTTTTATAATGCCTGAATTTGAAGGTGGTCAGAGATCTCTCCGGTTCACACGTCGCAGACGCCCCGCTGCATTGCCACCAGCCTCTCCGCGACCGCTGTGCTGCTTCTCATGGCCATTTTCAGGTTGTAGTCCACTATCCTCTCCCTTGATGCGGCCATTGCCTTTGTCATCAGTCTTCCTGTGGCGTCGTCACAGTCATCTGTATAATAGACACAGCTGACGGTGTGTCGGGTTATCGCCACTACAGCCTGATGGACGCTGTCGTGCAGTTGTAGTTTTTGTAGTTGCAGTACTGTCGTGTTTAGAATACTAGACTGTAGCATACATATAGGTGCAAAATTATATCTTACAACTTTAGACGCGATGGAGAGGCGAGCTAATTGATGACGCAACTAATCGAAATTATCTTGAGAACAGACGCAACGAGACGATGATGTAAACTAAACTATAATAATACACATGTAATATAAAGCATACACATTGTGTGTTTGTATGTATCTAGTTTGCGTGGAATTACGTGATCTAATTGTCCTATGTACTTTTTACCTTGTAAATTTTTACCAATGGACATCGTGGCGTATTGCGACTGACATCTATTTTCCTGTATGAAATTGCCTCTTAGACGTGAATTAATTTGACTCAATAAGCTGGCATCTATTTTACTTTACGAGGTAAGCAGAGATATCAATAGCTGTCCACTTTTCACTGAGCTTTCATAGAAATTCGATTTGAATTACCGTCTATCAGTCTATTGAGGTAAACAAATCGCGACGGCTTACTTCTTGTGACGATGATATTTTAATGGAAACGGTTACGATATTCACAAAGCTTTTATCAGTTTGAGACATTTCATTAGACTAACGAACCTCATTTATTTAATGGTCTACTCGAAAATAATATTGTTATTTAACAGCTCATGTGTGTATTTGTAATTTTCATGTGAAAGTTGTATGTATATATATATACATTATTGTTAAATTCAATTATCTTTTTAAAAGTACACAGTTCTTCATATGGACTGAAATTCGTACGATCTTTTAGCTTGTAACAATATATAGTCTGATTAAAGTTAATAAAGGCTAATAGAAAAATTCACCCACACCCTCATCACATATGATGTCTATGTGATGAGGGTAACTGTTTTTCCAAGCCTATACGGCTTATGGGACTTTGAGTAAAGATTTGAATCCTTATTGACCGACTTCAAAAAAGGAGGAGGGCATTTATTAATTTTTTTATTATTTGTGCACTCGTAGCGCTGTCTGTATTTATGATGCGATTTAGAAAATATTTTTTGTTATTTGAAAGGATTTGGTCTTAAATAAGTTCTATATTCATTTTTTTTTATGATGAACACAGATTGGCCAGAGTATGGCCGTGATTGCTTCACCGGATTGAAAGGTGGCATAGTTCTTAGGTCGCTTAGTCTGAACCTCTATCGCTAGTAACTCGACACCAGGGCCCCCAGTGGGGGTATCCTCGGCTTGGAAGGATACTTTGTTTCTCCGAGGGCGCCCGAGAGGGCCGAACCACAACTAGATCGGTTACTATTTCACGGATCATATATTTTTTATTTGTACTGTGGGTTCTGAAGATATACAATAGAACTCCTTATAGTTGTAATAGACAATCGAAGACTGGGTAAGTAATCTATAACGACAGCGACTACGAATGTGGAAGAAGTGAGAATACAGACGCCAGAACTTCGTATTATAACTACGAAAGACAGCATCCGCGCGTATTAGCATTTCAAAGTTGGTTTTGCTTTCAACCAGCTTTAAAAAGGAATGGGCTCTCAATTCATCTATCTATTTTGTTATGTTTTTTTTTTTGTTTACGAGGAGGAAATCTTCAGAAAGATACCCCGCCTTCTGGGGGGAAGGCGGCGGTTATGTGGGGTTTTTAACCACTAAAACCTCCCCGGTGGCCCTTCCTCGGTGCATGGTGAGGGGCTCCGGGATCTCCAGTGGAACGCACCGGAGCCCCTCTGCACTGTGCTCATAGAGAGCACTTCCCGGGGGAGGTTACTCCCTCCCCCCCTGTGCCCTCGCAGTGCAAGGCGACACGGGCCAGCCGATGTCGCCTTCTTTCCGGGTCCACCTTGAAAATGTTTGTTACCGCATAACTTTCGAGATGGTGCACCGATTTTGATTATTGTTTTTTTATTTTACATAAAAAAGAGCTAATTCTTCCCGTGTAGTCCCATAGTTTGGACCACAAATTTGGTCCAATTCTGACAATGTGATCCTCTAGAAAACCATAAAAGTCTTAAATTTGCATCAAGTGTGTACGCAGAAATTGGACGGATAACTCAATATCACGCCAATCGAATTCGATGAATCATTTTTATTGGAATGTATGTATTTCAAGGGTTGTTTGATGAGAGTTTGATTAAGTCAATAGCCAAATGGTTTAGGTTACGGTCTGCGAATCGTAAGGTGGGAGAATTCGAATCCACCATTCGACTATTGACGTGAACCTTCTCCTAGCATAAGCATAATCTTAGTTGGAATGGTTAACAAGAATGTTAATAATATTTCTGAAAAATAAAGAAATATAGCTAGCTTTTGTTTTTAAAAATTTTATTTATATTATATATTCATTCGGAAGTACATAGAAGACGTCCATGCGTAACGTTTGATACGATTTCAGTCGTTTTTGTTTTAACCATTTTATATATTTTAAACGTAGCATAAACAACGCGATTGTTTTAGTTCTTTTAACAACCCTCGGGTAAGAGTCGATACAATGCTATGGAGCGTGTAATGACTGCTATAAAACGGTCTTCCTCTTTTTCCGGTCGTTTTGTAAACCATTACTTGTACCTTGAAACTATTTTTATGCAAACAAATTTAACTCTCATTAATTTTAAAATCCTAATTTACTCTTTACGAATAGAAACAATGCGACCTCTCTCATTCCTACCATAATGGAGTACACAGGATAGCAATAACTATTAAATGGATAATCGAATATACCCAAGTTTATAAGGTTCCAAATGTTATATAGGTGGAGGCCACCTCACCCAGGCCAGCTCAGTGGAGCTGAAATTACTATTAGTAATAGTACTAATAGTAAGTCATTTTCTAAATTAAATTGCTGAGCTGACTTGGTACAAACCGGTTAGGATTCGAACTCTGAACCATAAGAGCATTTAGTCGAACGTATAACTACTAGGCTATCACTGTTTACTACAATCATCTTTTAATACTTTTGTAAGGAAAAGTTATTACTGTCTTGAATTACGCTTGGAATACATTGTCATTCATAACATGCGTCGTAGCATAGCCAACGATAAAGTATTTAGGATACAAAATCATACATTTATAGATATATAGAAAGACAATAATAGCTCACTCTTTCTCCTCCGCTTCAGCGTCACGACGGCACTGATCACCTCAGGAATGAACTCCGGTTTAACTGCTCGAAGACAAAAGCAAAACTCCGCTCCCACACTCTTATCTTGGTGTCACGATCCCACTCCGAACCTGGCCAT
The DNA here is from genome assembly GCA_029286785.1 of Meandrusa payeni. Classification (NCBI taxonomy): domain Eukaryota; kingdom Metazoa; phylum Arthropoda; class Insecta; order Lepidoptera; family Papilionidae; genus Meandrusa; species Meandrusa payeni. The sequence continues at coordinate 11,217,290 of JAGSMX010000005.1, read as the reverse complement.
AGATCAGACCATTGACAGAGGCACGGTTAAATTAAATGTTGCCCCATGAATAATCTTGTTTACTTACCTGACACTTGTATTAACTACACTCTTCAGCAAAATTAAAGGGTCGGTTAAGAAAGTTTGAATATCTCTGAAGATAAATACGTTAGCTAACTTAAATAAATTGTACATGATAGACATTTAAATATCAAATCCACGTGGAGGCAACACTGAGTACTAAAATTTAAATGAAAATGAAATTTAATGAAAAATACTGTATTATCCAAGTTTACGTAAGATATCCCTTTTCCTTTAAGTTTATGTTTTTTAATGAAATATAAATAAATTAATAAAAATATTTTATTTTAAGGATATCTGTCTATCATGCACAATTTATGTCAGTTAGCTAGCGTCTTTATCTTCCGAGATATTCAAATTTTCTTACCCGACCCTTTATTTTTACTCACGGCTATTTATAAATAAATTTCACAATATTTTGTATACAAAAATGAGTAGTTGACAATTCATATTTATTTATATTTGAAGTTGTGAATACATTACGTTCTCATTCAAAGTGTATTATTTACGGAAGGCAGTTAATTGAATTGTTCAGTATAACATGGTTTGTGTTCCCGACATGCTCTTTATGCATGAGTGCCCTACGGAAAAGTTTCACAAAGCTTTAGGTTACTTGGTATACCATCCTTCATTAATAGTTCCCAACAAACACCGCGTTCGAAGAAGTTACACCAACTATTTAGAAGGTGACTTTTCATTTAATCTGAAGGTTGTGTACTTACTCGTAGTTCAATAAATATATAATAGATTGGGAAAAAAAACTTTCTTTACATTTTTTAAGAAAATTCAAAACATATTTTATATATTTTCAACTGAAATATGTAGGTACCATTTTGGTTGATAACTTTTTGCCGTCTTGTAGATAGGGACTTGAATGAATGAATGAATATTCTTTATTGCGCAACAATTAACAACAAAATACATCACAGAAATAGTAACTACAATTTTCACATTGGACAAGGTCATTGCATGCGCAATGGGCGGTCTTATCGCTAAGAGCGATCTCTTCCAGACAACCTTTGTATGGACAGAAACTTTCGTCTAAAAATATTTGATGATGATATACTTGATACCATTGCTATAGAAATTGTGGCATATTATATATTACTATTATATTATATATATAATATTTATACTAACAAATCCTAAGTAAGGCAAGTTTCAGAAACCATAAAACGATAAACGATATAGCTATCTTCGAAGTCTTTAAGTTCTTTCTACACCCTTTTCTAGTCCTGCTGCCTGAAGATTGAAACTCAAAGTCCCCGTATAATTTTATAATTAAATTAAATACAAAACAATTGACATTCATATAAAACAAAAAAGTTTTAAATGAATGTCAAAACTTCTATTATGACAGATGACCAGGCAATCGTTGTTTTGCCACGTAAATTATTTCTACTGAATATTTTGGTAGTCATAAAACTTATACAAAATAAGTAATTTATTGTGTATAAGTTGACCTGAATGAGTCATCCTAGAGTGCTTAAAACGTCGGGAATTCAAATATAACATGAGGCCGCATTCAAATCCATAAAAGTAGTTATATTCAATAATTATAATTAAAAAACTGTAAATTCCCCCGACTCCGCGTGGAATTTGACAAATAAATTTTTTTCGTTTTCCAATTTTACTAGGTCTTATTGAGCTACATTGGTCGGTTTACAAATTGGTAAAGGCAGGATTACCATTTGTCCTAAATAGTTAGGGTCGACGTTACCATCGATTCTTATGGCATCTTGCAAATGCATACAGTACTCTGCTATATGCTTAAGTAATACGAATGTAAAGCGCTTACTCTCTTCATTTTGATCTACATGTCCACCAGAAATTAGAAAACCACCAAATAACAGACAAACCATACAAATTATAACTAAACCAATAACCTTTTGAAGTCGGTTGAATAAAAGAAGCCTATGAGCCATTCCAGACTATAATCTATCTTTGTGCCAAAGGTCATCCAGGTCCGTTCAGTCGTTCTGACGTGATTAAATAACAAACATCCATCCATCTCTACCAACTTTAACATTTATGATTTTAGAGGAATTGCTAAACACAACTAAACTATCCAGTTAATTAATAATTAACAATATGTACCTGCTCAATAACCTCCTTTTTTGAAGTTGGTTAAATCAAAAGTTGTTGCCTAAGTTACTCCTTATTACATAAGCTATCTGCCAGTGAAAGTCCTGTGAAAATCGGACCAGCTATTCCAGAGATCAGTTCGAACAAAGGGGCAGACATACAAAAATTGTAAAAAATGTTATTTTAATAAATGTACTTTAATACGGTTAATTTAATATTTAAAACAGACACTCCAATTTTATTTATATGTATAGATTATAAGTTAATTTTATTTTATAAATATAAATGTATAATAATAACACATGTTACTTATTAAAACATAAATCTATCAAATAATTCGGATCATAAAGTACAACTGTATCTTGTTATCTAGTATCTTAATTAGTTAAGTTAAATTAATTAAGGCACCGTGTACAAGCGCCCTTCGCCACTGCTACCTCAATTAATCTGATTAAGTAGATCATTTACAGTTACAACATTGTTGTGTACCCTGAATAAAATGCCTTAATTTTGATTAGGGACCTCTTGGAGGTTATGAATACTAAGTGTAGTTTACTTTAGCGTTTTATACATTTAACTAAATCAAAAATGATTATCAAAAACAACGTGTATACAGCCGACATACATACATTTAGAGAGCCGTGGTAGCTTTGTGTCCGGGCAGTCACTTCAAGTTGCATAGTACCACGCTAGCAACCCGAGTTTGATCCCTGGTGTCGGCACCAATAAATTTATTGTTGCAATTTTATGTGCTGATTTACTACGCACTGAGGAAACCTACACGTCCAACGATAAATGGGTGGTAGATGAGTGAATGACAGCCTCGACAATAATAGTTAAAAAAAAAACATGTAGTTTATTTTCATTCATATAACCATTTAGGCTAGTTTTAGCGACAGATATTTTAATTGGAAGCGCAGATAACTGCACTATGGACCACAAGCACAAGTTATAATAACATAAAAAAAAATATCTTCATGCATAACATGTGGATTCTCATATACCCAACAAAACCCTCTCGCGTGCAAGTGGTTTCATAAGTCCACAAAATTCTGTCCAAGAATTGTGGATGTGGGATACCTATATATGTACTTCTATCAGGCCTTCTTTGTAGAGAGATGACAAGGGTATAATCAACCGCACGGCCCTCGTGCGGATTGGCAGACTTCTTAGAAAATTTTCTAAAATATGTAGTTTCCTCACGATATTTTCCAGCCGCCGAGCACGTACTAAAACAGCACTTAAAATTACGAGAATCAATTTCATTGGTGTCGAATACCATGGCACTCTAAATAAACCAGGTCTTGATACGTTAATTTCTTTGTAGGTTACATAAAATAGCGTGAACGTATAATTTTTTTACATAGTTTGTAATCAGCAACATTGAAATGATTTTTTAAAATATAAGATGGATTAAAAGTGAGGGTGATAAGATAATACCCTGTGGAACTCCTAGTTTTTTAGTACTAATAGAAGCTACATAAAATGCATTTTGTTTGTAGCTTCTATTAGTACTATAGCCTGGTGTGTCTTAACATTAGTCTCATAGTCGGATTTCGAATCTAATCTAAGTTGTGCGAAAGTGTGACTTCGTTTACTTACGTATTAAAATTTGTATCTGATCCGGTGTAAAACAACAAGAGTGTGTGTGGACAAAAGTGGGTTGTGATTGCTATCTCTATCCACCCTTGTTGGATTAAATAGACGTGTGAGGTTATTTTTGTTTATATATAATTGCTAATAATATGTTTTAGTTATTTTCATTGTATTTTTATCGAGTAATTACCATCTTAAACAAACTTCAGTTTGGATACAGTAGTTTTAGTAGTTTATAAATATAACATTCTCTATATTTCAAATTCTCTGAACAGACCGAAGTCGTCTCTTGCGTGTTAACCATCGAATTTCTTTGAAAAACATCCCACTCGATTCCCATAATTCCTCCAATTCTGATAATTGTAGTTCGAAAGGTCGATTAACACAACACACTTGACAAATTCGTAGGCTTGATCTTAAAATAACGTTGAATATTAATAAGATGTCGCACATCAAAAGTATAAAAGACCTGTTTTTCGTCTCAATTTTCACATTCGAGTAGAGAGTGCGCTCAAGACAACATAAAGAACTTCAGGGTAAGACCTTATTCTCCTTTACACAACATTTTTAAAAAACCCCCATAGCTATCAACGAATCATCAAATTACTAGATTTCAAATATCATCCTTATCATTGTTGTTTTGCAAAAGGAGCAAGCGATTAGATATTTAACTAATTGGTGGAAAAGAATCCAAAAGCATCTGCACAAGAGATACCTTCAACGGCTGAACTTGAGACCAAGTTAACCGCCGATCGGGTTGATCGATAATTTTTCAGGGTTTTGTTTTCCACGGCCCAAGGCTTCTATGGCCTCTATGGATACAGATAGAGCCAGGTGAAAACAGTGCCCGTATAGGAAGGTAATCTTACATACGTATGTGAAATCCGTAAGACGTACATACCACACGGGTCTAAAAAATAATTGAGCCTGTTACAATTAACGCCTATGTATGCATGCTTTATTTGTCCTCATAATAATATAATTTATACACCAAGTTAATATTTTAGATGAAACTTGTACAAATTCTGAGTACTGTTACTATCGTAGCGATGATTATGACATGTGATGGTCGCATTGATGATCCCAGTTTCCTGCAGAATGAACGACCACAAACGTACTGTGGAAGAACATTAGCTAGAGCCCTGGCACTCGTGTGCTTTGATGTGAATAGTTACAATAAAAGATCAGGTATTACGACAATGTACGGTAAGTTAATTATTATTCTCTTATTTCTCTTGACTTCTTCTTCTTGAAGTGCCATCTCCTACGGGAGGTCGGCTATCATTAAGGCTATTCTAATTTTTGATGCAGCGGCACGGAACAAGGATCGTGTGCTCATGTTAAACCATGTGCGGAGATTTCTGAGCCACGAAATATGTCTTCTTCCAGGTGGTCTTTTACCCTAGATTTTTCCTTGGTGATGAGTTGGAGTAGTTCGTATTTGTTATTACGCATTATAGGACCAAAGTACTGGAGCTACCGTTGTTTTCACGGTATTAAGGACCTCCGCGTTCTTGCTCACCATTTGCAATACTGTTTTATTTTGTATCTTATCCGTCCATGATATTTTAAGAATTCTTCTATAAAAAATCAACCAATTCAAAAACCTCTTTTTTAATTTTTAAAAACACAATTGTTGCCCTTAAATATAGTTTCAATTTTTACAGATCCTATTCTTCCGATTTATTATACACAAGAAGATTCATATGAAGGATGGCCATGGATGTCTTTTTACAAAGCAAAGAACATGCGTTTACCATCCAAAGGAAAACGTAATTCTGGTGTGGTCAGTGAATGCTGTGATAAAGCTTGCAGCATCGCCGAACTATCCAACTACTGCTAAACATCTTGAAATTTCCCATTAATTATCGGAATATACTTAATTACATATTACTTTTCTGTGTTATGTTAAATTTATATTTAATATGTATAGATTTTGAAATAAATATCTAGTACAAGAACTATTTTTCAATTAACTTTGAAAGTATGGGTGAAAGATTTTAAAAAGGCGGGAGTTCTCAATTATTCTGTAAGTTTGATACGTCATAAATTTGGACTGGGTGAACCAATTTTGATAATTCTTTTTTCATTTGAAACCTGTTACGTGCCATTGTGAAATTCTGACAATGGCAATCTTTTTGGCAACAAATTTTAAATTTAATCTATTTTACTTAACTTTATTGCCATATGGCCAAATAATAGAACAACAATTTAAACGAAAGTTCGCGCCATTTCTCAGGGAAACAATTTATAGCGAACAACCTCTATTGTTCAACAGTTGTAGAAATAATTAAGTAGCTTAGAAGGACTCTTTAATTGCCCATTTGTTTAAATCTGTTGCAAAGTTATATTGCAATTATTTCATTTATTTAGCATTTATATATAGCAGAGCAGTGATAGCTGCTAGGGGTGAGCTCGGTATATCGTATCAGTGCTCAACCCCTCTAGCGTTGTATGTTAATCGATCATGAGGCGAGATATTAAATGAAGACACTGAAATAGTAGTTACTCTGTAGAAATATAATATAATTAAACTCTGTAGTAGTAGTAACAAATATGATCTAATTATTACACAGCCGGATTATAAATATGGTTATGGTACAAAATGGTAAACTGTTAGTGGTCTTTTTCTACGTATTGACATAATCGATCGATTACACGTAAGCGATTACAATAAGTTGGTGAAACGCTAAGCTGTTCGAATGCGCAGCACTCGAACAATAGCAAAGCTTAGACATAACTATGTTTTTTTTTCATAATAGAATATTCAGAATATTTATTAGAATTCACCATCCAAACGTTGTATGGAAGAGATCCGTCTTAGCGATAAAAGCGACTTATGTCAAAATTGAAGATTAATTTTTCTTAATTGTTGCACAATAAAGTATATTCATTCCTTTATTATAGATATGTATTTACTTATAGCTTTATACTATAGATATATAACATCCAGGACCGCATTTTTATTATTATATCTTTTATTTATTTTGATAGCTTAAGTTTTTATAATATTTCTATAAAAAGTATAACATTACCTAGTGTGTGCCCCCGGCAACGAAGCAGGGCTCAAGCAACCGGTGGTTAGGGCGACATAGAGAGAAACCTCCTGACGATGCGTGCCGTGTCCAGGAGTGCTGCCATCTGTATCTGACCCTTGACCCAGCCATCTAGCGAAAGTCTCTTAAGATGTTGATATATATTATTATAATATTTTATATAATATATTATTATTATTTATTTTTATTTATTATTTTAGATATATATATATATTATATTATTATTTTTATACTTATAAAGTAAAAAAAAGCACACAAAACAAATATTGTCGAAATATTTCCGAAATTATGTCTTTATGGTCTCCATGTAGTAAATATTTATTGTCATAGATAAAGAAACCTTATTCACATTTTAAAATAATTTAAAATTTTTCACGCTATTTGCTAACACTCACGGAAAATGTGGGTAATGGATTTTATTGTAAGTACTACGAAGACGTAGAAGTGCTATACAATTTCATATTGAAATGTACGTGCCTCGTGATCATTTTGGGATATCAATCCATTAGGTAACCACATGCTGGTGGCTCCTAACATGAATATTCTAAACTGATTTCTACAGAGTGTATTAATTACGTTATATTATTTTATGTTCGTAGTTGTACTGATACCGATATCGTATAAAGATCCTCTAATATTGTTATATTGTAGTACAATTGTTACATTCGCGCAAAATGTCCCTTTACACTCAAGCCGAGAGTTCCCGCGAATCGCTGATAGTGCACGATCACGAGTTCGAAGTGTTTAAGCGAGAGTGCGGTATGAGAGAGATAGAGAACGCAAATTTGTGCTCAGTGAAGTAGAAAAAATACTTCAATTTTGTTGGAATAACGTGTGTACCTACGATACGTTGTCACAAAATTAACGTCCGAGCACCTTGCGCTCACATACCTGGCATTTTTTTCATAAATACTACGCTCCGTAGTAGCTCAGTGTCCGGGTACGTTAGCAATCCGAACTTGATCCAGTGCCGGCACCAATGAATTTGTTTGTTGCAATATTAAGTTCTGATTTACCATGCGCTCCATGGGATAGGAAAACATGGTAAGGAAACCTACATGTGTTAGAAAATTTTCCAAGACATATCCACATACAGCGACAAGTCTGCCATGCCTAGGTCCACGTGAAAGTCTATGCCCTTATTATCTCTTTACAGAGAATGTCTGTGCCAAACAGTGAGACATATATATCCTGTATATGTAACTTTAACTATGCTTTTGCCAATAAATTTCTGTTAATGTAATAATAGTTTCGTACTACTTAGTAATCAAAATTAACTAACAACCACATGTGACAAAGTGAAAAAATCGAGAAAATATGGTATATGAAAATACGGTGGGTGTTGAATAGTCAGATGTAGAGATTTAGATTTTGCAGTAAGAGAGAGAGATGTGATTTATATCTAAAGTTAAAAATTAATATGCAGCCAATATAAATTCTCACCCACAGATTTCTGTCTCAAGCGCTGCTATGGATTAGATAAAGTGCACTACGGGGCTACGCGGCTGTTAGGATAATGGACTTCCAACGCCATCGTATTACCTTTTATTTATTGCCTGAAATTATATTTTAAAAATAAATCAAACTGTCACGTCTTTTTAACCTGTATGGGGTGGCCAGAGACAAGTATAAGCTTTTCAACAAACTCATAAATGGCAATGAATGATCTCACTCATTGACCATTTACGTACCCTACCCCGTACCCTAAACCATTAGGCTATTGAAGCTTTCTTCGGTCCAAGCAAGGCTTCGAAGATAAGCCTACTACTGAACTTATCCCTTTATTAAGTTCAGGTATGATCAGTTCCTTTGTTATGTTTCGTCATATTTGTCATTATAAAAATTAGGTTTTGAAGTTGTGCTAAGTTAAAGTTTAAGTAATTAAACATTTGTTTAAATTAAACGTATCTCCAACTTTATTATGGTAAAGAAACTGCCTATTTATGTAACATCGCTAATAATATATATTGTGGCCTGCCAGACTCCACAGATGTTAATAATAATACTCCGCTACGCCGGCTTTTCCAGATGTTTTCTTCGCTGTCTAAATTATGTAAATAACAATTTTATTAGTGGTAGCATTACGAGCGGTAATGTTTTTCATATTTCGCCTAGTTCAAAAATAAACGGGCTTACGGCTCGCCACCAGAGGCGCTCCAGGTGCGTTGACAGCCTTTGAGATAGAGAGTGAGAAGAGTAGTTTCATTTCTTGAAGGTCCTGCTTGTTACCGTTGATTCCTCAGGTATACAGTGCGTAGAAGAATTCGTTGGCGGTTGATTTTGGGTTCCGGGAGTGTGCTGGTTGATTGTGATATTGGTATGTTTATAATACACGTGTGTGTAGAACGATAAATGTAAAAAAAAAATATTGGCGCTAAAAATTTCCTAAGATATCTATGATTCTTTGTTTTCAACCGAAAGGAAAGGTGGTTTTAAATAGAAGGCAGGTTTCCAATTCATCTTTTTTTTTTGTGTTTGTTGCCGCATAACTTTTGACTGATTGAACTGATTTTGATGATTCTTTTTTTATTTGAAAGCTGGTAGTTCCATTTAATTTTGGTTTAATTCTGACACTGGGATCCATGAGAAAACCATTAAAATTTCCATCAAGTATGTGTGCCACAAATGGACGAATAACTTAATATCACACTAACGGATTTCTATGATTCATTTTTTTCTTGGAAAGGATTTACGTTAAGAGTAGTTTGATGAAACTTAGGTTCTGGTTTAGTTTAATTTCGTAATATTCTTACGATAATTCGAAAATATAAAAAGGGCGTCAGCGCGTAATAGCGTTTACCGTTTGATTTGATTGGTATTTTTTTATTAATATACTTGTTAAAAAAAATATTTACAATTTTACAAAAAAAAAGTATAGGAACCAAAAGATATAAATTTTAGTAATTTTTTATAATTACGTTTACATTTTATTATATTTAACTAAGAGAACTTTAGATCTGTAAATTAAAATAGATCCAAAATATTTATAAACGTACGCATACTATGTTAATAACATTAAACGTAATATACCCTAAGGGTAGCACGCTATTTACACCTTGTAATAAATATACAAACTGGCACATTTTCCTAAATTAATTATTAATAGTGTTGTGAAGGCCTCGCTTTATTTACTCCTGCTTCAAATTCTGACCTAATTATACAGACGTTGTTTCACTATGTGGTATTATGAAATAGATAACAGCAAACTTATTGTTTTTTCCTTCAAAATACTATCGGAGTCCTATCGAAATACTGATCAAATACACGTCCATTTTGTTATAGTTTTTTAACCGACTTAAAAGAAGGAGTTCTCAATTTGTCTGTATGTTTTTTATCGCATAGTTTTCGAATGGGTGAACCGATTTGGATGTTTCTTAATTTAAAAAAAAGCTTTTATGGACGAAGAAAATTATAGAAGAGACAAAATTAAAATTAAAAATATTTTTATAGAAACCAAATAAAATGCTTATACTACTTTTAATACATTGTGATTATAAAATGAAATTGACACTATTTTTTTTTTGTATTTTCTAACGTCTAAACTAGGCCGAGCCTGTATCTTCGACGTTAACCTCTTCCAAAAATGATCCATACAGATGCAAGTGTTGCAATTTATAAAATAATTCAAAACTCAAAAAATAATTCTCACTATTTAGGTAAATAAGCGATATCTCCGTCATTTATTGGAATTATGTTTCTAAACTTTTTGAGCATGTATGTTATGATTTCCTTTGTTTAGTAGCGAAATAATATAGACATATTTACACTTTCTTCTACGTATAGTACGTAATGTATTGGTGTTCAAAATACTTTCGCTTTTACAATACCTACTAATGTCACATTGTATCCGTAATACTGTACAGGTGAAATATCAAGAAAGATATGATCTTTTCATAAACTATATTAAAATTTACTTTTATAAAAGGACATTTTTACCAATATGACGTCACTACATTATTATTCAATACATCACGCGTTTTAAATTGCGTTCGAATCTATTGTAGATGGCGCTTGTATAATATAATCACTGGACGATTTTGGATATGTGATCGGAATTCGCATTGCCATGGAATCATGAATAAATGGTTATAGAAGATCCTCTATTACGAAAAAGGTTTTAAGCGTTCAAATAATCACTAAAATGTATAAGAACGTAATCATGTATGACGCTTCATAGTTTACGTACTTATCTAACTACCACAAATGTATCTGTTCTCTCCCTACTCGCCATGAAGACCAGACTGTCCACTACGTGACTATACGGCGTACTGTCATATTTCGGGCATGTAATGCGTAGAGGGGATGGCAAACTTGAAAAGCTGGTCATTGTTAGCAATACAGAAGGCAAGAGAACAAGAGGCCGGTCGCAACACGATGGCCTGATCAAGTAAAAGGTGCCATTTCCTCTCCTAATCTCTACCAGCTGGTGAGAGCTGCCTCGGATCAACGCCGATGGAAGCAGATTGTTCATTTGAGTGGCTCTAGTGATCACGAAATGAGGGAACGACAAAGAAGAAGAAGAACTTAGTAAACTTAATTTTCATAAATTGTTTCTGATAATGTAGTTATGCACCTGTTGGCTAATTTATCGGTTTTGTATCTACTTGTTTTCTGTTTTCTATGTATTTGTTTGGTTAAATTAGCTGTTGTGTATACTATTATAAATAAATGAATAAATTAACTTTAACTTTATTTATATCACAAAAACAAACATGTTACATATACAGGAGCTCTATTTCCTGAACTAGGTACAGAATACCTGTATCTCAGGAGACAGTGCCTTCCAGAGTCACAAACAGTAAGTCCTGCGTACAATAAGTTTTTAATATAAGTTAAGTAAATTATACGTTAATTAAAAATTAAAAATATATGAAAAAAACAAAAATGTGTGCAAAAGGAAAAAAAAGGAAAGAACTACATATTCGAGAAGTTGTGCGAATGTGTAGTGTATGTGTGTGTTTGTGTGAGTGAGTGTGTGTTTATCATGAGGTTAATAATTTACTTTCAATTTGGGTGTATTCCTGATTCTGCAACCATTTTAATAACAATCCCATGAACTTACGACTGTTAAGCCTTGTGAGATAATTGAGGTCGTAATATAAATGACTTGATGGTTTGCGAAACACAATGTCGTAAGCACAAACCACTATTGACTAACTTACGTTAACCATCTCCTAAGTTTATAGATAGAATGGTTGAAATAATAGTTAGTAAAATTGTAATATTATTAAAATAAAAGAATCCACCAACAATGCCTTCACAATTGTGTTAAAAGCTTGATCACTAATTCTTTTTAATGTTTTAAAATTGAAAATTGTTGATAGAACTTTTTTTAAATATATAATTAATTTTTGGTCTATATGCTACCGTTACCGTTAACATTAATTCTAAATTAAATCACCAGTAAACTATTTCACCGCTTTAGAACTTATTGTATTCACGCGACACATGGGATTTCTAAATTACGCTATAAATAATTTGAGGTATTAGGTAGCTGCGTAATTGTCCCCATGTGTGGGCAGAGAACTAAATTATTAGTATATCACTACCTGTATTGTTGTTTATAACTAATAATAATTTAATACACTCTTAAAAACACAAGCGGTGCAAATATAGTAACCTCGATAGGAGTTTCAAATATGAGCCGTTTGGGGTAGAAACTTTGGGTCCGTAGGGTCCTAGTGCACACCACCTTTTTAATGTGATAGCTAAGAAGTTGGTCGACACATCTGGTGACCAGAAGGCTGGGTTATACCTTTTTTTTTGTTGCTGAAATCTTCAGAAAGATACCCCGCCTTCTGGGGGAAAGGCGGCGGCTATGTGGGGTTCTTAACCAATAAAACCTCCCCGGTGACCCTTTCCTCGGTGCATGACGAGGGGCTACGAGATCTCAACGTGGAACGCACCGAAGCCCGTCTGCACTGTGCTCAAGGAGAGCACGTCCCGGGGGGGAGGTTACTCCCTCCCCCCCCTGTGCCCTCGCAGCGCAAGGCGACACGGGCCAGCCGATGTCGCCTTCTTCCCGGGTCCACCTTGGCGGACGACTCAGGCCTCCACCATTGTCGCCTAGTGAACCCGAGGCCCCTTTTAGTCGCCTTCTACGACAGGCAGGGGATACCGTAGTCTTATTCTTGAGAGCCCAAAACTACAGGGCTGAGGCTGGCTTATACCTTGCACAGAGTCTAAGCATTGTCATTCTACGTGACAAGCGACGACGGTTTGGGGTAGTTATATTTTTTGTAAATTTTTAAAATACCTATTATTTTGAAAATATTTATTTTATTATAAAATTATCTTGATAAGAGGCCATCTTTAAAAAATATTTACATAGGTTTTTATTTCAATTTATACACTCTTGTTCTTTTAAATCTGGTATCACTCTGTGTACCTAACTCAGAAGTACCCACATTCTAGGTCTGATTTGTCATAAAGTTCGAATTTACATTTGGAATGTATAAAGCTTGGTATAAAACAGTAAATGAAATTCTGTTTCTTATATCCAAAAATAAAATAGTCATAACAATTTTTGACCGATGTATAGCGTTAGTTCACACCCCTATCATATTAAGGACATAAGCTCTTTGAAAAATCGATAGCAATTGCGAGTTCTACCCCGTTTTATCTAAAAGACTTAAGACATTGGAGTTTTTTGTAACTTTGTAAAGTACAAATGTAGATACATATATAAATATATTTATATTTACGAGGAAATAAAAACGACTTCGAAGTCGAATCAAATGATAAACGCTATCACGACGCCCTCTTTGTATTTCCGAATTATTATAGGTATATTAAGAAATCAAACTTTATCAGAACGTAAACAAACTTCCATCCAAGCACTCTTAAAGTACATTCTTTCCAATAAAAAATAAATCGATTAACTCCGTTGGCGTCACATTGAGTTATTCGGCCATTTTTGGCGCACATACTTAATGCAAATGTAAGACTTATATGGATTTCTCATGGATGCCATAGAGAGAATTAGACTAAATTGACTGACTGACTGGGATCACAAGAGAAGCATCAGCTTTGGAATATAAAAGAATAATCAAAATCGGTTCACCCAGTCGAAAGTTATGTGTTAACATAACATAACGAAAATAAAAAAAATACAGACGGATACAGATTTTGAAATACAATAATAAATCCTTTTACTTAATATAGAATTGTAACAATGAACTGTGAATTAAATGGTGATTAGGAAATAACAAAAAATAAACAAGACGATACGCGGAAACACATAAAGCCGTTGTCTTTAACGAGGGCTTTCTCGGATCCTCTTTAGATTTCAACATTACAAAGCAAATTAATAATTCCTTCTTTGAAGTTATATTCAAATGCCCAACAATGTTCCTTGTTATCATGCCCTCATCCCTTGTGGGGAATTATTTATATACTAGAATGTAAAATGGCGAATATGAACTTCACGAGAAAACAATTAATGAAAATAATTTCGTGCTTAAGTAATTGCAGTAAGTAAAGAAACAGCTTATATGTATCCCACAATTAAGCATAGCTTTTCTGTGTAAAGATAATAAGGACAAAGCGCCACACGGCCCCATGACAGATTGGCAAATTTCACTGAACAAAATTTTCTCGGACATGCACGTTTTCTCACGATATTTTATTAACCACATAGCAGGTAAATCATCGCTTAAAATCGTAACAAATAATTTTATTAGTTGTGGCCGGCACCGGGATCTAACTTGAGTTGCTAGCGTAATGTACAACTTAAGGCGGCCGCCCGGACACTAAGTTACCACTGATCGTAACTTAGAGTATAGCATGCGCGACTTAAAACCGTAAACTTGGAACTGTTATTCATCTACTGTCGTGCGCGAACTTTTAATAAAACTAGCTTAGTTACTAGCATTCATAGTAGACGTTGTAATAAGCTAGTGGATAAGGATTCGAATAGTAAAGGATTTTCCATTTCGATTCGTTAAAAAAATCTGCAAAGAAAAGGTAGACAAACAGTTGCTCAGAATTAACATAAATGGGTAGGTTAGCTCCGTTATTTACGTTCTTTTTTAAAATACAACAATATACCAGTGCAATACCAAGCTCACTACAAAAGCAATTTGCATTCAAAGCTTCTAGGAAATGAATAGAATTGGCAATGCGAACATCACACATTTGCATGGTCTATTTCATGCCTGATACTAGTATTGTATAGTATTCCGTTGAGATATTTCATACTTTGTATCACTTCATATGCTCCTGTAGATTTAGTTCACAGAATCATATATTTCTATATCCTTTGACTATCAAAATTGTTATAGAACAATTGGTGTTACAATTTTGTGGACTTGTTAAATTTCATACATTGATATATAAGCATATTTTTAAACATAGCAATAAAAAAAACATTCTATAGAGTTGTGACAGTGTCTCTTTTGGTTTTGGTCTATACTTCCATTGCTTAATCAAATTTGCCAAAGATCTAAATAGAATTATGAAAGAGTTACACAAGGTAGAATGCGTATTTCATCTTTCGGAAGAAAATTTTATTTAAAACTCAGCGGTGGCTTAAATTGGTCTTGTTATATACTTTCATAGTACCATTTGTCGAAGATATGGTATAGTATAAGTTACACAAAGTGAAATACATAATTTTTCCTCTGTCGAAAGAAAATTTTATCTCGCGGCGGCTCAAATTACGGTGGCTATAAAAAAATAACAATTTTAAATCTGTAAAATTTAAATTTCCTTCTTACAAGACCACAAGTTCGCTTAAGCTTTCTCGAAAACATGGAACTAAGCTTACATTGTCATTTCCTCACAATTTATACATCTATAGCTAAGCGTTTAATTTACGATTTGACGGTCGGAGGTTCGAATCCTAGTCGGTTTGTACCAATCAGTTTTCCAATTTTCAGTTTCTTATATAGTAAAGAAATAAACATGGCGAAAAGAGGACTGCAGTCTCTGTTTACCCCAGTAGGGTTATTAGAACATAGTTACGTAAAAAAAAAGGTAACGATAGCAAAGTGCTTTGACTTAGTTTTTTGTCTAGTGCTTTGACTAGTGACTTACGTAACTTACGATCTTATAGTTGATGAGAAGCTGTCCGTATCAACCCCGCTAGGGTTAAGATCGTGAGAGCTTAACTGTTTATTAAGGTAACTTATTTGTAATCGACACAATTTTTCTTCTTTAGAAAAAGCTTAAAAACATATTAAGGCACTTTAAACTATGATGCTTACGGGAGGAATAAAAAGACGTAATATTCATTTCTCTTTCCTTCCTTCACCGAACTGCCCCTGCAGTGTACGCACCCCAAGCAACTCATCACGATACAAACGACTTCCATTTGTTCTTCTTACAATGGATCCACGGTTGACTGAAACACAATACTCCTGCACGCTGCTATAATTTCTTCGTCTCGTGCGTTTCGTTTAGCACCGGAAATAATGACTTACAACGGTAACTTACACTAATTGGTATTCCAACACTAAATCTAAAAGTATACAATTGTAATTTTTTATTTTTGGGTAACGTACCCAACCTTTTACACATTCCCCGGGGGAGAACACGTTATGTCGGGCCTTTACCGACTAAACCCCATAAGATGTTTCACCATCATATGAGCGGGGCTGCGAGATCGCTTGCGCACACAACTGCGAAGGACAAGACTCCCCCTCAACATCCTCCAGGCAAGGCGCACTGGAACAAAAAACGCGCCTTCCTCGACCTCCGTAAGCAGGTAGTACTCGCCCGAATCCACGGCCACAGCGGGACACTGACTCCACCCGCCACAGCCCCACACCACCACCATACCCCAACCACTGTGCACCGCTTAGTCGCGGGAGATAGGAAGAGTGGCAATGAAACACCAATACTCCTTCGCCCACGTTACTCCCGCTCCCGCAGCTTTTCCACACACTCTGATGCTGCCGTCTCGAATGGCACAGCACAGGCCATCGTGTAGGTTTCCTCTTCACTTCACCGTGGGTACTGAGCCTAGAACCCTTGAGGGAATACTCTATACTATACTTATGCTTAGAAAGCAGGTCTATAAGCAACTATGTCATAAACAGGTTTTTAAACGTTTTAATACAAATCAATTAAATTCATAAACTTAGCATGTAACAAGTAAAAAGATAAAGCATCACAATTATAAATTCATCTCAATTTATTTATCTAACGTAAGTCCAAAGTTTTAAAAGCACGGCAATATAACTTTGTGCGCTCGCTCTTTAGATGGATTTAACTTTAACTACACTCATTTACCGTAATCTAACGCAAATTGCACCACTAGTTAAAGTTGAACCGAAAATAAAGGCTGTACTCAACTCAAATAATTATTGTATTAAACTGTTTAAATTTCCCTACACAAATGTGCCTCTTTTTCGTGAGAATTAAGTGTAACATATACAGAAATTGAAAATCTTTCTGATGTTCTTGCTGGCTCTAAGAATGACTATAAAATAACTTCAGCAATTTTCGCCTCCAGATTCTTTTATTAATCGAATACATTTTTGCAAGCCGCA